>PYAF01002437.1:171928-197034 GCA_007407185.1 Glycine tomentella | reverse complement strand
CCTAGGGTTAGATGATTGAGCTTGTTAGCTCATGTTTTATTTATTTTGCCTGTATTTTGATACCCTCAGGGGTTATCTGTATAGTTTTGGGAAAATGTACATTGTAAAGGACAGATAATTCACCATATATGTATATAAAGTGTATTTCTGTTGAATTCAGGCTTCCTTTATTGTTTATTTCCATGCTTGCTGTGATACTTTGATATAGTAATAATGTTAATACGCTGGGTGCACACGGGGTGTTACATTTTATGGTATCAGAGCAGTGTTTAAGGAAGCAATATATGGTGAATTACATGTTTTTCCATGTGTGTTGGGTGTAAACCATGATTACTGCATGTGTGATGTTAGGTGTGAGCCTGATCAACTCATCCTGTTATATTATATGTGCAGTATCATGGTGAGAACCCGGAATACCAGTGAGCGGGCGGGTGCAGAGGAACAACCCGACCCGGTTGTAGCTGCTCTGGCAGCTGTGCAGCAGGAGCTTGCTGCAAGTAGGCAGGCTAATGAAGCCTTGCTTAAGACAAATGAAGAACTCATGGCTGAGTTGAGAGCTCAACGGAGGGGAGACAAAGTATCCCCTAGGCAGTCCACTCATGAAGGAGAGGGTAGCCACCACCAGGGTAGAGGTGGCCATCACTCTAGTGAGCCTCACCACCAGAGAGGGGACAGGTCGTCCCAGGTTGATACAGAGGGGGATACAACGGCCAGAGGAAGGATGCTGATCGCCTTCCGGAAGCATGATCCTCCCTCCTTCCATGGGGAGTATGACCCCATAGCTGCTGCTAAATGGTTACAGGCATTAGAAAAGATTTTTACTGTGATGGAGTGCTCAGACCATCAGAAGCTTCTCTATGCTACCTATCTGCTTCAGGGAGATGCACATGAGTGCTGGGTCACCACTTCTGAGCTACTGAAGGGCCAGGGTGAGGTCATCACCTGGCAGGTGTTTGAAGCTCAGTTTTTGGACCGCTACTTCCCCAGAGACGCCAGAGAGCAGAAACAGGCTGAGTTTGAGAGTCTGGTGCAGGAAAAGATGTCTGTTGATGAGTACTTGGCCAAATTCAATGAGTTGGCTAAGTATGCACACTTCAGGAGGGCTCTACATGAAGCAGAGGTTTTGGCTGCTAAGTTCCAGAGGGGACTTAGAGAGAACATCGAAGAGAAGATAGCGGGTAGTGGATCCAGAGATTTGGGCAGCCTGGTGAGGCAGTGCCGCCAGGTGGAAGATATGATCAGGAGGCGCAGTGGAAGCCAGTCCACCCAGGCTGAGAGGCAGGAGGCTAGGAGTCCCAACGGAGTAGGCCCTACTGGAAAGGGAAAAGGCAGAGACTTGGGAGTTTCTTCTCCAGCAGGTAGATTTAAGAAGGGCTCCAGACAGAGAGGAGCGCCCCAGAGGACTGGGTTACCTCCCAAGTGTAATACTTGTGGGAGGAACCACTGGGGAGTGTGCACCACCGGTCAGTTGGTTTGTTATAGATGTGGCAAGCCAGGCCACTATGCCAGGGAGTGCCCGCAGGTAGGCAGTCGGGCTACAGCTGCTCCAGTGATATCAGCAGCACCTATCACAGGCCGGGTTTATATGGTGGACATTGGAGAGGCCGCCAAAGCTCCTGATCTGATCAGAGGTACTATTTTGATTAATGCACATGATGTGAGAGTCTTGTTCGGCTCTGGAGCCACTCATTCTTTTATCAGTAACCGCACTGCACGGGAACTGAACTTGCCTGTGTTCAGACTTTCTGTTCCCATGGAGGTAACTGCTGCTTCTAAGGAGCGGTGTATGGTGGACATGTGTTGTGAAGATGTCCATTTTCAGTTTGAGGGCAGAGAATATGTAGTTGATCTGCATTGTTTGGTGATGCCTACCCTTGAGGTCATCTTGGGTATGGATTGGTTAGCCAAGTATGGCATTATGTTAGACTACTGTCACAAGAAGGTTGTAGTGCCCTCAGATGGAGCCAGCTCAAGTTCTATTTTGTTTCTCTCAGTCTTGCAAGTTCGCAAGGAAATACAAAGAGGGGCACAAGGATATTTCTTGTTGAGTACAACAGTTGAGAAATCGGGGTTGGATATGTCAAAGATTCCGGTGGTGAGCGAGTCTGTTGATGTATTCCCTGAGGAGATTACACAGCTTCCACCGGACAGGGGAATTGAGTTCTCCATTGATCTGGTTCCAGGTGTGGGACCTATATCCATAGCCCCTTACCGCATGTCCCCGTTAGAGCTAAAGGAATTGAAGGTGCAGTTGGAGGACTTGTTGTCCAAGGGTTTCATCAGACCAAGTGTGTCACCCTGGGGAGCACCGGTCCTGTTTGTGAAAAAGAAAGATGGGAGCATGCGATTATGCATGGATTACAGGCAGCTGAATAAGGTGACTGTAAAGAATAAGTATCCGCTGCCTCGTATTGATGATCTACTGGATCAGCTGAGAGGAGCCTGTGTGTTCTCCAAGGTCGACCTGAGATCCGAATACCATCAAATCCGGATTAAGCCAGATGACATACCGAAGACTGCATTCAGGTCAAGGTATGGTCATTATGAGTATCAGGTCATTTCTTTTGGTCTGACAAATGCCCCTGCAGTGCTCATGGATTATATGAACAGGGTATTCAGACCATTCCTAGATCAGTTTGTAGTGGTATTCATTGATGATATACTGATCTATTCCAAGACAGAGACGGAGCATGCTGAGCACCTCAGGATCATTCTGCAGATCTTAAGAGATAATCAGCTATATGCTAAGTGTGAGTTCTGGCTTTCATAGGTGAAATTCCTGGGCCATGTGATTTCTGCAGTTGGGGTAGCGGTTGATCCCAGTAAGATTGAGGCTGTGATGTCTTGGGAAAGGCCCAAGAACGTCTCAGAGGTCCGTAGTTTCCTTGGGTTGGCAGGTTACTATCGGAGGTTCATTCAGGAATTCTCACAGATGGTTTTACCTCTGACTCGTCTGACTAGGAAGGGTAACCCATTTGTTTGGACCCATGAATGTGAAGAATGCTTTTTGAGATTGAAAGAAAAGTTGACCACAGCCCCAGTCTTGATTCTTCCTGATCCTGAGGGTAGTTT
Source organism: Glycine tomentella (assembly GCA_007407185.1). NCBI lineage: Eukaryota > Viridiplantae > Streptophyta > Magnoliopsida > Fabales > Fabaceae > Glycine > Glycine tomentella. The sequence goes on along the minus strand of PYAF01002437.1, from coordinate 193,962 downwards.
TGAGGTGTACTGTGATGCGTCCAAGCAGGGACTTGGATGTGTACTGATGCAGGAGAAAAGAGTGGTTGCCTATGCATCCAGGCAACTGAAATCACATGAAGAGAATTATCCTACACATGATTTGGAGTTAGCAGCGATTGTGTTTGCTTTGAAAGTGTGGAGGCACTACTTGTATGGTGAGAAATTGGTGGTGTTCAGTGACCACAAGAGCCTCAAGTATCTTTTGATTAGAAAGAGCTGAACATGAGGCAGAGACGATGGATGGAATTCCTCAAAGATTATGACTTTGAGTTGAAATACCATCCAAGGAAAGCTAATGTGGTAGCTGATGCTTTGAGCAGGAAACATGTAGGTGTTGCCTGTCTGATGATCTCTGATTGTAGACTGATTGAGCAATTTAGAGATATGCACCTAACTATGATCGAAGGTGCTAGTGGTTTAGAGCTGAGAAAGACCCAGATTGAGAATGAGTTGATTCAGAGGATCCGGGAGGCCCAGAGACAAGATGATGAGGTGAGGACCATGATTGGTCAGCAGGATGTTTCCGGGGATAATCATGATTTGGTGTTATACCAGGGCCGGATTGTAGTGCCTAAAGGCGAGCTAGTTGATGCAGTTCTGGCAGAGGCTCATAAGGGCCAATTCAACATTCATCCAGGTGCCACCAAGATGTATCAGGACTTGAAGAAGAAATTCTGGTGGCCAGGGATGAAGAAAGACATAGCTGAGTATGTGAATAAATGTCTGGTATGTTAGAAGGTAAAGGTTGAGCATCAGAGACCATCGGGCCTATTACAGTCGTTGCAGATCCCAGAGTGGAAATGAGATAGCATTTCCATGGACTTTGTGATGGGATTACCAAGGACTCAGAGTGGATGTGATTCCATCTGGGTCATTGTAGATAGGCTGACTAAATCTGCTCACTTCTTGTCTGTGCGGACTGACTACAGTGCATAGAGATTGGCTCAGCTGTATGTTCGGGAGATAGTCAGACTGCATGGAGTTCCAGAAAGCATTATCAGTGACAGGGACCCGAAGTTCACTTCAAGATTTTGGAGTGCGCTTCAGGAAGCTTTTGGTACTCAACTGAGGCTCAGCACGGCCTATCATCCTCAGACAGATGGTCAGACAGAGAGGACCATCCAGACCCTGGAGGATATTTTGAGGGCTTGTGCACTAGAGCAGGGTATTAGCTAAGACAGATACATACCTCTGGTAGAATTCTCATATAATAACAGTTTTCATGCCAGTCTAGGCATGGCACCTTATGAGGCATTGTATGGCCGGAGGTGCAGAACTCCTGTATGCTGGACTGAGGTAGGTGAAAGACAACTTCTTGGACCTGATATGGTCCGGGAGACCACTGAGCAGATCAGAATGATCAGAGACAAGTTGATGAAAGCTCAGAGTCGTCAGAAGAGTTACTTTGATCATAAACACAGGCTGCTGCAGTTTGAGGAAGGCGACCATGTGTTCTTGAGGCTATCCCCTATCACAAGTGTAGGACGGGCCTTGGGTGTGAGGAAGCTGAGCCCTAGATTCATTGGTCCCTATCAGATTCTTCATAGGGTTGGACCAGTGGCATATAGGCTAGCTCTACCTCCCCAGTTGTCAGGATTACATGATGTATTGTCACAGCTGAGAAAGTATGTGCCAGATCCATCACACGTGGTAGAACCTGACAATGTTCAGATCAGAGAGAATCTTACGAGTCCTACACGACCTATGCAGATCTTAGACCGGATGGAGAAAAAGATCCGCAACAAGACTATTCCCATAGTTAAGGTACAATGGGAAGGAAGATCACCTGAGGAGGCGACTTGGGAACGAGAACAGGAGCTAGTACAGTTGTATCCCGAGTTGTTTACCAGGTATGATTTTAATTTTGCGGACAAAATTCCTAAAAAGGGGGGGAGAAATATAATACCCTGAGACCTGGCGCGGTTGGCGCTGGATTTCACGCGGTTAGCGCCAGGTCATTTATGAGAAAACTATGTATGAGTGGTGGTGCGATCAGCACCAGACGTGAGTGGCGCTAGATGCTCTGGAAGTTGACGCCTAAAGCGCCAAAGTGGCGTGAGGGGCGCCACAAGTTTGTAGCCCACGCGGATGGCGCCATGCGTGGCACTGGTGGCGCGGTAAGTCGTCTGAAAAACCCAATTCCTCTAGTTTTCCACCCGACCAGCGCCAGGTGTGGCGCGGGTGGCGCCACAGCCTCTGGAAGTTGGCGCTGGTGGCGCCAGGGTGGCGCCAAAGTCTCTGGATTGCTGCGCTGTTGGCGCGAGAGTGGCGCTGGTGGCGCCACGGCCACCGCCATTGTGGTGCGGATGGCGCCAGAGGTGGCGCAGGTCGCGCCAGACCTCTGGCAGGCCACCTATATAAAGGCAAATCGCAATTTTTCAGAGGAAATCATTGTTCCTCTTCCCCTTGAGTCCAGACCGCCATTAGTGCATCCTAGGAGCTTCAAACTTCCATCATAATCCCATAAAACACCTCCTAATCACCTTTAAACTTAGATTGAACCAAATAGAAGCCAATTCCAGCTTAGTTTGTGAGAGAACTCCCATTTCTTTGAGTTTCTTCAGAGTGTGAGCTTTGGAGGGGAAAGGAGCTGATTCCAGGATGCTAGAGCTAGGAGAAAGACTTCTTCAGCCTTACTCTATTGATCTGAGGTAAGAAACTCATGTTTTAACCGTTTAATTTGTGGAATGGGAGATTGGATGAATAGTGACCAATTGGTGATAGGGCTAGAATTAGGCCTAGGTTCTTTAGAAAAGTGTAGTCAGGAGATTGTTCTGTGTCATATGGAACTCTGAAATCGAAATTATGATGAAGTTTGAATTTGACTCTGGGAAGGAAGAAGTGTGTATGAATGGGAGGTACTATGGCCTGTATTAACTCAAGTACCTTTACAAACGTTGATCATAAGGCCAAATGATCGGTGAAAACATGTGAATATATTTGGTTTGGCTGAGTTGAACCATTATTGGTTCTTGAGATTAGTAAAGCTTTGAATTGAGTGGTACAGAGTTTTAAAGGAACTCTGAGGCCTTAGTCAGACTGAGGTAGACCCTTGAGGGTCAATGCATGGCCTAGGAGGAACTAGGCTAGGATGAACCTTAAGTTAGAAGACAGAAATTGATTATGAAAGGAAGGGTGTTTCCTTCCATATAAACGGTTGAATACCGTATCTGATTGTCTATTTCATGCCTATTGTAGGGCGTGAGGCGCATAGCACTGGTGGAGATCACCACGAGACTAGGAGAGCTGAGACCAGGTAAGCTTAGTGTTCTTGGGGAATGTTTTTCCCTGCTTGTGATCACTACACCCTAAATGGGTGATTGCTTGATGAGATTGTGTGATGTATTATGCATGCTGATGCTGTGTAATGCTGTATACTGATATATGTATCAAATGTTTATGAAGTATCTTATTATCTTATTGGAAACTGAATGCTAGCTAAACCCTTAGATAGGGTGTGCTTGTATTGATTACACTACTATTGTATATGCTTGTATAGACTTTGTTTATGAGATGGTTATGATGATGATACTATGTGATGTGCATTCATAAGATATTCACTGGCCAATAGAATAAGGGAACTATGGACCCCTTGGGAATGTGCCCTTAAGTGGATGATCTCCCTTGGGATAATCCATAGGCGTCCATGTAAATCCTGAGTAGATGTGCCTTTAAGTAGATGATCCTATTCAGGTATTGGACGGCAAGTCCTGAGTAGATGTGCCTTTCAATAGATGATCCTACTTAGGCATGAGTCCTGAATAGATGTGCCCTTCAGTGGATGATCCTATTCAAGTACTCAGTGTGAAGCCCTGAATAGATGTTCCCTTCAGTGGATGATCCTATTCAGGCAATTGTGTTGCCTGCATATGTTGGTTTTGGGCTGCTTGGGTATGCAGCATGTTCATATGGGCCGTGAAGGCTAATTGTTTGATGAAATTCTGTATGAGATGTTTTCTGTTGCATTATATGGATATGTATATATATATATATATATATATATATATATATATATATATATATTGAGATGTTGAAAAGTGAACCAGGGGGAGGGAAGCCTCCAAGAACCTTAAGTTTACTGGGATGATTATCTCACCCCTGTCTGGGGCTCATGTTGCAGGAACTGAGACCGAAGTCACTGAGAGATCCCAAGGCAAGAGGCCTGAGCAGGGATAGTGTGAAGATAACCCTAGGGTTAGATGATTGAGCTTGTTAGCTCATGTTTTATTTATTTTGCCTGTATTTTGATACCCTCAGGGGTTATCTGTATAGTTTTGGGAAAATGTACATTGTAAAGGACAGATAATTCACCATATATGTATATAAAGTGTATTTCTGTTGAATTCAGGCTTCCTTTATTGTTTATTTCCATGCTTGCTGTGATACTCTGATATAGTAATAATGTTAATACGCCGGGTGCACACGGGGTGTTACAGTAAAGGGACTAGTTACTTCTATTAGCTAAGGAAATCACCAACCTTATTGTTTCAATCCTGGCAACTGGGGCAAATACCTTTTTGTAGTCCACTCCAGGCTTCTGCATAAAACCTTTAGCCACTAATCTTGCTTTATGTTTTTCTATTTACCCATCAGAGTTTAACTTCAACTTGAATACCCATTTTACAACAATAGGTTTCTTATTGGGAGGTAGCTCAGTCAATTCCCATGTTTAGTTCTTGCCAATAGCTTCCAGTTTTTCCAGCAAAGAAGAACAAGTCATCTCCTTTACTGCTTCAGTGAAATTAATTGTCTCAATGTCAGTTAGCAATGCAAAGTGTACCAATTCACCATCATCAGTAACTGTATTATCTAGGAGCATTTCAAAATTTATAAATGATAAAAGAGAGAGTAAACTAATATGTGTAGAAGATAGTTATAATTTATAAAAACTTAGGCATTTTGAATTATTTTTATCATGAAATCATGTATTTTGTAAAATTTATAGTAATTTTTCATCAAAATATTATGAATATTTTAGAGGCCCACCTAACGGATTATTATATAAGTTCGAATCGTAAATAATAAACTAAAAATTTGTTTTGGATACTTAATTATTTGTGTCAACTTACATTGACAAAAAAATAGTTATAAAATAATTAAAATATTTATAATTTTTTAAAGTAATCTTAGAACTTTTTATATATTTAAATTTCATTTTTCTTATCAATGTTATTTGACACAAGTAGGGGTGTTCGTGGGTCGGTTCATATTGGTTTTGGCCAAATTTAGAACCCAATCCAATCAAATTTGATCGGTTCGGTTCGGTTCGGTTTTTAGAAAAAAAAAAGTTTGAAACCCAACCCAACCCAACCCGTTCATGAACGGTTCGATTCGGTTCGGATCACCGGATTACCCATTTAAATTTTTTTCAAAAAATAATATTTTATATCACGAATCTTTCAAATATCTTATACAATTAACACAATATTATCAAATGTATAAAAGTAGTAAAATTGATTCATTTAATATCATCAACATAATATTCTAAAGTAAACTTATAATATAATTTAAAACAAAAGATTTTTGAACAAGATTTACTATAATAATCTGAATCACAACTGTTTCTTACAAACCAAGCTTTGTTATAACCAATTTTGTTGCAACCAGATTTGCTAAAACAAACAAACAAATAAAATGTGTCTAAAATACAAAGTCCTAAATAGTTAGCTAAGTGGCATGATTTATTTATATAAAATTGTGGATGATCAATTTAAGTCAATTGAGAACTTTTTTAATATTGTAAATTATTTCATGTGATCCAACTTTTGGAAGCAATTGAGAACTTTTTAATTATAAAAGTTTGCTATTAAAACTTTTATAACATATGAATATTGTGTTGGTCCCAGATGAACTCAAGAGGAGGGTGAATTGAGTTTTATAAGATAATTAATAATTTAAAATCAAACTCAAAGTAATAATATGGAGATAAGAGATAAAGAAGACACAATCAATTTTAACGTAGAATACCCAATTGTGTAAAAAACCACGACGTCCAAATTGAATAATCAATCTAATGGAAAACTCCATTATGATAATTTTGTGTACAAGAGTTCCTGATATTGTTGTTTTCCAGCAAAAAACTCTAGTCTCAATTCACCAAGAATAGAGACAGACTGATATTCTTATTTCCCAGCCATATTGGTATCCTAGTTTCCCAGCCATATTGATATCCTAGTTTCCCAGCTAGAAGTCATACGTCTCAATTCATCAAGAACAGAGACAAAACTGTTAGAAGTCGCACGTCTCAATTCATCAAGAACAGAGACAAAACTGGTATCCTAGTTTTCCAGCTGCGACCTTTTCTAAAGTCAAGAAGAAGAATACAGTAAAATAGTTACCTTTACGCTTCTATTCCTTAAGCAAATAGGTACCTTTAAATTCTGATGGAGAGTTGAAGATTCAGACTTGCCAAACGCTTCTATATGATCTCACAACAATTCTTTCATAAACTCTCTAAAACTCTAATATTATTTGGAATATAATGCATACATGAACACCAAAATATGTTTATATTTATACTAATTTAAAGATATGATTTTCACCAATTTTTGAATGTAATCCTAAATATATTCTATCATATATTATCGAATGCAATCTTAAAGATATTATATTATATTATGCAATGCAATCTTAAAAATATTCTATCCTATTTTTTAATGCAATATTAAAAAATATTCTATCCTATTTTTGAATGCAATCTTAAATTTTTTTATCTTATTATGCAATGTAATCTTATAGCAAATATATTGGTAAGATCAATCTTCTAATCTCCTTAGATAAAATCTAATAATATATATATATATATATATATATTTATATTATTATTACGGGTTCATGGATTGGGTCATTGGGTCAACGGATCTGTAAATCTAAGCCTGTGACCCAACCCGTATATGAACGATTTTGATCGGTTCGATTCAGTTTTGACCCAAATATATAAATAACTCAACCCAAACTGTTCTGATCGGTTCAGATCAGTTTGAGTTCACGGATGACCCGTACCCGTGAACACCCTTAGACACAAGTGAATAAAAATTTGAAATAAACTTTTAATTTATTACTCGTGTAATAATTCTCTAAGTGACACTCTCTTTACGGTTTCAATGTCATTGGCATCGGTCCACTAGTATTGAGATTTGAAAGTGTCTTTCTGCATTATGTTTTTTTTTTTTATCGAGAATAATTATAATGAAAAAAACTTGATAAAAAATAAGAACAACCTTGATAAATTTATTTTGACAAATTTCTCATTATAAATAGGGTAAATATCCATTTTCGTCCCTGAATGTGTAAAGCGCTGACAAATTTGTCCCTGAAAGATGGAAATTCAAATTTTTGTCCTTGGAAGTGAAAAAAGTGTGACAAACATATCCTTTCGTTAACTTTCATCCGTTACCGTTAATATCAAGAACGAATTTGTCAGTGCACTAAACATTCAAGGATGAATTTGTCAACTCTTTACCCAAAATATAATTTAATCTTCATATTCTCTATTTTTTAATCATTGCAAGTATAACATTACAATAAAACACTTAAAAATTAGGAAAACAAGCATAAGTTAAAACAAACATAATAATAAACATAATTTGTTTTTTCTGAAATTTCTATTATAATAACATTAGATAATGATAAAATCAAACTGAGTCTTATTTTTTTGTAAGAATTAATTTAATGACTGTATTTTAATTTGTTTGAGTCTCATATTTTGAGTAAGTATTATTTCATATTTTTGCTTTGAAATTTCTAATGTGATAATACTTTATAAAAAATATGAGACCCAAACAAAAATGGAGTTATTAAATTAATTCTTACAAAAAAAATAAGACCTAACTGAATTTTGTCATTATCTAATATTGTTATAATAGAAATTTCAGAACAACAAACAAATTATGCTTATTAATCAATATTATGCCTATTATTATATTTGTTTTTACTTATAATATTTACCCAAAATATGAAGCTCGAACAAATTAAAATACACAGTCATTAAATTAATCTTTACAAAAAAATGAGACTCAATTTGATTTTATTATTATCAAATATTGTTATAATAGAAATTTCAAAATAACAACCAAATTATGTTTATTAATCAATATTATGCTTATTATTATGCTTATTTTAACTTATGTTTGTTTTCCTAATTTTTAAGTGTTTATTGTAATGTTATGTTTGTAATGATTAAAAAAGAGAGAATATGAAAATTAAATTATATTTTGGATAGAAAGCTCACAAATTCATCCCTAAATGTGTAGTGCACTGATAAATTCGTCTCTAATATTAACGATAACGGACAAAAGTTAACAGAAGAATATATTTGTCACACTTTTTCTACTTTTATGGACAAAAATTTGAATTTTTATCTTTCAGGGACAGAATTATCAGCGTATTACACATTCAGGGACGAAAATGACTATTTATTCCTATAAATATTAAATAATTCTATAAGCAAAAGTAAATTTACTGAGAAAATCAGATAACCTCTGTCAACACCTGTCTGGTGCGAGAGAGAAATCGGAGATGTCATCAAACCCTAACGATCCCCGTCAGCCCTCGGCGGCGAGACCCTACGTGGCGCCGCAGATTTCACCGCAGGACCTTCCGATCGACTACGCCGGCTTCATCGCCGTCATATTTGGCGTCGCCGGCGTCATGTTCAGGGTTTGTATTCGCCATCGATCTCACAACACATTCTCCGTTTCGACGCATTAACACATTTTTTTCTTCTTCTGTTATTTGTGAGATCAGTACAAACTGAGCTCTTGGCTGGCGCTGATATTCTGCGCGCAATCCGTCGCGAACATGCGGAATGTCGAGAACGATCTCAAACAAGTTATGATGGCTATGATGTGAGTTTCTTCGCAATTCTTCATTCGCATTCGTGTTTGATTTTTTCTTTGTGAGTTGTTTTGTTTGCGGATCGGCGGATCTGATTGTGTGAGCCGTTAGATTAAAATAATAAAAACCTTAGAAAAAGTTGAAAAATGTTATTAGGTTTGGGAGCTAGTGCATTTTCCACTTTTCTAGAAATGTTATTTTTTAAGTTTCTGAAATACATACATACATACTTAGGACCGGAAAGAATAGGAATTTGTGTTCTTAAGGGGACGGAATCAGAAAAAAAAAAATGTAGGCAAAACCAAAGAAGTCAGATTTGGAGGCTTACTTTTATGGCTTGATGAATAGTAAGTTAAAATCGAGAATAAGGATCCTTTTTCCTTCTTTTTTGTTTTTATTATTTTTAAGTTAGTTTTTTTTAATCTTATTAATGGGTGCTTCATTTGTTCCAGAAGTGTCAAGAGTAGGATCAAATAGAATTTTTCCTTTGTCTACAATACAGTCTTAATTACTCTTGAGGACGAGAACCTGCCAAACAGATGAAATAGTCAAGTCAACAATTGCTTGATCATTCCTAGGGGCAATGCCCTACTTATGGATTTGCAAAGTGTAGTTTTCGTATAGGCTTGGTCATGTCTTGTTGATGAGGGAAATCTTGATAGGATTAGGATTGATACTTGATCAAGATTAGCCTTTAACTAGGTTTTGGATTGAATGTTTGATGTAGAATTCTAGATGTTGGGCTGAGCTAATGGATGACCTTAATCCGGCCTTCGATATCTATCCGAACTTACGCTTGAATTATGTGCTGGTGTTTTTCAAAGGTGGGGGTGGCAACTGGCATTTTGATCCATTTATCTAGTAACCATCCAATGCATTCATGTATACATCCAACCAATCCATTTAATTATAAAAATAAAACATAATGGATTGGTTGGATTGGAACACCAATTGTAAGTTTTTCCATTTCATTCTCTATCACTCCCTTTATTGGCAGCCTTCCAAACATAGTCTAAAGTATTCACAAAAGGATTAGAAGAGTTATTAAATAGCCCTAAGCCCTCAACAAACAACAATAGCCTTATTCCACTAGGTGAGGTCGATTATATGAATCACGCTATTCATCAGTTATATGAATCAAATTCTCATGGATATTATTCACAATGAGATCCTATTTGATAATTTCCTTAAATGTCATTTTTTATCTCCCTCTACCCATTTTCACGTAGCTGAAAACTATGCAGTTATTGTTATATACACTTCTCACTAGCGCCATCAATGGCCTTCTTTGTACATGTCTAAACTCTAAACCCCCTTAACGGATTTTCCGTCATCTTCTCCTTGACAAGTGTCACACCAATATTTCCTAATATATAATCATTTTGTATCTTGTCCTTTCTTGGAAGGGGACACAACTATACATCCATTTTAACATTTTCATTATGTTACTCTCACTTTTTTCCCTCTTGTGTTGTCCCTTTAAAACCCAATATTGATTACCATAGAGTACAACTAGTTGTATAGTTATACAACAAAATTTTCTTATGAGCTTGTAGATACTTTCCATCGCAGAAAACCTCTGAGTGGTTTCTCCATTTTAACCATTCGATTTGTATCTATGTGATATCTTCACTAATTTTCTCATCATTTTGTAATATTGATCCCAAATACTTAAATGTAGAAACATGTGAAAATAGCGAACAGAAAGTGAGTGATTGATAGAGGGATAGAATGCAAGATTCCTTATGGTGTGAAGTAGCAGTTGCCATTACATAGAGAAGATAAACATCTGATTTTTGCTTTCAATTCTGCTGGGCACTCCCAACCTTTTTTAATACCAATCAATACTCTGGGTAGATTCCTTTTACTGCTGAATTTTTTATTTTAATGAAGCACATGCTTTACCCGATGCATCAATTAGGTAATTGTCGAATCTTGTTCTGTCAGGGTAGATAGGACAGCTTCTTCTCACTGGTGTTTCTTTTGCATAAAATGTTTATAGGATTGCTGGTCATACATTTAAGTGCACCAAAGCCTTAGTCATTTTTTTAACTTCTTACGAGTGTAGGTATTCCTATCAAATAGCGCCATACTCTTATGTGTGAACTGTTAAAAAGTAACCAAGATTGTATGTTGTGCTAGTAACTACGTGTTTAAATTTATTTTTCTTCGTACCGTGCAACTTTCTGAAGCATGCTTCAAGTTATATGCAAGGTTGTTAAAATCGAGATTTTACCTAGGATCGGGAGGGGGGGTGGAAGATCGTAAATCGAGGATCGTAAGATCGGATCGAGATCCTATTATGAAACTGCATAAAGAAAAAAGTGGGTATGGAAAGACTGTAAATAGCAATTACGTAAATTAAAACTCAAAAGCCCATTCAAAAATATTATATGATACTCAGAAAGAAAAAAAGTGGGTACAAAAAGCAAATTAGTAGAAAACCCTATTTTCTTTTCTTCTCTTCTCTTGTCGCGTGTTTCCTCTTCTCCTCTTCTCCCCGCGTGTTTCCTCTTCTCCTCTGCTCCTGGTCGCGTGTTTCCTCTTCTCTTGGTCGCGTGTGTTATTGCTGAAACTGGAGGAGCTCTGCGGCGCCTCTGTGAAGCACCTCCGTCCTCCCCGTTTGGTCGCTGAAAATCAGAGCCTTCCTCTCGCCGCCCTCGCCGCCGAGATCACCAAACAAGTTTTCCACTCCTCCGTCAAAATCGGCGTCCATCTCCTCCTTCTCCTCCTCCTCCGGGTCGTCGACCTTGGATCGTTCGGGATCGCAGATCCCACTATTTCACGATGTAGATCGCGATTCCACTCTGATCTTACTCGCCGGCGATCCCACCCCTGATCCAGATCGCTTGACGCCGTTTGGATCGTAAAATCGTGCGATTTCACGATTCAGATCGCGATTTTAACAACACTGGGTATATGGCATGTTATTTAATGGTTTAGGAGGAAAATGTCAGGTATATGACAAGTAATGGTATTTCTGGTTAAATAAGTACCTATTCCTACCTACTGTTAGCATTTAATACTTTTGGAAATGTTTTTCAAAATTCAAATTATGGGAGAATGAATGTGTGGTAGAAAGAAGTGGGAGTGAAAGCCAATAGCTGGGCAAAAAATTACTTGCATACCCATGTTGTATGAAAACAGCATGCCCATCCCCTGTCACGGGGATAAAAATCAACGAAAACATAGGAATGTTACTTTCCAAGTAATCAATAATGCCCTGAAATTTGTTTCGAAAACCTGTACAACATATTTAAAATGTCATAATGTCCACTTTCCCGGAGAATAGTTAAACAATGCTTGGAATTTTTAACCGTAGAGCTTAGGAAACGTGTAGGATAGTAATGTCTTTTTGTTTTCTTCTGGAGCTAGCATTCGATTGAAATCCAGGTTACCACCTCAACAACTGATAACGATCCTATATGGCCAATGTGGACTCTTCTTAAAACTCAAAAGGACATAGGTACAAACCTAAATAACCCTGTTCAAGTCAGGTTATCTAGGCTAGTAATGTCTAATGTACGAAATAGTATATATGCCATTATTTAAAAATGCTAAATTGTAGTTTACTGAGTTATATTACATTCATACAGATGTTTGGTAATTTGTCCGAGCCTAAAAAAGACATTGCAAAATAACATTTTTGCTCTGTTGTACTGTTTCGCCACACAGAGAATAGAGTCTAAGGTTTGGATACATTTATGATGGAGATTTTCAGCCTGTAAGAATGCTAAAACTAATTCTTACTTTTCCAGAAATAATGTTAATCTTGGATATTACCATAACATAGACTATATATAATAGGTTGATTATTATCTTCCACTTCTTTTTTAGAATTATACAGCTTGGATTTCTTAAAATATTCCAAAGTGTAGCTCGCTAAAGTAGTATTTCTACAAAGTATATTAACAGTTGCACACGCACATATATATATATATACGGTTACTTGTAAGTATTTTATTTTTCTTCATTTCTTCCATAATGTGAACACGATATAAAATAGTTTGTATTTAATTCCGATGTATGTAAATTTCATGCCGTTTTGTTTTTCACTGTTAAAACTGTTGACTTGATGTTAATCTGAATCCCAGGTTTTCTTTAATGGGATTGATAACAAACTACTTTGGACCTCCTAGACCCGGCAAACAAAGTTGAGATCTCAAGATTTTGAGGCAGAAAAAACCTTTTTGTGGGGTCTTTTCGGGAATTAACCAACAAGCGTGAAAGGAAGTTTTAGTCATTGAATATTTCTCTGTTCTTTGTGTTAAAGATGCTTGCGAAGACTAGATACCTGTGTATTTGGATAATTTTATGGTTTAATGATATTTATATATTAGAAATAGAGATAGTCTGAAATCTGAGGAGAGCTATATTTCCTCTTTATGCTACTGTAATATTTTTATTGTTAATTTATTTGAAATTATAGTCTTTTAACAAGAGTATGTGTTTCATTTTAAAAGTTAAAGCATGTATTTTTTAATTTATTAAATCAATAAACATTAAAAAAATATAAGATTATTTGTGTAGCTATTTTAACGTAAATTTTAAAAATAATGAATCAAAATAGAGAGAAAAATATATAGAAAAAGGTATGGGCTTATAAACCTTTTTATTAAGAGTTAATTACAATGACCCTTTAATGTTTTAACTTATTACAGTTGGTACTTCCCACTCCATTTATTTTTGCATTACTTTTAGCCCCGTTAGTGTTAACTTTTCTGTTAAACGTAATAAATTTTAAAAACAAAAAGAAAATATTTTTTTTATGAAAAATCCAATTCCATTTCTCTTTCTGAGTTGTGGATGCCGAATTCCAGTGTCCTCCCCCAATTCCTTGTTGACGGTTTCATCTCCGAACCATCTTCTCCGGTGCCGGAGTATGCTGTCCTCTCCGGTGCGGCCATTGTCAGGTCCTCACCGCCTAACAGTTCGCAATTTGGCTTAGTAATTCCTCTATCCCCAACCTCAAACGATTTTGTTCACCACATATCCAAAGCGTCTTCAGTCGCGGTGACACCACCTCCGACAAGGACAACCTCTACATAAGCATGCAACTGGAATTAAGTCTGTGCAACACGTTGATTGTTGCTGCAATTTTTTTTCCCTTCAACCTAGTTTTAATGAAGAGGGCATTTTGGGAGAGAAAAATCATTAAAAGTCAATTTCTGGAAGTTTCAAATTTAGAGAAACAAAAATAGAGATTTTAAAATTATAGGGATGAAAAATGAAAAAGAATTAGAAGAAATAAAATCGAACTTTGAAAATTTTAAAGATACCAAAAATATATTTTATCTTTTTTAATTTTATGATTATGCTTTTATAAAAGATCTTTGAATGAGATTTTAATTTAATTATTATCAAATTTTAATTTATAATATGTATTAATTTTCATACTAATTAAAGTGCAAGTAATGCATATATGTATGATGATTTAGTGCCTAACAAAGAAGGATATAATTATTAAAGCTATTAGTTAAGCAAATATGAGTCTAGATATGATTTTTTTTTAAGTATAAATATGAACATAGGTACTAGAATATCCCACCGACAGTGGACGATATGTTGAACTTTCCCACCGTAGTCAATTCCTAAAAAGTCTTGCCACAAACTAAAGCTAATTACACACAAATTTGACCCTACGATTCCAAATATATTACAACGTTCCAATAATGTTATATGTCATCAAGTCGGTTCAAAAAAACATTTCAATTTTCATGAAATGAACACATGTGAAAAAAAAAAAAAAGCATGGCCCAAAAAGAAATCACAGTTGATAACCCTTCATTTGGTTGTAACGAAATTAGAGGGAGGCGAAAGATGGAATTTTTGTTGTTGTTTGGTAGGGGAAGAAAGAAAAATAAGTTAAAAAATGAAATACACTACACTATTTCTCATCTATATTTACTAATATCTCTTCTCATAACTTTTTATTTATTTATTTATATCTCTTCTTCATTTTTATTTTCTTTCACTTTATTTTTACCTTTTCTATCCAAAACATCTTAAGTAATAGCATAAAATGACATGACATATCTCCTACGTGTGGCATCGATAATGGATGTCAAATGAAGGGACTCTGATGTGTAATGACAACAAAGGAAAGAAGTGTTACAGTTCATGATAAGCAAATAGTGGAAAAGAGAAAATGGAGAAAAGTAAAAAGTGGTTAATATTAGGATAATACTCAAATGAGTAAATCAGTTACAAATGAATAAAATCTTGATTTATATAACCACTAATCTTATATCTGTAATACCCCCCGCAAGCTGGAAGGTGTTGAAAACACTTCCAGTTTGGAGAAGATAATAAACTACATAAAAGGAAAATAAAGTCTAAAAACTGGAATATAACTAAAAAATGCTGGAAATACATCGACCAAAACAAAAATATAAATGACTAATTATTGAAAAACAAAACTATTTATACAAGAATTTAGAAACAAATCAAAATGTAGGTGTGGCCATGGTGCATAACTCCTAGAAGTTTTCGACCAAAATCAACATCCTTGAACTTCTTCCAACGTCCTCACATCATTTGCTCTAGCAAATCAAGAGTCCAAAGCAAGTGTCAAAGGCAAAAATAAGCAAATCAAAGCTTAACCACCAAGCAAAGGCAACAATAAGGCCACTTGGCAGAAACTCAAATCATCAAAGCTTAACCATCGAGAGCAGGAGCTAAACAATGCTTAACCACTCAAAACAAAAACAACCAAGGCTTAATTATCCATGGCAGAAGCTAAAACAGTACTTAACCACCATGGACAGAAGCAAACAAAGGAACAATGCACCACACATGGCATAAGCTACAATTATCAAAACAAGTCTAAAAGGCTGAAAACAACAAGCCAAAATAGGCCAAATATCAATGAAACATTAAGTTGCATAGTAGAAAACTCAATGGCAACAACAACAAAAACTGTATTTGTTTTCATATAGAAATTTGTACAAACAGGTTGTGTGCATAAAACCTTATCTAACCAAGCAGAAGAACAACATGGATATTGAAGCTTGGTAACAGTGACTGAAAATTGCCACTCACGGCAAAGGGCAGCGACGCACAACGGAGGTTGATAGAGCAATTTCTGCGGCGGATGACGGCGACGTACGGTGGTCGAAAATCGCCTCACGACGGAAGATGATAACGACAATGAACGGAGAGCTTGATCGGTGGGTTATGATGCGGAAAGCAAACATAGTATTTTTGTCAATGATGACCAGAAATCGATTTTTGTGGCGGATGACGGCAGCAGACGGTGATCGGAAATCGCCTCACGACGGTAGATACTAAAACCAGAGGGGTTTTGTTGCAGAAATGGAGAGGAGGCGATTGATGGTGGTGGTTTCTTGGTTCACGACTTGAGTTGGCCGAAAAAAGTAAAGGAAAAAGTAATTGAGGAAGATGTGTAAATTTTCTCAGAAGATTAAAGAAAGGTAAATGGATAAAGAAGATTAAAGAAAGGAAACAGTGGTGAAGTGTAGCGGAGAAAAGAAAAATTATGATGGATTCATAGCTCTGATACCGTGTTACAGTTCATGATAAGCAGATAGTGGAATAGAGAAAATGGAGAAAACTAAAAAGTGGTTAATATTAGGATAATACTCAAATGAGTAAATAAGTTACAAATGAGTAAAATCTTGACTTATATAGCCACTAATCCTATATGTGTAACAAGAAGCGGTGTCAGCATGCCCTAATAGTGAGTTGTAATATTTAAATTAGGCTAAAATATTCTTTTTAATCCTCTATTAATATTGATATTAATTATAAAAATATGAGCGAACATTTGAAGTAAATTGATGATGTGCTTAAATTTCAATTGAGCATTCTAATCTTTTAGAAATACAAAAAAGACTGAGTATTCTAATTTTTTAGGGGAGATTTTCTGGTATTAATTAACAAAAGTTGCATTGCTTGAAAAGACTGTAGGATGATGCTCCAAAAGCTGTTGATACAAAAAATTGAAATGCAAAAATGTTACAAAAAGTTATTGCAGATATAAAAAATATTCTTGAAAATATAACAAAATGGATTAACAATTGCAAGAAAGAAAGGTTTATTGCTCTATTTACTCATACCTTCTTCTATTCGTTTGATGGTCTTTTAATAGGCTCCAGTTGTCTTCTAATAGGTTTCTAAGAGCATATTTAGTGGTAGATCCTAAATTAAGATCTTAGATAACTTTTTGGTGGATTTTAAAATGCCATGTATGATTGAAGATCTCTCTCATTTTTTTCTTTAGTGGTAGATCTCATTTTGAGATCTTAGGGAGAAAGAAAAAAAATATTCTTTTTTGAATATTGTGTAGATTTTCCAAGGTTCTTCTACAAGAATTCAATCTCCATGTTGGAGATCTGTTCATCTCCTTTATTGGGAGATCTAGTGAAGACCAAATCTTCAAGCTCAAAATTCTTACTAAAGATCTGATACTAAAGATGTTCTAATGCTCATTTTTTTCATCATAAAGATTCTTAACATTGTTGTAAATTCAGATGTTGCTACAAGTTCTCATGTTGGTGACATTCTAGGTGATTCAATTATATTTTTTTTAAATCACTTTAAATTCTTTAAAAAACCACTTTAATTTATAAAATAATTATCATAAAATTTAATTTTCAATTATATTACTACTAGATAATATAAAAATTTCATTATATTAATCAATTAGTGCGTGAAAATTTCCAAAAAAATATCGAGAAAAAAAGTTGCCGAAAATAATTTAGAAATGAACTCAAACTCAATATTTAAAAAAATGATAATCTAGAATTCAAATCATTTATGGTCGACAAATTGTACCGATTGAACTAAGAACTAGTAGTTTGACTGATCTTAAAATTGTTTATTGGATCAACTTACCACCATTAGACTATCATGATTAATTATTATAAACTTATGACACTTAATACATTTTCTTGAATTTTATGTTATTTTATAAGTTTTTTTAATTTAATTATTAGTCCACTGATTGGATCAATGATTACTCATCAACCTAATAGCTCGATCAAGTCAATTATTGGTCCATTTCTTAAAACATTGCTTTCAAGAGAAGTGAAATATCCTAATTTCTATAGAAACAAGGAATTATAGATCGTTTGCCAAAAATAATACGGCTTTACAATATGCTTTAGTGGTTCCTAATAATAAAAAACTCATTGTTTTAGTTACTGAATTTGGGAGGTATGCTTTATTTAGTTCTTGAAATTTAAAAATATTTTTTAGTTCCTGAATTTTGACATTATTTTTTTAGTCTTTGACATAATAATTTGACACTACGGTAACTTTTAACATTTTGTAATGATTTTTTTAACACTTTATGATAGTTTTAAATTGCAAATGTAAACGACTAAAATATAAAAATTAATTTATGACACCTAAAAATATGTACCACTATATATTAATTACCAATTCAAAATAAATCAATATCATGATTTAATTTAAAAAATCAATTCATTTTTGTCAAACTAGTTTCAACTTTTAAAATAAGTATAAAAAATAGTTTTTGATATCAAAATTAGTTTTAAACAATACTTAATAATTATTTTAATCTCGAAATTTAAAAAATGTGCACTTTTTTTAGTCCCTAAAACTTAAAACTTTTTCCTGAATTTTGACACATTACTCGTTTCAATCTTTAGCATAATAAATTAGAACTAAAAAAACAATTTATCAAAATTCAGAAAGTAAAAAAATACTCCCCAAATTCAAGGACTAAATCAGTAATCAAGCAAAAATAAAAATGCTTCAGTTGTTGATAGATCAAACGAACTAAGCTAAATGACGGATGCTTCAGTGCGTAAGTAAGACATTCTGCCTCTTGTCAAGGATGAATCTATGTATAGCTAAATCAGATTTTAAAACTATATTATAAAGTGGCCCATTAAATGTGAGGGGAAAAAAAGAATCTGAAGTACAACATTGGCAGAACAAGTCACGCGTTATAATAAAATCACAATGATAGGGAACAATATTGAAAAGTCATTTACCAGATCAAATGAATCTTTACAATCATCAGAAGTAAATACATGCCGCTCTGAATAATTCTGGGTCAAAACATTGCCCCTTAAGAAATGTATACAATATTAAACTAGCAACACTAAAAAATTGAATTATAGATGGCACTTGTTACAAAAAAATGAAACTGAAACTTACATGACAAAATTTGTATGTAAATGAAATCACCACTCACCAAGGGAGAGTTACTATAGCATGTGAGGGTTACTACAGTCTAAGCAAATTTCAACAAGAAAAGATACAATATGCATGCTATAGTATAAATTACGGCGAAAAAATATTTTACAATTCCCATGTTTAAGAGTGACACTTTTTTTACCCCTCCAAAATGACTTCATAGAAGTACTTTCTCCTCCCAAAGCATATGTAAAGATGCCAACTATCTGTCCTACGATGCAAGTCCTGCTCCACGAGGCATTTTCTTCGAATATGCTGCCACAAAATTTGATTCAACAACTCAATAGCTAAAGAGAATAAAAGTTTATGGCATATGGCATAAATCAACAAATTATTTTTGTTATAACAATCAACAAATTCAAAATTGATTACTATGCTATTAACTGATTGACCAAAATATATTCCCTAGCTCACTATTACAATTACATTTTTTAAGAACTTATAGGTTAAATTTGAATTTATTTAAATGTTCAATGAATTAACTCATGGTATAACAATAATTCTTACCAACAGTCGGTAGTATATCTTTGCAAGCAGTCTAATTATAAAAGAAGGGATACATAACAAATTATCTAAGTAACTATCCATTAAGTTACACAAGATAGGTTAAATCAAAAGCGCAACATTATATTCTCTTGTAATATTCTCCTATTAATCTCCTAATATCTTATAAAGTGTTAAATGAAAAGGGAGATACTACAATAGTTACACTAAACGGCCGAAAAATAAATTAACAGCATGTCATCCTATAAATTAGAATGGGCCATATTAACAAATGAGGTATTATACTTCACAAACTAATGACAAGAACCTTGTTTGCATGCAATCTTCAACCTGATTCTTTATGATCTATACTATAAACAAAACTTGATTAAAAGGTCAATTATCTGTAAAGCTCAAAGGGAAAAATTGTTGACTCCTTGCAAAAATATAATGGCAATATAAAGATGAAGAGAGACAAAGAGAGATCATACAGTCTTCAACATCCTTAAGCTGGTAATAGTGGGGGGCTATCTCCACCAACCACTCCGGCTTCAACTCCGTCACCTGCAATTTGTGTATGCGATTTCAGCTACTGACACATCCATTGAAAGAAGTCGTGAAACATTTGAATTGGTTAACAGTTAGGAATACCTGTCTCATATATTCCTTGGTTGTGAGTACTAGTTCATGGTATACAACCCATCTGGGAAGAACCTATGAAAGGTAAACAAAGAGAAAACAATGAAATGAGAGAAACTATAAGATTTTCTTTACAAGACCAATAGCAGTCCCAACTTCAAGTGTTGATGCACGTTAATGCAACAGAAAGTTGATTGATTCTCTTTTCAAATTGCCGCGAATTTGAATAAAAACACGCACACACCAGATTGAGTTGTTAGGATTTCTCTAAAAATTTCAGGCTCAAGCTCAGCCACAGATCATACTAAGAAAAAATAATAGTTCCTTTATGATCATAACAGGACCAGGTTAAAATTACATCAATATTACAGTTAGTGAAGAAGATATTCAACTCCATAGCACAAAATATCATGCTATTCAAGTTGTTCCTCTAGATGATGAAGACTCTCCATAGAGCGCATCCACATTTGCAAATCCTTATATTTTGATTATTAGAATATGTAATTATACATCTGTGCAAACAGTTTGTAATAGGATTGTTAAGTATAAAGCTGTAATTGTAAGGGCTGGTAGCTGTTGCTAACAGCACCCCTCTGTCAATTTCTGCTATCTGTACCACCCTCTGTCTGCTATCCCTACCACTCTCTGTACAGCTGTCAGTTTCGGTTAGTTGTTACAGTTTTCTGTTAGGAGTTAGTTAGTTGTTGGTAGTTTCTGTTATAGTTAGTTCAAGGGTTATAAATACCCTCTTTGTAACAATCTTCAACTAACTTTCATTTTCTGAAAATAATATTCAGTTCTCTCTCTTTTCTTCTCACTTCATCTATTATTGATGATTCAACTCCTAGGTTAGAATTTTCATTTGGATGTAATTTGTATTATCTTTTAATCAATTAACATTGAAGGTCCTAGGGTTTATTAAGTCTTAAGTGATTTTAATTATATCTCTTAAATTAATGATGGCTTTGGCATGATTTGTTAGATTCCATCTTAAAACCAATTGGCATTAAGTGAAGTTGCCTGACAGATATATAAGTAGCACCCCGATAATTGAAGCAAGCATGTGGGACTTCCTACCCCACCACAGATGTATGCCAGAACAGGCGAGCCTACTAAATAGGCAAGAACCAAGATGGGCTATAGGCTTTGATAACAAGTTAGATTCCATCTTAAAACCAATTGACATTAAGTGAAGTTGTTCAACAGATATCTAAACTACACCTCCAAGAATTGAGGCAGACGATGTGAGACTTCCTAACACACCTCCACTGCCTACAAGAACGAGAGAGCCTAATAGAATAGGCGAGAACCAAGATGGGTTATAGGCTCTGATACCATGTTAGATTCCATCATAAAACCAATTGACATTAAGTAAAGTTGCCCAACAGATATATATGTTGCACCTCGAGAACTGAGGCAGGTGATGTGAGACTTCCTAACATTATTATGTTTGTCTTTGATATCAAAATTATGTTGGAAAAAAATTTCTTGAAAATTGAAAACTTTGTAATAGATTCCGTTTGGGCTATATGACTATAGTAATAGATTCCGTTTGTAATAGATTACTCATCAATTACCAAAGAGCATTCTTTCAAAGTAATCAATTACCTAAATGATTATCACTTTTTCAAATGTGTTTTTTTTGGCTACTCTACAAAAGGTTTGAAACCAGCTCTTCTCTCCTTCGAAACCAGAGCCCCTTCTCCTTCAGCTGAGAACAATGCTACTCTTCCCACAGAACTCCCACCCTGATTGTATCCTCTATTCCCTTTGCTGCACCAGCTTTAATCATTAATTCATTGTTTGCGCTTCACCTCCTTTGACCACATACCAGCTACAATCTTGACCCAAACCCGAGTCTCCCCCTT
>PYAF01002437.1:160876-171828 GCA_007407185.1 Glycine tomentella | reverse complement strand
AAGTACATCGCCTGCTCTTGGGCTTCCCATCTCGTTTTGTAGAGGTATTTGGTCCTCTCACAATCCTAATCTTCTCTATGCTTGTATTTTAAATTATGAGCATTTATCTCCCCCTATTTCTCTTGTCACCTCATTTGTCAATTGTGCCATTCTCTTCATGGTTTGAAACATCCCCCTTAGGCCTGGTATGACATTACATTTCTGCCTTGCTACAATTGGCATGGCCGATCACTCTGTTTTCTTCATTCATTCTCCTGAAGGCAATTACATTTGTTGTCTATGTTGACAATATTGTCATCACTAGCAATGATGAGGTTGGCATCCAGCACCTAAAAAACCATCTATACCAACCGTCAATTTCAAACAAAGATTTGGACCCTCTCAAATATTTCTTGGGAATTGAGGTTGCCTAGTCCCATTTCGGTGTTGCCATTACTCAAAATAAGTATGCATTGGACCTTGATGAGACCAATATGCTCGTCTGTTCTCTGGATGCTCCCTATGACCCTAATGCCAAGCTTCTTCCAGGTCAAGGAGCCATTGAAAGACCTGGGAAGGTATCGACTCCTGGTAGGCATCACCTTTGTTGTAAGTGCAGTGGGTTAGTGTTTCTGAATTCCACTTGTGATAGTCGTAGGATGTTGTATGCATTATTCATTACATACAAAATGCACCAGGTAAAGCATTATTATATGAGGACAAAGGCAAAGCAAAGATCACTTGTTACTCTTAAGGAGTGGGCAAGGTCACGTTTACAAAAAAAAATTGGTTCAATTTATTTGAATTGTTTATTTCAATAATACAACACAACTCTTTTGATGTTAACTAGAAATAGGGAAGGGAGCAGTCCATTAAAGCAACAGATATTATCGGCAACATAAAAGACAAGTACCTGTGCCAGCCCCGAACTAGGATGTATGTGAACAGTCTGTGAATGTTTAACAGTTCGATATGATCCATTCTTTTGGAGCCGTGCAGAGTGGGGGAAAAACCCTGCAACAGTTAAAAATTAGATTCAGTACACTAAAAAAGATCTGCATTGCAAGAAATTATTAGTCTTATAAGGTTACCAGATGTAATGGATTTCTTGATGGCATCTAAATCATTAGCATTTGAAGTTAGTTCAATCTCAACCCTCTCTAAAAGACCTGCCAGTTGATCACGGATATCCCTAGCCCGTTTCATACTCCTTACCTGAACATCAAAATAACAAACAAATTTAGAATATTACAACAGAAATCAACGCACGGATGTATAAAAGCATTTTAACAGAGGAAAGAAGACCAAAGTATCAAATTGTCACAACCATAAATCATTATCATTTCACTGACAGATCATTGTTGAAATAGTTCATTTGTGATTCAAAGTGACAGGGGAACTAAACATGGACAGCATTGTAATACGCTCACATACAAGTTCTAAACTGGTCTTTTATGAAACAAATACTATCAGTAGAATAAATTGAAGAGTAATAAAAGAAATAGTAAGATATCCTTCAAGAAACCCAAAAAAGAAAAAGTAAATCAATAATAAAAAGAAAAGGACAAGTAGTAAGTACTAAGTACAACTTCACAAAACTAGCTAACCTCTTTGCAAAAGAAAACCCACTAAAGTAGCTATCAACCTAACACCAACCACAAAAGCATCATACATCTCCACAGTCAATAAGGAGAAGATGGACGCAGTTTTTTTATGGTAATAATAAATTTTACAGTCTTCAGATTGTCCAAAATTTTCCAAGATTATTATATTAAAACTCAAATGTTTTCTAACTAACAATTAAACAAAATTAAATTTAGAAATAGTTAACTAGAGTAACATTTCTAAATTATCACTACTTATTGTACTTAACCATGTACAGACGTGTACACTACTTTCTTCCAGCACTTTCACTAAATATGGACGCACCAAATACTGGGTTTGTACTTTGTTAGACAAAGATCCATACCTGTATATAATTCTCATAACACCATTGCGTTGAATAATTGGTCTCCTTCCATGAATTGTAGACCTGAATAATAATAACAAGGTTCAGTAACAATCTAGACTGAAGAAACACCAATTATCAATTATAAACAAATATGCAATCCAATGATAATCTGGCCATGTCCCACCCAGGTGAAAAAGTAAATACACGACAAGCACAAAATATATATTCAATCTATAATTAGATCAACAATAGAGTCTAACATTTCACAAAGGAAATATGGATATAGATAAGATGATAACCAAGAAAATACAGGAAAAAAAGTCAGAAGAAACAGAACCTTTAGCAGCGCCATATGGTCTCCCACATTTCCAGTGTGAAAATTCAGCCTTGCATTGTCTGCATGTACTTGTTTATCTTTTGGACGGTAAAATATTGAGTTTCCAACTGAAAGCATAGCAGCAATAGAAATGATATCATCTGAACACTTATAATTTTCTGAAGCCACTATCATTTTTGACAACATTGGATCAAGTGGGAACTCTGCCATCCGTCTACCCACCTTAGTTAATTCACCAAGCTTATTTAACGCACTTAATGCAAATAGAAGCTCCAAAGCTTTCAATAAGGCCTCGGCCGGTGGAGGATCCATAAAATCAAAGTTCAATAAGTCATGAATACCAAGACTTTTTAAAGTCAAAACTACATTTGCTAGGTTAGTCCGCTGTATTTCTGGTACAGTGTTGTCATCCAAATCATTGTGATAATTGTATGCAGTATACAGTCGGAAGCACTTTCCAGGACCCGTTCTTCCAGAACGACCAGCTCTTTGATTTGCTGAAGCTTTTGAGATGGGAGTCACTAGCAAAGACTCCATTCCTGTTCTTGGATTATAACTTTTCATCTTACAGAATCCTGGATCAATAACATACTTGATCCCATCAATTGTCAATGACGTTTCTGCGATATTAGTAGCAAGGACAACCTTTCGTGCACCTTCAGGAGTGGGTTCAAATATTTTAGCTTGTAGTTCAGTTGGAAGGTTGGCATATATAGGGCATATTATTAACTCAGAAATTTTAGTCCCTAAGCCTCTAGTTCGATGCTTCAAGATTTCTTCTGCCGTTTCAATTTCTTCTTGACCAGTAAGGAATACCAATATATCTCCAGGAGGTTGAGTGACATGGATTTGAAGTGATGTGACAATAGCTGCATCTAAGTAGTCAGCTTCTGGAGCTTTGGTATAGCTTATTTCAACAGGATATCGTCTCCCTGGAATTCTGAATATTGGTGCAGAATCAAAGTAATCACTGAATTTCTCTGCATCAAGTGTAGCACTTGATATCAGCAGCTTGAGATCAGGCCGGAAACGAGCAATATCCTGTAACAAAAACAGAGTAAGTAACCATTTTAATCCCTGAATATATATTCCACTGTCACATTTTGGTCCCTGGAAGTGTATAGTGTTGTCACATTAGTTCTTGAACTACGAAAATTTCAAATAAGTCCCATAAATTTCTAGTTGCTTAATTTAAGTCCTTAAATTTAACCACATACTATCATTGTGGTCCCTAAACATATATTAATATCATCACTTAAGTTGCACATTTTTTTTGAATTTTGGATAAATGTGGTTGATGAATTACACTTTCAGGGACTTATTTGAATATTTTGGATTAATGTGGTTGATGAATTACACTTTCAGGGACTTATTTGAATATACATTCAGGGATTAAAATGTGCAACTTAAGTGATGATATTAATATATGTTTAGGGACCAAAATGATAGTATGTGGTTAAATTTAAGGACTTAAATTAAGCAACTAGAAATTTACGGGACTTATTTGAAATTTTTGTAGTTCAGGAACTAATGTGACAACACTATACACTTCTAGGGACCAAAATAATTATTTACTCCAAAAACAGAGTGAGTAAGTACACAGGAGGATATTATAATGAACAACTACAAATAATATTATTTATTCATTTAACCTGTACATGCTTATCAAATACATTCAAATATGAGCAAAGACCATGCATTGATGAGTTAGAGATTGACCAGTAACCAAATAAAATAATTGCACAACAATATAGAACAAAAGAATCCATGCAATCAACACCATGTCAGATTTCTTACATGTATAGAAAAACACTTGCACTAGACTCAATCAAATAAATGCCCAACGTGTCTTGAATATCACAATTAAAATGCTAATTGTTCAAGGAATAGAATTTAATTGTCTCAACTCTCAAACTGCTAGAATTAAAAATAAGGCATGCAAATTTAGCTCGTCACGAGAATTTTCTGCCCACCTTTACTAATCCAAACAGAATATCAGTTGAGAGTGTTCTTTCATGAGCCTCATCTACCATCACAACACTGCAACATTTGCAAACATAAAATAAGAGAACAATCATAATGCATCCAACTAAACCCCAAATATGAATCCAATATAAGCTCACCTATAACTTGCCAAATCCGGCTCACCAAGAAATTCCCTCAGTAACATTCCATCCGTCATGTATTTCAGAATAGTCTTCTCTGATGTACAATCTTCAAAACGGATGGAGTAACCAACCTACAATTAAAAAGTTTGAATTACACATTTGAAAGACTAAGAACGTGAAAGAGAAATACATATGTAATCAAATTACATATTAAAGAGAAGTTAAAATTTACCACTTATGTACATAAACATATCCATTTTCTAAGAAATAGGAAATCTTAACAGCAAATAAAATTTATAATAATGACCAACAAAGAATTTGTGTTAATATATTTAATAATACCTCATGTCCTAATTTAACACCCATTTCTTGAGAAACTCGAGCAGCAACACTCATAGCCGCAACACGTCGTGGCTGAGTACATGCAATCTGCACAAAAGTATAACCACCTTATGCTTGCTTGTTTCCTTCAGAGAGCATAATAAACTTACAAGATGTGAAAAGTTTCAAGCATGCACAGTTGAACGACCAATCAAAATTAATTCTTAAACCACGGCCACTGTTCTTGAAATGTTTTTTAGGAAATAAAGTAACATACATGGAAAAACAAACAAACAGCTACTTGTTCCACATTTTCTAAATAATAGTTGACAAGGCATACAGCACAGGAATAGAGAAAAATGAAACATCGACAAAGTAGCACTGCTTTGTCAATATTTGCACATTGTAAAACAACAGTCAATATAATGGGGGCATTAAGTAAGGTTTTCAGATGAAATTCATCTATTGTAATCACATAAAAAGAAATTAAATTGTACCATTCCACGCTTTGTGTAGCCAGCTTCATGAAGATATTGGGGGATCTGTGTCGTCTTTCCGGAACCAGTTTCTCCAACAATTACAAGTACCTATATAAAGAGATTATTCAAAGTTAATTTGAATGAATATACAATTGTATGCAACAAAATACTAATAAAAAGGTAATGAAATCAAATGAATACAAATATAGAACAGTTCACTGCAACAGAGATGAAATTCATTCATTGTCAACACCAAAATATAAAAAGTAATAGAATAAAAAAATATGGGAAAAGGAAAGAAAGGAATAGAGGGAGAAGAGAGGGGGGGACCATGCCTGGTGATTATGAACAGCTTCGAGCAATTCATCCCGATAAGGAAACATAGGTAACTTTTTCCTCTCCTCCTATAAAAAAAAAAAAAAAAAAAAAAAAAAAAAAAAAAAAAAAAAAAAAAAAAAAAAAAAAAAAAGACAACAGAGAAAGTGAATAACTCTGGTAACCTTTATAAATTAATCTTGCCAGAAGATTGAGATCTTTATATCTTAACCCTCAAGTTTTAAATGGATGACTAATAGTCAACCTCAAAGCTTAGTTTCTTTCTGAAAGAATTAAAATATCAATAATATGATTAATGTAATTATTCCATTAACCAATATAATAACAGCCTCAAGTTATCTTTTCCAGTTGCTATCTAATACTCTGAATAATAACTTCCTACCCTTTTCACTTGTATTTTTTGTAGCCTCAATCATTAGTTAAGACTAGAAGAATATGGTTGAGGGGCACTAAATTTAAAAATGGCCAAACCTTTGTTTTCATCTACACTACTTAGTAAAGGGGACTGCCCACTTTAATTTACCAATAAAATAACAATATGATAGAAACTGGATCAAAACACACTGTTATGATGACTCTACCATGATATGCTGATATTAGTGTGATATCAGTACCTGTGGTGGATTTTACACTGGAAATCTGGAATGAATGGATTACAGTGAATTGAAATAGAAATTACAGAACACGGGGTAACAAATACCTTGCACCCTCCCTCACTCTTCTCTATATTTTTCTTTTCCCCCTTTCGTCACCCTTTTCCATTTTATATCCATACATGTCAAACTTTTCCTCCCAAATGCCTTTGATTATCCCACTGGAAATCTATTAAATTAACCACTTCCTTGAGATCCCAATCCAATCATTCCCTCCCTGTGCGATAAAATCCTCCGCACTACTTCCTAATATACATTCTAGTTATCGATGGTTCCACTCTCCCACTTGAGTAACTAAAATTGCTTCTTATTTGATTGAAAACTACTACACCGATCTATTCTCCATCTTTATTGTCCTTTTTAAGTTTAAATATGAGGAATGTTAACAACACATTGTATTCAACACACCACTGTTTGATTAAATTCCTGTAGGTTTCACTAAATGACAAAAGAAACTCATTAAATAGGGAGCATGACCCATATCATTAATGGATCCCACAAAAATTTCACCTTATAATACAGTGTGTTATGTTTGTTTTTTTAATCAGCAAAATTAATATATATATATATATATATATATATATATAAGAGAACATTCTGTTTCTATGACACCAAATAGTCCAGGTCAAAGCTATCCACCATGTTTGCCATCTCTGCAAACTAATCCCATTGTAGTAATAGTAGGAGTGTTGACTGAAGTGTTCTTTCGCATCATCCAGTGTGTTATGTAAAGGAGTATGTTAGACATTGTACTGTTATCATTTCTCTTAAAATTAAGCAAATGTTTTAAATATTTTAATTTCATTTATTATAACTTAATATTAAATATTTAAACATGTAAAATATAGATGCAAATTCATTGGGAAGTTAGTACCTGTCAATCTGCTAGCACATAATAAATCCATCAATGAAATAATGAAATACTACCTGAAGTGCCTCGAAAGCTGACTTCGCTTTGGACTTTTCATGTGAATCTTCCATCTCTTCATAATCAAACTGCAAAGAGAGACTGACTCAAACAAAAGAATATCACCATTGAATACCATGAGTCAAGCTGTATAATCCAGATACCTTATCTCCCTCCATTACTGATGCCTTGATAAAATCAATCTGGTCCTCAAACACATACCTAAAATAGTGAGCAAGTTTAAAATTAATTATTTGTATACTCAAAGAAATATAGGTGATAAATCACACCCTATACTAAATCTAAATATAAAAAGGTTAAATTACTCAATAGAACCCTAAATTATTTAGGAATTTTTAATTTAGGCCCTAAACAATTTTGTTACAATTGGGTTATTGATCTTGTATTTGTTTTCTAATTGGGTCCTTGTGATATAGTTCTATCTAACTAACGTTTGTTTTGTTCACATATAATTAACCAGAGGGACCCAATTAGAAGGGAAAAAAATTGTTTAGGGACCTAATTCAAAAATTTAAAATTGTTCAATAGGACCCTGAACTATTCGGGAATTGTTAATTAGGTCACTAAACAATTTTTTTAATTGGGTCATTGCTCTTGTATTTGATTTTTAAATGGTCCATGTGGTTAATTATTGATTAAATTATTTTTTTGGTCCTCTAATTTATTATTTAGGTTCAATTTGGTTCTCTAATTTATTTTTTATCCAATTTGGTCCTCTAGCTTTTTTTTGGTTCAATTTGGTCCTCTAATTTTTAAAACCGATTCAATTTTTTGGGGAAATTTTGCATTTTGTGACGGTTTATAACTACTTAGTGACGGTTTTGAACCGCCACAAGTGTGATTTCTTACAATTTAGACCAAAGGACCAAATTGAATCGATTTAGAAAATTAGAGGACCAAATTGAGCCCAAATAAAACTAAAGGTGACTGAATCTAAAAATAAATTAGAGGACTAAAAAACTAATTTAACCTTAATTATCCCACAGCAAAACAAATGGTAGTCTGACGGAACTACACCACAGGAAACCAATCAAAAAACAAATACAAGATCAACGACCCAATTGGAAAACAAAAAATGTTGACGGATCTAATAAGAAAACTCCTGAATAGTTCAGGGACCTTCTGAGTAATTTAACCTAATAAAAATATACAAACTTGAGACTTCAATGCCATCCAATTGCTAGACTTTCATCCCATAGAAGCAAGTAATACAAAATCAGATTACAGTATAATGTTGAGCAACAGTTGTTTCCAGATGAACTAACTCACTGATAATCATCAGAGACTTGTTTTTTATTTTTTGAACCAAACTTCATTGTTGCCTTTCCTGAAAGATATAATTCAGAATCCAGAAGTATAATAACACAGTTAAAGAATAAGCACTTCTTTCTTAAAAATGAGAGATTTTATACAAGTATAATAATACAGATATATTTACCAATTTGATGTTCTTCCCAAGCCTCTTGTTCAGCAAAGGGATTCATCTTATCCTCAGCATTTAGATCCCTATCAATAAAAAATATAAAAAATAAGAAGCCATAAGATGTTTAATTAAGAACCTAAAAAGTTCTTTCGAAAATTCATGCACAATCACAAGATTAAAAGCTTGAGGAAACACATGATAACTAGTATTATGAGAATAGATGAATAGTGTATGTGATTCCACTTTCTTTTTTCTTTTTATTATTTTTTCAACTACAGTGGAGATCATGTTGCAAGTGAAATACCTGTAACGCTGCATAGCCACAGAAAATCTCTTCTCCTGATTAACACCACCTTCCTGATCATAAGCTTCTGGCATTCTATACTGCAATTACAGGAGAACTTATGAGTGTTTGGCAAAGAAACATATAGATTTGCCAATTTTACTTATCATATGCCCAGATACCTTTGTTAGTGCCCAGATCCAAAAATGATTAAATACTGTCGGATAAAATATCTTCACACCAATTTCCAGTATAAATGAGTAGGATTGTGTTGTATTATAGAATATAGAACCATACAGTTTAAGTCTTGGCAATAAATTAGTAATCATCAATAGAAAGTAAAGCAGAAATAAATGGCAAGCAGCTTAATTTAAACGAATAAAAAACTATATGTCAACAATAATCAATAGTTAATAAATAAACCAATTAGGATCTCACACTCATGGAATACAAACTTATCGATTACCATACCTCATTCACATTGTCAGCCTCCTCTGACCGCTTTTTCACAAGTTCATATATCTCTTTCTTGTACCTGAGGACAATAAACGAAACAGATAAAACTTTTCCTAGGTACACAGAAGCTATACCTTTGATATTTGTGATTGGAATCTACACAATGCACAATGGTAAAAGGGCTATGGTTCCCATGTGCAAATACAGAATACACAAATATACTCCCAAGACATACAGATTGAACATGATAAAAAACAAAGTAAATCGACAGTTTGAAAATAGGTCAAAATTACTATAAAGGAAGGACTATGATGGAAGCCCAAAGTTGGGCATAGCATTTCCTTCACATGATTCAATCACTACTATCATTATTAGACAAATTAAAATTATAGAGGAATTTGGAAGACTCTAGAAAGTCTGTTAGAGAATCCGTCTGGTGGAGGGATCTCAGTTTAGTATGTTTTTCGAATGAGGAGGGGTATGGACTCATAAGAGGGATGAAGTGGAAGCTGGGCTGCGGATCAAGGATGTTCTGGGAGGATGGGTAGAAGAATGCGGGGATAACATTAAAGGACAAATACCCAAGAATGTATCAAATCTCCCACCAAAAACCACCAAATTTTTCAATTGGGTATACAAACTCCAACGGGATGGGAATGGCAGTTTAAATGGAGAAGATTCTTTATGGAAGGGGAGGTGGAATCTGCTATTAAGTTCCTAGAAGATTTACAAGACCTGGATGTACAGTTACAGCATCAAGACACATGGCAGTGGGAGGCTGATTTAAGTGGTCAGTATACAGTGGGGAGTGCCTATAGATTCCTCGATAGGGAACAAACAACATTGGAGGAGTGTGAAGTTCTCAAGGAGCTATGACAAAAGAAAATTCCTAGTAAAGTATCTTGTTTTGCTTGGAGATTGATCGGGGACAGATTGCCTACTAAGCTGAACTTAAGTAGAAGAAATGTGGTACTCAATGACTCCTACTGTCCTTTCTGCAGGATCTGTGATTAGGATGTGGCACATCTATTCTTTAGCTGTGATAAAATCAGGCCGTTCTGGTGGGAGTCAATGTCTTGGCTACCTATTTTCAGTGTATCTTCCGTAAATCCAAAAGAACACTTTAGCCAACACTCCTACTATTACCACACTGGGATTAGCTCGCAGAGATGGCAAATATGGTGGTTAGCATTGACCTGGACTATTTGGGGGCACAGAAACAGAATCATCTTCCATAACGAGTGTTTCAACAGCCATAAGTTATTGGATGATGAGCTATTTTTCTGTTGGTCGTGGATTAAAAACCTGGAGAAAGGTTTTAATATTCCTTTCCACTTCTGGTCCTGTAATCTGGGAGGAATTTTTTGTAATCAGGGGAGAATCTAACACATACCTTTTCGGCCTTGTCCAGTTTGGGGGGTTACACAGTCCAGCCAACCTTATGGCATCTTAATTCATGTTTTTATCCTTGTATTTTGCTGCCATAGGTCTGTTATCTGTTGCTAGGATTGTTTTTGTTTCACTACTACTTGTAATGTTTCTCTTTTATTATATATACACATATTACTTTTGCTGATAAAAATAAATAAATAAATAAATTAAAGGTCTCATATTGTAACAAAAGACAAATTGAAGAAGGGGAACTCAAGAAAGCAGTAACAGATAGATTACCTCAGTTCGCGATATTCTGTTTCTGAA
>PYAF01002437.1:144434-156403 GCA_007407185.1 Glycine tomentella | reverse complement strand
GTGTGTCTATATACTTCTAGCCTAGAGCAGAAACTTGGTGGCAGAGTGCAATTTTTTTTGTTCTACCATGCATATGGTTGGAGTAGAATGCAGACATCTTCAAAGGTGTTTCTATGCCCTTACATATGCTATGGGACAGGTTTAGTGTATGCTCTTTCTTTGGTGCTACAGCTATGGTCAGTTAAGGGGGGCAAAACAATCTTATATGTGAATAGAATGGACAAATTTGTTGCTAGTTTAAAACTGAAAGTTTGAATATCCTTGTTTCTTGAGGGCCCTTAGGTCATCAAGGAGTCCCTAATTGCATTTTTCCTAGTTTCTCTCCAATAAAACTTCTTCATTTATAAAAAAAACAAGTAATACTATTATAAAACAATAATAATAATATATATCAGAAGTTAATAATAATATGAAAACCTTAATTTTTATATAAAAATATTGCGCATTGTTAACCATCTACCTCATAATTTCCCTCATTATTTCCAGTAAACGTTCTTCTTTTATCCATAAGAAAGCATTCATGTACCCATGTAGCATGCTCCGCGGCAGGTGAGGCAAAGGATTTTGCGGAAAGGGGGACGAGAAAGAAAGCGGATGCTGAGCAGGTGACAAATAGGCCGGAAGAGGGATATATGGGGGGGCCCACTCATGACACATGCTGTTAGTGGACAATTGCACATGGCTACGGGAATAAGGGACAATTGTGTGGTATTAGGCAACAATAGTCCTGCTACTGTTAAAAGTTGTAAGTTGGGCCACACTTGTTCTGGTCCAATCCCCCAATGGAAGGTTTATTCCAGATCAAAGGGGTGCAAAAAGGAATTGGGGGCCCAAAACAACATTTACTAATCAAGCTGAGCAGCCAGATAACAAAGGAAATGAGTCTGACAATCTAATTTCGAGCTCTGCTGTTCCCACATCTTTGGTATCGGGCAGCGGAATTAAAGAAGCAGTGGAGTGGGAGGAAGATCAACCAGAAAACAACTGTTCTGACAAGCTTATGTCAGTCTCAAGTCCCACTATGAGCGAATGGAGGAAAGATGCAGATAGGGAATGGGAATTGGCAAAACTGATGGGTCTTAGCTGCTGCAACCAAAATGATATGATAAACATAATATCATCCATGGAGGTCAGAGATATGGATGGGGCTCAGAAGCTGTGGAACAGAGCTGGTGACCCATGAAGATTATGTCCTACAACATTAGAGGGATGGGAGGGGGGATTAAATGGACAGCAATCAGAAAGATGATAGTGGCTGAGAGGGTGGATATGCTATGCCTGCAAGAGACTAAAAGAGAAGTTATTGATAAAAAGCTGTGCCAAACATTGTGGGGAGATCCTAAGGTCCAGTGGGAATTCGTACCAGCAATCAATAGAGCTGGTGGCTTGCTTTGTATTTGGTCTGAAAAGGTGTTTAATCTCACGAACAAGGTGCTAGGTGATGATTCTAAAGTTATAATCGTGAACGTCTATTCACCATGTGAAATATCCCTGAAGAGGAGTTTCTGGGATGCAATCAAACAGCTGAGATATGTGAATATGGAGGGGCTATGGTGTGTTATTGGAGATTTCAATAATGTCAGAAGACCATGCGAACGTATGGGATTATGTCAGAGATCCCATGATGAAGGTATTGTGAGGGAATTCAATGAGTGGATTGCTGAATTGGAGATTGAGGATGTGCCTTGCACTGGGCGGAAATTCACATGGTATAGACCTAATGGAACTGCCAAAAGCAGATTAGATAGAGCTTTAGTCTCTGCTGAATGGTTTGATAAATGGCCGGGTATACCTCAGATCATATTGGACCGAAATTATTTTGATCATTGTCCTATCCTGCTGAGATCCTCTTTCACTGATTGGGGTCCGAAGCCATTCAAGTTTCTGGAACACAAATCCGATTTCTGGATGGGGGGGTTATGTGTTAAAAGAAAAGTTTAAAGGTCTGAAATTGAAGTTGAAAGCCTGGAATAAATCCCAATTTGGGAATATCCAGCAGAAGATGAAAACTTTAGAGGAGGAGCTTAACAGGATTGACATAAGAAGTGAGGATAGACAGTTGAATGCTGAGGAGATAAAGAGGAGAAAACAAGTCCAGGAGGAGCTATGGGCTGCAGCACATTCTAATGCTTCACTTTTGAGACAAAAGGCTAGGACCAAATGGATTAAGGAAGGGGATTGTAACTCCAGGTTTTGCCACATGATTGTAAATTGGAGGCGCAGAAATAATTTGCTAAATGGGGTGCTGGTTGATGGATGTTGGATCGAGGAACCAACCAGAGTTAAAGCTGAAATTCGATCTTTCTTCAAGAGGAGATTTGCAGAATCAGTTTGGACAAGACCTAATCTGGATGGGGTTGCTTTTAAAACCATTGAACAGCAGCATAACAATCTTCTTCTGGCTCGATTTGTTGAGTTGGGGGTGTGGGAGGCTGTGGTAGCGAGAAGAGCCCCGGGCCAAACGGTGTTAACTTCAATTTTATCAAAGAATTCTGGGATGTCCTCAAAGCTGACTTCTTACGATTTCTAGATGAATTTTATGTAAATGGTGTGTTCCCTAAGGGCGGAAATGCATCTTTTATAGCCTTGATCCCTAAAGGTCCTGCTCCACAGGGCTTAAATGACTACAGGCCTATTTCTTTAATAGGCTGTGTGTATAAGATTGTGGCTAAAATCTTATCTACCAGACTGAAAAAGGTTCTGCCTTCCATCATTGATCATCGTCAATCTGCTTTCATTGAAGGGAGGCACCTGCTACATAGCGTGATCATAGCAAACAAGGTGGTGGATGAGGCTACAAGGACTAATGGAAGTTGTCTTGTGTTTAAAGTGGACTACGAAAAGGCATACAATTCAGTTAGTTGGGTTTTTCTGTTATACATGATGAGACGTATGGGTTTTGATCCCAAGTGGATTACATGGATTGAAGGCTGCCTCAAATCAGCTTCTATCTCTGTTTTTGTTAACGGGAGTCCAACTGATGAGTTCACTTCACAACGTGGTCTCAGACAAGGTGATCCTTTAGCCCCACTCTTGTTCAACATTGTTGCTGAGGGCCTTTCTGGTTTGATGCGAGAAGCGCAGCGAAAGGATCTGTTTGAGGGTTATAAGGTGGGGAAGAATATGGTTGATATCAGCATTCTACAATACGCTGATGACACCATTTTTTTTGGGTCAGCTTCAGCCAAAAATGTTACAACCATTAAGGCCATGTTGAGGAGCTTCGAATTGGTATCAGGCCTGAAAATTAATTTGGCTAAAAGCAGATTTGGGGTTTTTGGCAGGAGTGAACAGTGGGCTAATAATGCTGCTTCGTACCTAAATTGTAAGCAGCTGGTCCTACCTTTCTCATATTTGGGTGTTCCTATTGGGGCAAATCCAAGACGTTATGCATTGTGGGCTCCTTTAATCAAGAAGTGTGAGAGTAAACTGGCTAGCTGGAAACACAAATACCTTTCTTTTGGGGGGCGGGTAACCTTGATTAAGTCCGTCCTTAACTAGATCCCCATTTTCTTATTCTCTTTTTTCAGGGTCCCGAAAAAGGTTATAAATAGATTGGTCAAAATCCAAAGAAACCTCTTGTGGGGTGGTAGTGATGATCAAAAGAAAATTGTTTGGGTCAGCTGGGAGCTAATCTGTCAATCTAAGGAGTTTGGGGGTTTGGGAATTAAAAACTTGAGCAGGTTCAATATCGCTTTACTTGGGAAATGGTTATGGGACTTGTTTCATCAGCAGAATGAGTTATGGGCCCAAGTCTTGGATTCGAAATATGGTGGCTAGAGGAACTTGGAGGTGTCTAGAAGGTCTGGTAGAGAATCAATCTAGTGGAGGGATCTCAGCTGTATATGCTTTTCGAATGAGGTCGGAAATGGGCTCTTTAGTGGGATGAAATGGAAGCTGGGCTGCGGATCAAAGACGCTGTTCTGGGAGGATGGGTCAAAGAATGAAGGCATAAGTCTGAAGGATAAATATCCTAGAATGTACCAGCTCTCTCACCAACAACAACAATACATTTGTCACATGGGTATACAAACTCTTTGGGTTAGGAGTGGCAGTTTAATTGGAGAAGGTTCTTTATGGAAGGGGAGGTGGAATCGGCTGTCAAATTCCTAGAAGATATCCAGCACCCTGATATCCAGCCACAGCACCAAGACATATGGCAGTGGGAGGTGATCTAAATGGAATATATACAGTGGGAAGTGCTTACAGATTCATTCATAAGGACCGGCCAACTTTGGATGTGTGTGAAGTCCTCAAAGACCTATGGAAAATCAAAATCCCTAGTAAAGTATCTTTCTTTGCTTGAAGACTATTTGGGGACAGACTACCTACTCAAATGAATTTAAGTAGAAGAAGTGTGGCTCTCAATGACAGTTACTGTCCTTTCTGCAGGTCATCCGATGAGGAAGCGGCACATCTGTTTTTCAGCTGCGAAAAAATCAGGCCGCTATGGTGGGAAACTATGTCTTGGCTATCTATTCTCAGTGCATCATCCGTAAATCCGAAAGAACACTTTAGTCAACACTCTTACTACTACCACATTGGGATTAGCTCGCAGAGGTGGCAGATATGGTGGTTAGCTTTGACATGGACTATATGGGGGCACAGAAACAGAACCATCTTCCAAAATGAGATTTTCAACAGCCAAAAGTTATTGGATGATGCACTGTTTTTCTGTTGGTCGTGGACTAAAAACCTGGAGAAAGGCTTTAGTACCCCTCTCCACTTTTGGTCTTGTAATATTAGGAGGATTTTTTGTAAACAGGTGAGGGATTAATACTTACCTTCCCTCTGTCCTGTCAGGGGGGGGTCACAGTCCAGCCAGCCTATGGCTGTTTAATTCATGTCTTACGCATGTATTAGGGTGCCATAGGTCTGTATTGTTGCTTGGACCGTTTTGTTTTTCTACTACTTGTATCTTTCCTTTTATATATTTATATACATTAATTTTGCTGACCAAAAAAAAAAATGTAGCTACTACTTAACACCCTAACTTAAGCAGTAGTATTAAGCAACAAAAACAATAAAATTACTAATAATCGTTAAAAGAATAATGACCAAGTACACCTAACCAAATCAATTTGAACATTGACATGTACCTTCCGTGTCCCTGCCGCATCTCTTTCTCGCATATGCTGCTCTAATTCCTCCTTCTCTCTTTGATCTTTCAATCTTTCTTCTTCGGACTGTTTGCAAATAAGCAAGCAATCATATCAAGACAAGAGACGGATAATAATAATAATAATAATAATAATAATAATAATAATAATAATAATAATAATAAATGCTTTTACAAAACTGATGTAATAAAACATCATATACACATAGGGAAGTTTTCTTAACAAATTCCTCTTTGACATAATCAACAAAAAATAGACTGCACAAAATCTAGTTTTCTTTTGAAAACATAAATCATATTTAAGACAGGCAAATAATAGCTCATTACCACCATGGCACATATGAATCTAAATATCAGTAAAAGACCTAATTACCCGACAAACAAAGCCAGAAACTCAATGATTAATAGAGTTGAATATGTTTATTAAAGATTACTGAAATACACCTTAGGAAAAACAACAATCTAGCTGGCAGTGCAATAACATACATAAATCAAACAAGTGGATATGGCTGAAATTTCATTATCAGTCACAGTTAAAGACTATGTCATGTATAAGCACATTTATTTATACATTTAAAGGGGGAAAATACCTCAGAATCACTATCTTCATCAGGGGAAGTTCTTCTCTTAACTTGTCTCTCCTTTTCCTTTCTCGAAATTACCTGCACGATTGCATTCGGTGAAAACAAGTCACATGCTGTTAGAAGAACCATTAACTAGAAGTTACCATGAGCAAGAAATATGTAAATGAATCTAATAGGTTATGAGAACATTGCCTCATCATCTTGATCATCTTGGTCATCATGAACTTCAGCTTTCTTCCTGAAACGTTTTTTATGGTTGTCAGACCTTCTAGATGATGCAGTAGTTACTGAAGATTTATCTACATAGTCATCGTCACTATCGTCATCAGCCTTCAAAATTGTGTAAGTCTTCTGCTTCCTCGCCAACATTGCAGCTTCTCTCTCTTGTTTCTGATATTGCTGATATAGAATGCAAGAGTATCAATAGACAGCAGATATTAGATATTTCTACAGGAAAGGATTTGCTAGAGGAACGCTACAAAGATGGTAGTATATTATCACTGCACGTTAGATAAAATAGAAAAACTCACATTTATACCAGATGATTTACGAGGAACTCTTGAGTAAATTTCTTCCGCAAATGCACAAGTGTCTGTTGACGAGATCCCGAACTCCACTAGTTTGCCCACCAAATCAGCTGGAGAAGTAGCTTGCTTGGCTACAACACCAAAAAAGATATTACCAAAATATGGCACATGAATCCCAGACATATGATTTCCAAATTGACTATAGAAGAATTTTTAAGGCGAGAAAACGATATTAAATAAATTACATAGTCCAATCATGTACTGGACAACTGTGGGCTGAGAATATCCCAGTAGAGACATCAACTTATCTGATACCCATGTCTTTAGACTGTCGTCACTCCCCATTGCCACTGCATAAAGTAATATAAAATACAATACATCAGCCTAATTTCAGCGTACATGGTTAGGGAACCTGACAAGAGTGGTTCTGAAGATGATGTTAAAAATTTAAAATTCTTGTCAGCCCAGATAGAACTTGATCCATAGTTGCAAACACAATTAATATGTAATATTTGCATCTAATGTTAACAAATGTCACAGGAAGATGTAACACTTATTCTGGTGGGAGTTGAAAATTCAATGAGAGAGAAAAAACATTATGTATCTTCCTTGCTTAGATGCTACATATTGGAAATTGATACTTTGATGAGCTGAGGTTTATTTATCATCCTAAAAGTAAAGATTCTCGTGTGTCATCGAACAATGCTCTGACAATTAAAATGTATATGGTGTGGTGTTTTTTTTACTGCCACCTCACTCTCTTTTGAAATTAGGTTAACCTTAGTAGAACAAAATGGATCAAATGCTAATTCAACAACCCAAGCTTCTGTTTCTAGTCCTTGGAAATTCATTTCACGTGTTTATGTCAGTTTATGAGTTTTTTGGTTTTACCATTGTTTCAAATGCAAAGAGTACTGAACAAGAGAGATTACAATAAAATGAGATAAGTAAATACACCGGTGGCCCAGAAACGTAGAAATTCTTCGGAAAGAGAATGTTGAAGTAAAGAGGAACAAAAAAGTAAACACTCAAATCACCTAACATTCCCTATTAGAAGAGTTTGGCCTCTTAGCAGCAATATAATAGACAGGAAAGAAGGTAAGAAAGTAGAGACTGCATCAAAAAAATAACTCAAAGAAGCCATCATAGGGGATGAAAATTTACCTGAGAATGCCAACAGAGAGAGAAGAAGACGCCGGCGCGAGAGAGAGAAGAAGACGCAGGCGCGAGAGAGAAGAAGACGCAGGTGCAAGAGAGAGAAGAGACGCGGGCGCGAAAGAGAAGAAGACGGGTTGTAAATGACACTAGTAATATCTATGATGTATATAATAATCCAAAATTTTTTTACATCATATAACTTACCATTTATACTAAGAAATTGGTTTCTTCAAACTGATTTTTCACTTTGTTTTTTCTTTAGTTAAGATATTGATTCTCAAGGAATCGATTACTTAATTAGCTTTTGTTTTTTTTTTTTCAAAAGATATTTTTTTAAAAAAAATAATTGTTTTTTATTTGTTTTAATTCTTTTTATTTTACTAATTTATAAAAATAAAATTTATCAAGTATTTTTTTAAAAAAATAATCCTTAAATGAAATTCAACTTAGCTTAAAAAAATAAATTTATCTAAATTGAAGTAAATGAAAAAAAAAACTTAAATAAATAAAAATAAATATCTAAAATAAGTGACTTTTTGTGCTAGATTGAAAAAGAAATTCTAAAGGTAATCTTATCTCCTCTCATATACACATTAAAAAATATATATTAGAGAAATGAATCAACGAAAGTGTTGTTAAATGCATCGTATATCAGGTCATTAAAAGAAAACTTGTCTCCATTATTTATACTAAAATAAACAATGTTAAATTTATATCATACTAGTTTTTGACTCGTACGCATACGCACGGATCGTTCCACTCCGTTATATTTTTATAAATTAATTTTAATTTTTATATTTATCATAACTAAAATATTTGTATTTATGATATTTAAGTCTCACGTTCAGATGTATGTTTAGAGTATAAGTTTTGTATGGAACTTGATAACCACAACCCAAATTATTTAAAAATTATTGAATAAGAAAAGTTAAAGATAAAAAATAAAAGAGTATAACAATGAAAAAAAAACAATTTTGAAAAGATATCTCACGCATGATGAGTCGAAACTCTTCTAATAGATTATCAGTCACGAATAAGAAAGTATGTATGTGTACATAATTAATATCAGGAATCTTCAGCTTTGGATGCCCAAATTCATTACCCATGAAGTTCAAATAGGCACGACCACCAATAGTTAATGTGATGAATCAGATAATCTAGCCAAAAGTCTAGAAAAATATTAAAGAATTCTAAAAATTGAATCAAAATTCACCTTACATAATACACACACATACCATAAGCATGTTACTTTTAAGAAAGAAAAGGAAGACAATTATGGATAAATTTCAGAAGCAGAACCTACAGAATTAGTTATACAAAAGAAGAATCAAGTAGAAAGAAATGATATACATTAATAGAATGTTTTAAGTGACAGATGTTCATATATCATTCCTTATCAACGAATTTGTGTCAACCAAACTATTGGTATTCCCTAACAATCTGTGAAGACCATTGCCCAACACCAGAAACTCCGTAGGGCTTATGGCACTTATACAACATTAAATATCAGTAGCACAAGGAACAACAGAACCACCATGCCAAAGGATGCTGGTGAGGCTGAAAATGGAGTGGTCATGCTCCTTATCTTCTTTCCTAGTGCTGCCAACTTCATGTTCTGTCTCGTTTGTAACTATGGCTTCCTGTGCTTGCTTCTGAGACAACATTATCCACAAAAGCAGTGTCTAAATGTGGATCTGAAATACATAAAAAAAGACACTAAATGAGACAAAATATATTGTCTCTCATACTGACATTTTAACCCGTATTTATGTAATACTCAGCTAATGTGATTCCGGCAATTCAAAAAAGAAATACATTATCAAAATCATTGTTAAAACTCTCATGAAGCACATAGTCAAACAGCTTCATTAATCATTATAAGGGCAAATATAACAAAAATTCAGCTCCAGTGAAAAATATAGGAATGAAAAGTAGCACATAAATATGTAGAATATGGGTCGTCTTCCCTACTTGTAACACTAAACACAGATTAACAACAAAATTGTTTGATTAACTTTACCGGTATAGTATGATTAACAGAGCAGCAGCAAAAAAACTTCCATATAGACTACAGTTAAGTAACTATTGCAGGTATACTAATGGGTGCTACTAAACATGTCAACAGATAAAGAAGCTGTGAGAAATTAAATTTACCGGGATAAATACAGATAACAACATTTAGTAAAAAAATTAAAAATCATCAGTGATATGCCAAAAATATCAGTTGGCAACTTGTGGATGAAAGCGTATGAGAGCACAAAAATATCACTTAACCCCAAAAATGAGATAAGAAAAATACTTAATTTTTTTCCTTAACAGAAATGACTGGGTAAAGCAATTATTGTTGTTCCTCTATAATCAAATAATAATTATTTATCGTTCACCCAAAAAAAATTATTATTTAGTAATGGTAAATTCACACGATTGAAAGATCATTAATTCTTGACAAATCATACTGTCCTGGAGAATTTCTTGCACGATCAAAAGAAATGGCATCTCCTTTTGATGCCTTCTCCACACCCACGGATCCAGTAAGTCATGAAGATGAAGCCCTTTTGAATTGCAGTCAGAATATCACACATCACAAATGTATTAATTAGTTCATCCATAATCACTACACAAATAATACCCAAATCATTATTCAAAGATAACCCAACCACCTCAAGAAAATTTGACCTGAGTGAACAATTAATTACCTTGGCAGACTTAGCACCCCGCTTCCTAGTAGTAGTTTCCTTAAATGAGGTAGAAACAATTGGCTCAGGGGCAGCGCAACGCTCAAAAAGTCATGCTGTCAAAAGTTTAGCAGGCACAATGCATTGCTATTAAGGCAACTGAAAATTTTTAAAAAAAACTAAGGTAAGCTCAAGTTAAATAATAATAATAATAATAGTAATCATGAAGAAATATAATAAGTTGAAGTGAAAAAATCACAAAGAGAAGGAGGACATGTAATCCTTCTAAACTAAAGAACAAAACAATAAAAAAAAAAGGATAATCAAAGGAACAAAGCATCAAGTCCCTCAACTTAGTTGTTAATAAATCCCCATTAGAAAGCTCATGTTTTAAACAAATAATTAGAGAAATA
Organism: Glycine tomentella; assembly: GCA_007407185.1. NCBI lineage: Eukaryota > Viridiplantae > Streptophyta > Magnoliopsida > Fabales > Fabaceae > Glycine > Glycine tomentella. The sequence continues at coordinate 145,927 of PYAF01002437.1, read as the reverse complement.
AAACCGAAATAATTTACCTTCAGTTGGCTATATGTCTTGATTAAAGAAATAGTATAGTACCTGTGCTAGTTACATGAAAAGAATAAATGTGCATGCAGCAACCACAAAATACACTGCATGCCATTTTCCAAATAATGAAAGCCGTAAAATGTATTAAAAAAATGCTACATGTTATTGAATACCAGTTATGTACTATGATTAAATGCCCCTTAGTAATAACATGACCAGAAGTCAGTCCATCCCAAATATTAGCCATCTTTGCAGTTTTTTACTCTTCTCCAATAAATATATTTTTTATGAAGGAAGTAATAACTGCATAAACAAAATATCCCTAAAAATTCAATATGATCATTTGACTTGATAAGTTGATTTGCATGCATAAACACAATTGATACTTCAACACAATAAATTGACTTGATATGCATTAACATGTTCCATAATTCATTTTTAACAGCTGGTGAGATCACTTCCCAGACCTCAGTAATCATCGCCATTTCTTGACAATAACAGAAATCAGAAACCAAAGTATTTCATAAATTTTCATTACCTTAAACCTTGGGCATCAGAACCCTGCAGACCTGACTCAATAGCTAGCCTTAGATGCATAACCTTTTCCTCCCCTCCTTCACCATCAATGGATCTGGCAACAACAGTACCCATGGAACGTTTTCTTTTCATTTTTTTATCCCATGTTTCTCCACCTGCAGGTAATCTTCGAATCTTCTCTTCAACAATATCACAACCTCTGCTACCATCCTTGATGTTGTCTCTATCCTTTCCCATGGCCAAAGGCTGCCTTGCAAAGCTATTACTTAGTCCTTCGGCCTGGTGTTTATCCAACAAAACAAATAGAGTAAATATGAATGTTGTAAAAAAATGAAGTTATGATAAGGCAGAAGAATATGTAGCTATTAGGATTTAGGTAAAAACAAAATAAAAAGAACATGGCATAGTCAGCATTAAAGAGAAGATGCAGGATGTCATCACAGTTAAGTGCAGAGGGATAAACACTATTACATTTCATCCTCTCAGTTTCTGTCAGGCCAGTTATATCCTGCTAAGCATAAACTAACAACATCTTAAGAAGAGCCAAAAAGAAGTACAGACAACTCATAACTGATAATGAGATGCATAAATTCAGTCATTGATAATATAATAATAAATAAATAAGCCAATCCCATGTTCACCACTGGTCTAGACTTTGCAACTGTGATGACAAATTCAAACCCATTGATTCAGGGTTTCAGACATCAGAGGCAAAACTTGAATACAATGTACATTTATATCCGATCAAGTATTCAACAGATGGGTAAATTAACTCAATATGGATGGGAGTGGGTACTCAGCTGGAGAAGACACTTCATGGAGGGGGAAGTTAATGCTGCTGTAAATTTCATGAATGATATTCAAGGTTTGGTAATTCACGATCAGCAACCGGACACCTGGATCTGGGAGGCAGACTCTACTGGAATCTACACAGCCTCAAGTGCCTA
>PYAF01002437.1:106079-140332 GCA_007407185.1 Glycine tomentella | reverse complement strand
TACAAAGAAGAGAGAAAAGTTAGGGTTTGACAAATTTGGGGTTTTCTCAAAAAAATTAAAATAAAATAGGGGAAATGTAAAGGAGAGGAAGAGATGGAAGCAGTGGAGCGGAAGGTAGAAGAAAAGAAAAATGAAGAAAGAAGTAGTGCTCTCCCTCACCACCACCTTGAATTCCATCGGAAGAAAAAAAAAAAACAGATAGCCGGCGGGAGAGAGAAAGAAGCGTGAGAGAGAGAGAAGAAAAAAAAAGAGAGAAAGAAGCGTGAGAGAGAGAGAGAGAAAAGAGAGTTTGAATTTCAAATTGAGATATTGAAGTAGTAAAATGTGGAAAGTGAAAGGAGTGAAAAAGTAGTTTGAGTTGTAATTTTTAAAATTCCAATTTTGTCAAAGAAGCAAGGACAACTGTCAAGATATTAAGTAAGGGCAAAAACAAAATTTTATTAGGCTTTAGTTTTTTTAAATAGATATTAGACGAAATTTTATTAGGCTTTAGTTTTTTTAAATAGATATTAGATTGTTGTTATATTATTTCATATTCTTTGCAATTTTTAAAATTGTTTTCTAATTTAAATAAAAACATGTTTATTTTCGTATTCATGTTTTTTTAATTCAGTAATATTTTATCACTCACTTTTAAAAATGATTTCAATGATGCAAAGAATTTCAACTATCCAAAAAATGATAAAACTAAAAATATGAAGAAAAAAAATTAACAACATATATAAAATAAAATTATTTTCAGTTTAAACAATTTAAAAAAATATAGATAATTGAAAAGGAAAATAAATAAATATTAAAAAATGGAAAAACAATCTTAGGTTGTCACAACAAATGTTAAGTATTGGATTTAGGTTGTTTAATTGGTTCAGCTTGCTTTGGATTTAGGTTGTTTCTCCCAGGTTTAAGCGTCTGTTTGCTAATCAAAATGTCGCAAAAGACCTTACATAGCATGCAGAGGGAAGAAACTGTGATGGAATGCTTAGACATTTGACAGATTCCTCGCAGTGGAAGAAGATTGACTATTTGTATCCGGAATTCGGCAAAAACCCAAGAAATCTCAAGCTTGCACTTGCCAATGATGGAATGAATCCCTACGACAGTTTAAGTACTCATCATAGTTTGTGCCCTGTTTTGCTAGTCATCTACAACCTGCCTCCTTGGTTGTGCATGAAGCGAAAATACATGATGTTATCTATGATGATATCGGGCCCTAGACAGCCAGGAAATGACATTGATGTTTATCTTAGTCCCTTGATTGAGGACTTGACAAACTTGTGGGATGGGGGAGTTGCCGTATTTGATGGGTATCGAAAGGAGACATTCAAGTTGCATGCAATGCTATTTTGTACCATTAATGATTTTCCAGCGTATGGGAATTTGAGTGGATATAGTGTAAAGGGTCATCGTGCATGCCCTATCTGTGAGCAAGACACGAGTTACATGCAACTTAAACATGAAAGAAAAACAGTTTACACTCGCCATCAACGTTTTTTGAAACCTTATCACCCTTATCGGCGATTGAAAAAAGCATTTAATGGAAGTGAAGAGCATGAAATTGCACCGATTCCGTTAACTGGTGAGCAGGTTCTTGAGCAGGTTGAGGTCATGCATACTGTATTTGGAAAGACCCAAAAGAAGCAGAAAGGTAATACTGGCATATGGAAGAAGAGGTCCATATTGTTTAATCTTCCATACTGGTCTGATCTAGATGTTAGACATTGTCTCGATGTTATCCATGTGGAGAAAAATGTGTGTGACAGTGTCATCGACACTCTTCTTAACATTCAAGGCAAGGCAAATGATGGTTTGAACACTCATCAAGATCTTGCTGAGTTGGGTATACGTGAGCAATTACATCCTAGGTTTGATGGTAAGAAAATATACTTGCCTCCAACATGTCACACTTTGTCAAGAAAGGAGAATAATAAGTTTTTGTCAATGTCTGCGCCGAGTGAAAGTGCCACAGGGATATTCTTCAAATATTAAGAGTCTTGTGCATATCAAAGATCTGAAACTAGTTGGATTAAAGTTTCATGATTGCCACATGTTGATGCAACAACTGTTAGTCGTGGTGATTCTAGACATTTTGCCTAACAAAGTGAGGCATGCTATAACTCGGTTGTGCTTTTTCTTCAATGCCATTTGTGCCAAAGTCGTGGACCCTGTCAAGTTAGATGACTTGGAAGAAGAAGCAGCATTTATCTTGTGTCAGTTGGAGATGTATTTTCCTCCTTCATTTTTCGACATAATGGTTCACTTACTTGTTCATCTGGTCAGGGAAATTAAATTGTGTGGTCCCGTTTATTTACGGCGGATGTACTCGGTCGAGCGCTACATGAAGATCTTGAAAGGGTATACAAAAAACCTACGCCGTCCTAAAGCATCCATAGTTGAAAGGTACATTGCAGAAGAAGCTATAGAATTTTGTTCAGAGTACCTTGAAAAGACAAAACTTATTGGGCTTCCTAAGTCCCGACATGATGACAGAGTGGGAGGAAAGGGTTCACGAGGGCTGCATGTTATAACTCCTGCTTTACAAGAATTGCAACAAGCTTATTTGTATGTCCTGAATAATAGTAACGAAGTCCTACCACATGTAGTTCGTCATGAAGCCTTAGTCAAGGAAAGTAATCCAAGAATGACAAAGAATAGGTTGTTGAAAGAGCATAACAAGACTTTCCTGAATTGGTTTAAATATACAATATGTTTCACTAAGTATTTTATGAAGCTCATGTGTTGTTGGAAATTTATATGGATTGTTATGAAATCCATGTGTTGCTGAGTGTTTCTACCTTGTGTTGCTGAATGTTTCTATAAATCTATGTTGAGTTGAGTTCTGTGCTGAATCTATGTTGAATGGTTAAAGCATATGAGAAATAAATTGGAGATTAATGGTGAAGAGAAAATAAGAAATAAAGGCAATTCATTGCATACTTCATCTGCATTTTATACCTCAGAGTGGAGGCAATAAAAGTAACCTCAGAGCGGAGGTGTGTTCCACTAGAGTGGGTGGACTATCTTAACTATGGTAACATTTAACCTCAGAGCGGAGGTATATTCCACCAGAGCGGGTGAGGCTTCCACTAGAGTGGGTGGGGCTATTTTGATTATGGTACCATTTGGTGAAAATCTGAGATCTCAGTCATGCATCATTCTAATCAAGAATCATACATATGTTGTGTATTTTGTCATACATTTATTATGTATTTATTATGACGTATTACTTTATTCCACTATGATTCTGTTGTTTTTATCTAACTATGTTTATCATATACTTACCCTATTTTGTGTCTGTGGTTGACACATGTGATGACCCCAATTTATTTGGGTGAGAAGAGGTACAGGAAAGCATAAGTTGTAGATAATGTGAAGAAAGTGTGATGAGGAAGTTTTGATGGACTGTATGCTGTGATTTGTAATTTTCCGTTGACATGTAATTTATATTAGATCGTCTGTAAATTATTTTGGACACTATATTTGGGACTGTATAATGGATTGTATTCTTATTATAAATCAACCGTGGTGAGGAAAAATCGTTTATGTTATGACTAAATTGTAAAATCAAAGCAAGAAGAAAGAAATTTTTCGTAAAATTTATAACTAAGATAATTCTAATACAAAGCGGAAACGAAATTTCATCTAAAATCAATCAAGCACAAGAGAGCAAAAGGAGGCGTTACAACTAATCTCGTGGTAATATGGATTGTGGATGAATGAGGTGATGTTGATGTCATTGACAATGTTGAAATGAGATGTTATTGATGTATTGGTGATGTTTGAATGAAATAGTGATGATGTGTTTGATGATGTACAAATGTGATAATGATGATGTGGTTAATGATGTTAAAATGAGATAATGTTTATGTGATTGGTGATGTCTGAATGAAATAATGTTTGAATAAGATATATGTTTATTGGGTTAATGATGTTGGAAATGAGATGAGTTTAATATGTATGATGATGAAATTAGATGATGCGATGTGGATATTGATAATGACATTGATAAGAGATTATGTTGATGGTAATAATGTTATTATGTGATATGGATATATGTTGACACCCATTGAGGGTGCATGATTGGTTACCCTTGCGAGGAAGGATGTGTTCCTAGCCAGGTCATGCATTGATGGTGCTCATGGTTGTCATTGTGTGATGTGAATATACATGGATACCCATAGGGGTGTATGACTGGTTACCCTTGCGAGGAAAGATGTGTTCCTAGCCAGGTCATACATTGATGGTACTCATGGCTGTATGTTGTGTATGTACACGTGGGATGCAGTGATCGGTTGGTTACCCTTGCGAGGAAAGATGTGTTCCTAGCCACGGTCAGTGCATCGGTGAGCCCATATTGGGGTGTTATGTATGCACATGGGGGTGTATGACGGGTTACCCTTGCGAGGAAGGATGTGTTTCTAGCCGGGTCATACATTGATGATGTCCATGTTTCATACTTCATTTGCATTGATGGAAATAGGATGGTGGCAGTAGGGTACGGAGGTACTAGGGGGCATCTCTTTTGGAACTCCCTTGTGACCCAGGGCTGATCACCATGGGGGGAGCGGCCTGTGCACGACAGAGTGACCTTGACGGCTACTGCATCATTTTCCTGAAGGAGGCTATTTCCATGAGGATGATACCACATTACATACTAATAGATGAGTCAAGTGAATACATCATTCTATGCATGATTGTTTAGTTGTGAAATGCGTTGGATGATCGGGTTGTTGAGTGTGTATTGGAATCATGGATTTTTGTTAATGATAATGGTGACTAATGTTGTTTCCTTCCTAATTGTTGCTATCTAATGTTTGTTGGTTTTATATAATAAACTCACCCTTGCATTTGTTGTACCATGTAGTTGGTACCTGTGATGATCGCGAACTTTCGTTCGTAGGAGCAAATGGACAGCAATAGGTGACTTTGGAGGGAGATCTTCTTTTTGGTTGGAGCTGCCAAACCGACATGATGACCTTGGATTTCTTTTTGGAGAAAGAGTTGTGTTTTGTTAATCAACTCTCTCTTAGTTAGTCTTTGACTTTTTGTTGATATGTAATTTCAGGTATATATACATGTAAAGTTAAATGAAGTTCTACTAACATGTGGATGACATGTACTGATTTAATATATATGTACAATGTGTTTAAATATGTAATTGTAATATGTGTATGATAATTGTATTATCGTAAAAAATTTACTATCATTTTCATAATCAAATTAATGAAGTTTTATTAAAAATTGAAATCGGCACGATTAAGAGTTAGTGATATCGTAGCGACGAGACAGATCGTTACAGTGGTCAGTGGTACTACATGGAAAAACCATTGGTATTACTCTTGACGATGATGATTCAACCATTAGTATCACTCAGTTCTCGACACAAATGCCTGACGTCAACAGAGAAGATTACGATGACGACATTCTTGCAAATCGTAATGATCATGATGAAGGAGAATTAATTAACATCATTGAATGTAATTTTTTTGTCTTATTAAATTGATTGCATTTTTTTCAATTTCATAACCTAACTTGTCAGTTAACTTTACTTATGTTTATTTTTGTTTTGAACAGGATAATGACTACACCACTAAGCTCCCCTCCTCATCTTGAGTCAGGACCTGCTTTTCCTGAGTCAGGACCTCTTCATCCTGAGTCAGCACCTCCTCATCCTGAGTCAGCACCTTCGCCATCTACGACGAAGAAGACCAGGAAATCAACACGTCTGAGGTCACTGTCTCCCAGGCCTGCTGGTGTTGAAAGACCAGTGGTTCATATCGATCCTGCCACTGGGAAGGCAGATGGTCCTCAAGCAAAGAAGTTGAGGACATATCTAGGGATCATGGCTAGAGACAAGGTGAATGTCACAATTGCTAACTGGAAGGAAGTTCTTGCTGCGCAGAAGGAGTTGATTTGAGAGGACATTCAGGTATTACAATTAGACGTCTGATGTCATTGCTTCTAGTTATACAATTTAAATGTTATCGAAATTCTTAAACCCATTTCATTGTAACGCAGGCTGAATTTGATATACCTGAAGCGTCCGACCAACAAACCAAAAAGAAAATATTGCAGACAGTTGGAGAGCGATGAAGGCAGTTTAAGTCAGATCTGACCTCCAAATGGGTTCTTGCCCAGGGAAAGGACGATGATGCCGACGCTATGTGTGACAAATATAGCATTAGTAAGGAACAGTGGCACCAATTCTGCGAAAGTTGTAGGGCCGCTTCATGGGAGGTTAGCTGAGTTGAATTTTGTTAGAATTTAATTGATATGGAGTCTTTGAAGCACATTTATTTTGACATATATATGTGTAATTCTGACAGGGTGTTAGGAAGAAGGCTCAGACCATCCAAAAGATGAACATTACCCTGCACGTGTTGTCTTGCGGGGGTTATGAATTGTCAGAAAAGAAAATTATGGAAGAAAAACAAAAGAAACAAATGGAGGAAGCAGCCTGTGATGATAGCACGGAGACCATACTCCATCCTCCGTCCCCGGTTAGACGACACGTGAAGTGGAAGCTGGCTCACACGAAAAAATCTGGAGACATGACTACTGAGGCGACACGTGAGATTGCAGAGAGGATTGTAAGTCAAATTAAAGGATGGTTCCTGTTTTCTTTAGCACTGAATTTTTGCCTAAGAAATGACTAAACTAATATTCTCCTTTTTTTGCATTGCAGGATTTCCTGGATGAGCAATCCACACAAGGTAGTTTTGTCCCTAGTGGACGTCAGGATGTCCTGACTGCTGCCACTGGACGACCAAAGCACCCTGGGCGCGTTCGTGCTACTGGAGTCGGTGTGACCATCACACACTACTTCGGACCGGCTCAATCAACCTCTCGCAAGTCGAAGTTAATGGCGCCTGAAGACTTGGATAGCCTAAAAGACAACATCAGGGTAGAGTTAGAGCAGTCGATCACTGATCAACTTACACAGTCGATCAATGAATGAGTTACGCAACAAGTAATGATGTTATTCAGCCGGCTGCAGTCCTAGATGCAGACCCAGATGCAGCCTCAGAGTGTCATGCCGCCTCCAGAGGTTCAGTTATGTCCCCTTGGTGCCCTTGTCAGCACCAAGGAAAGTTGTGTTGACCCCTCAGGGAATGACCCAGACACTGGTGCATCTGACAGGCGTGGGTTGTATGTCAATGACAATCATCCCCGCCTGGTTGCTTTTGGAAGAGTTTATGAGGGGTCGATGACTGTGCACAATGTCTCTCTTGCCACTGATCAGGTCAAGGTGAGTGTTGAGGAAGTTCGAGATCCTGATGCTCACGTCCCTATACCCACTGACGAGGTTCAGTTAGTGGGGCAGACCCTTAACACTTTCCTTGCGTAGCCAACACATCTTGTATAATAACCCTGAATCCTGGCGTGGACGGCGCGAGCATCGACGCCGATAGCCCTGGTTTTCTGCAGAATTTCTTCTGCAGAAACCAGTGCAGAGGTGTGGCGCGGATGGCTCCAGTGTGGTGCTATCAGCGCCATGCCACTGGATGTTGGCGCGAGTGGTGCCGGGATAGCGTGAGTGGCGCCACAGTTCTGGAGTCTGGCGCGGTTGGGGCCATTGTTTCTGGAGGATGGCGCGGATGGCGCCAGTGTGACGCGGATGGCGCCATGGTCTCTGGCAGCTGGCGTGATCAGTGCCATAGTGGCGCGATCAGCGCGGCATGTCGGTCAGGCCTAGTATAAAAGGGTCATTTTACGAATTCTTGGGCCATTTCCTTTCTTCTTCTTCCTCCAGCGCCCAGACCTCCATTGGAGAGTTTCCCAAGCTCGATGAACCTTGTTTTGTGACCCAAATCACTTCTTTTACACACCAAACCTTCTAGGAACAAGTTATGAGCCATAATCCTTCATCAAATCCCTTGAAAACCCCTTAAGCTGAGAAGTCCCTTTCTCAAGGGAAAGTTGAAAGAAACTCGAGTTTGGCGAGGAACGACAGCAATTCACGGACACTCGGGCTAAGGGAAGAGGTCCAGAGGCCTTCCTCACCATTTCTGAGGTAAGAAACTCGAGATTCCTCCGGTTGTTTTGTGATTGGGGTATTGGGTGAATAGTGACCCACTTGAGCTAGGGCTAGAATTAGCCATGGGTCCTATAGAAAAGTGTGTTTAGAACGGTTTGGTGATGAAGGATTAGTTCTCAGATTGCAGTTTGGCGAACTTTGGTTTTGGCTCTATGATTATGCATGTGTGGCTTGAGTTGAGTCACTTGATGATATTGAGACATGCAAGAGCCTTGATTGATAGTTTTGATGTGCCTGAAAGGCCATATGAACGGTGTCTTGTGTGTGATATGAACCGTTCAAGCCGTGTGTGTATTCTGAGTATTTGGGCTGTTGAGAGCTTTGAGCTCATTGTGTTTGGCTTGTGTTGAGTCTGTGGTGACTCAGATGCCTTGATTAAGCTGTGATAGACCTCTAAGGATCTGTGAGAAGCCTAGTGTGTGCTGGGTTATGATGAACCATAGGTTAGATGACTTAAAGCTTATGGAAAGGACTGAGGTTCCTTTCATTGAGGCAGTTGAGGACTACTTGATATGTTGATGCTTTGTGTGCTTAAATGGCTGTGATATGTGTTTATGTGCCTTGTTTAGGGCGTGACACCGAGAGTGTCAGTGGCGTAGGCCACAGAGCAGGGAAAGAACTGCAGAGCTCGGCTTTGCCAAGTAAGTTCTTGGTCCCTTGGGAGATGTTTCCCACTTGTGTGCTCCACCACACTCGGAGCGAGTGATGGTTGCATTCATGATGCATTCATTGTTGGTTGTTGCATCCTCATAATGATATGTATGCTGCATCTATGCTTGAATATGTATGATGCTTGATGATAGATCTTCTGGCCAGTAAGATAGATATGGACCTCCCTAGGAGGAGAGCGCACCTCCTAGTTTGGTTTGCTCATGGGTGATGATGATCCCAGGGTGATGATGATCCCTTAAGACCAAGAGATAGGTGTGTCCCGTCGCGGTTGATTGCCTATTCTCGGAGGTGCCATATACGTGCGTCCATGCGTAAGAGGTAGCTCCCGATGGGATGGCACGGGTGTGAGTTCCGGTCTCACACTGAGGTTGGTGTTGATGTAATCCACCGTACATAGAGCAAGATGATTTGCTTGTATTGTTATAAGGGTCGGGATGCCAGTGTGACTGTGATGCCCAATGTTTGTGTCATGGAAAGTGAGCCAGGGTGGAGGAGATGCCTCCAAGGACCCTGAGCTTACTGAGATGTATATCTCACCCCGTATGGGGTTTATGTGGTTACAGGTGACTCTTCTGGCAGAGAGGAGCAGTCTCAGGGCAGGAGGCCCCAGTAGAGGCGTGGTCTACTTAGCTGTGTGACAGCAGAGAGAGCTAGGAGGCTCATTTTGCTTTGATATTTGTCTTGTACCCCTGTAGAGGGAAGGTGCGCGTGTGCACACATGATATGGGTGTATATGCTTTGTATAGTTTTGTATACCCTCATGTGAGGAAGTGGTCTTTGAGACCAAGGCCAGTGTTGGCTCATCCTTTTGTAGAGACACAGTTAGTGTCAGATGATGATGTATATATATATGTATGAAACTTGTTTACGATATGGATATGACGTTCCTCCTGATTACATTTATGAGATATTCTGGTTTATCTGTCTATGGTTAAGCTTATGTTTACTGGATCAGCAGGGGCTTGTTTATGTTATATGATGATTGTGTGTGTGATGGGTTTTTATATTCCATACATAATGTCATCAAGAATACGGTTCGATTCGCTTCCGCCAATTTTAAAGAAAGTTTTAAGCGCGATTCTGATATTATAAATGTTAATACACCGGAGGCCTACGGGGTGTTACATCTTGTACAACCTATTTTGCATAAAGTATATCATTTTTGCCTTCTTTTTTCTCATTTACGAATGATTTGTCTCATATAAAGTTAACCTGGTCGTTCACTTATGTTTGTTAACTGTGTAGGATAAACAAGAACCCAAGGGACCGGCAAAACCTGCAAATAAGCAGGAAGGTATTGCCGATCCCTTGTACCACATTGCATTGACCATCCCCGATCTTTTCCTCAGACCCATGCAGGTGCCATGGGATCCAACTTTGTTCGGGGTGCATAATGACAACTTCCCGTTATACATAAAGCATGAGAATATTTCAGAGATTATCCATGGTGGTCAATGTCTGAACATCTTCGTTATACAATTGTGGATTCTGTAAGTCACTTTCAATTGGCTACCATTACATAACTCATTGTTTTATATTCATGTATAATTGACTTTATTTATAAAACAATAGGCATATGAATGACTTATGTCTGCAATCGGATCATCCCGATGTGTATGGATTTGTCGAGCCATAGTCCGTACAGAGATCTGGGCAATCTCAATTTGAATCCGAGGAATATATGAAGAAATGGATGCAGAGTTCACAAAAAGATGTCTACCTTGCACCTTATTTGAATGAGTTAGTAAAAATGTACAAAAGAATTTGATAATTGTATGCAGTATAATAACTTAATTATTTTTCTCTAATGCAGTGCACATTGGCAACTGGTTGTTATATGTCCTAAGGCCAATGTTGTTGTGTGGTTCTATTCATTGCATAACAGGCCTAATAACTACCTTAAAGGAATTATTAACAAGTAGGTTATAATTTGTAAGACATTTATGTTATTTCTATGCCATGAATATGTTAATTGTACACTATGCATGCATGTTTATCTTAAACAGTGCTTTGAAGAGCGTCTATGACACTCAAGGAAATAAATCAAAGGCTACTACTAAATGGATCGCGCTAAAAGTAAGCCTTCTAATAAATCATGGTTTATGTATCCAAAATAATTTTTATTATTATTTACACTAATTTTCTTTTAAATTTGACTATGTTATTGAATTTAGTGTAATAAGCAAAAAGGAAGAACTGGGTGTGGTTATTATGTCATGCATTGGATGTCGACGATAGTCCAAGGAGGCTTTAGAGATAACTGAGACATGGTAATTAATTGTCTAATTCAAAACTATTTTTATTTCTTTGACTTATTTTTGTTTTGTACTTATTAAATTATGTTTTATTATGTCATGCAGTATTTCACTGATGAAAGAACATTGGAACCCGAGACATTGAAGGATTAGGGTTCAATGGGCGAAGTTTTATCTTAAAATTAGAGATGACATATTAGGATAGGTGGTTTAGGGATTTTTAAAACCGTTGTATAAACATTAGGTTGGCAAATCATTTTTATGTACATTCACACTATTGAATTTTATTTGTTATTAAATATTATTTTATTGTATTGTATTCTGAAATTGGCTGGATATCTGCTATTTAATTTACAGGTTGAAGAACTGGTAAAATTTAAAAAACAGACAAAATATTAAAAAAAAAATCAGTTTCCTTAAGAAAACCGATGTTAATTTAGACTTCAACATCGGTTTTGCCTGAAAACCGATGTTGAAGTTCCATCTTTTACATTTTTAAGTTTTTATTTATTTCATAGCGACATCAGTTTTCAGTAAAAATCGATGTTGTATGCTTTTCGTTGACATCGGTTTTCGAAACTGATGTTAACTTCGACACTTTCAATGTCGCCTGATTCAACATCGGTTAAAAATCGATGTGCAATGTCCAAAATAACCAATGTCGAAAGCTATTTTTCTAGTAGTGAGATGTCTAAGTTGTATCAGAGCTCGAGAGATAGCATAATAGCTCTAATATTGCTCTTTGATTTGTACAGAAATGATGAATCAAAAGAAAAGCTTTCCCTCTTTTAAAATAAAATAAATACCTTAATCTTCACAACCATGCTAAAGAAAAGATCTGAACACCTTTTAAAATGAAAACATTTGTGAAATTACACTGATGTTGTACAATAAAAAAAAAATATCATTCCAAGTCTATATTTTCATAATAGAAAAGAAAGCCACAAACAAACAATCATATGAAGAGAAAAAAATGATAAAAAAATATACCATGAAAGGAAGATATAAAAAATAATATAGATTAAACAATGTCCCATGAAGCAATTGCTATTAATTCGTTGGCTGCTAGATCAATAGCTTTTGCCACTAAATCATACATGTCCTTTATCCAGATTAGAACTCAGCAGTGAAATAAAAATGGCCTAAACAACTAAATTATGTCCCAATCAATTATTTCAGTAGCATCTAAGGTAGTTAGGATGGCTTGATCTTAGCCTAAAATTAACTTGGTCGGTGTGGTTTTCAGCCAATAAATTGAACAATTTGACCTAACTCAATTCGGGAAATAATGAAACAACAATATTTTAAACATTAAAGAAAACAACATTTTAGTTATTTACCTTGCTCCCCAAAGGAATACACACCAAGCTACAGGTAATGCATAATCTGGTACGAACCTATGAACCACCTTGCTATTAGTAACATGTACTTTGTAAACATACTAATTAACAAAGACAAAAAAATGCACATTCTGCATTGTTTTTCTTCAACCAGTTAAAACATCATATTAGGTACGTGAGACATGACTTCAATTTCATAAGCAAATAACAAAGTGTGAAAGAGGATGATATACTTGAATTAGTCCAAAATGCATTTTAAATACAAATTTTCAAGCTCCCAAAAGCACAACCTATCAACAAAGAATTCTTAGAGGATTTGAACATCCATGATTTCATACTTCAAATAACTCCTTAGAGCTTAATCTAGATAAATAATGTCTTAAGTCTACATGAATTTATTATCTCGTGATTGTAAGATTTATCATCGTGGCTTATTTAAATAAATGTTATTTAATTTAATGAATACAGGACATCAGGGTAATTGGCTACAAAGGGAAGTTATTAAAATGATAACTGTTGATAGGTGCAATTATCTTAAGTGTAGTGGTTCAATTTCTAATAAATAAGGATCTAGAAAACTGAATACCGTCATTGTCTGTCCATGAGAGTTGTATCATATCACTATCAAAAGAAGATACAAGAACAGAAAGGTCAAGACTCTGAGAAAGCATTCTACCATAAAAGATCTTCCGTAATCATAGACAAATATATGTTTATGTGAAACTCATGAATTCTAAAAATCTTGTTTATGTTCTTAATGTGATTGTTTTAAACAGAAATTATAGATTTATGTTTACATGTGGTATCAGAAAGCCAGATTCAAGAATTTGTGATTTTCCATTACTAATTTTTGATTGATGCAACGATAAAGTATTCTAGTAGATTTTGAATCTTAATTTTCTGCTTGTTGTGAGTATTACTGATCGAATAATATGACGAAGCCTTAAACTGTCCCACAGAGTTGTTGTTTCTCGCTTGGTATGTCTTATGTTCCAATGGATATCATGATAAAGTCCTAATGGTGTTTTCGGTTCAACATATATATATATATATATATTAAATGCAAATTTCTTTCCTATCACTACAAGACAAAGACACATTAATGTTGATGATGAAAAATAAACAATAATGGTCGATCATTTTGGTGCTCTCCCTGATTCAAAATTTTTTTTTGTACCAATACATATTTAAAATTGTATTTGATAAAGTGTATATACATTGGTGTGTTATGATCGTATGACTATTTTTTTTAACATTGAAAATTAATTATAATGTTAGAATGTGTTTGAATGTTGTTAAAATCTTATAATTTTAACATATTTTTGTATTTTATGAAGTGTTTGTATCTTGGAATTAAAGTATGATGAATTTGTTAGTCACCAAAGTGGCCAAATTTGTATAAGTAATTTAATTCCAAATTGTATAATCATTTCAGTCATCCATAATTTTGATGCTAGGAATGTATTAAAATTATTATTTTATGGATGATTTGAAGTTTATTATTAAGTGCAGTTAAAGATCAACCCAAAGGTTGGTTATTTGTTGTCATAATAAATAAACATGAGTGTTGGCATAATGGATACACGGCTAGTTCTATTTACACATCCAAAGATAGTAAGTAATTCTAGTTAGTGTACGTATTATTGTCAAATTATGAAAATTTTTATTAGCATCATTATAGCTTAATGTTGTGTATTAATGGATCCCCAAAGGTGAACATTAATATGCATTTTATGATGTATGAATATGTGAATTATGTTAGTATGTGATACGTATGATTCAAAGCATTAATTTTTTCAAATTTTATACCTTGTAGTACCGGTTGCTACACATTCGCTTTTCTCAACTATTGTAGTTTTCAATGGACTAAACTTCTCTGAGTGGAAAGAGCAAATTGAATTTTACCTTGGGGTAGTGGATTTGGACTTGACTCTTAGAGAAGAGAAACATAGTGCTATTACTGATGCAAGCACAGAGGATGAAAGGGTCCATTTTAAGAACTGGAAAAGATCCAATAGGTTGAGTCTGATGTACATGCGAATGAGAATTACAAGCAACATTAAGTCAACTCTTCCACAAACTGAAAGTGCTAAAGAAATGATAAAACTTGTGGAAGAGTGCTCCCAAACTGCCGACAAGTCTCTTGATGGGACACTAATGAGTACACTGACCACCATGAAATTTGATGATTCACGTACTATGCATGAGCATGTTGAAATGACAAATATGGCAGCAAGACTGAAGTCATTGGGAATGGAAGTGGATGAAAATTTTCTGGTGCAGTTCATATTGAACTCATTACCGTCTGAGTATGGTCCTTTCCAAATGGACTATAATACCATGAAAGACAAATGGAATGTGCATGAATTGCACAGTATGTTAGTTCAAGAGGAAACCAGAATTAAGAACCAGGGGATTCATTCCATCAATTATGTCAAACATTAAGGAGTTGAAAAGAAAAGTGGTAAGAAGCATGAGAAGAAGGGAAGATGACCATTAAAGATCAATCATGTCTCCTCTTCTCAAATCCACAAGAAGGAACATAATGGAAACAAATGTCATTTCTGTGGTAAGGTTGGGCACTTCCAAAAAGGATTTCCCGAAATGTAAAGCGTGGTTTGAAAAGAAAGTAAGCCTTATGCTTATGTATGTTATGAATCAAACCTTGCTGAAGTTCTGTATAATACTTAGTGGATTCATTCTGGATGTACAACTCATGTTTCTAATATTTTGCAGGGATTCCTTACGACCCAAACCACAAGGCCAAATGAAAAGTTTGTCTTTATGGGTAATAGAGTGAAAGTTCCAGTGGAAGCTGTTGGGACTTACCATTTGATCCTTGACAGTGGACATCATTTGGACTTATGTGAAACTCTTTATGTACCTAGTATATATAGGAATTTAGTTTCTATTTCTAAACTTGATAAAGTTGGATACTCTTTTAAATTTGGTAGTAGTAGTTTCAGTTTATACGAGCACAATCATTTGATTGGAAATGGTACCTTATGTGATGGATTATATAAATTATGTCTTGATAATCTTTATGTTGAAACGCTTATGACTCTGCATCATAATGTTGGTACTAAACGTACCTTAATTAATGAATGTTCCACTTACTTGTGGCATAAACGTTTGGGACACATTTCCAAAGACAGAATTGAAAGATTGGTAAAGAATGAAATCCTTTCGGATTTAGATTTTATTGATCTGAATGTTTGTGTGAATTGTATCAAAGGCAAACACACAAAGAAAGGAGCTACAAGAAGCACTCAACTTCTTGAAATTATACACACTGATGTTTGCGGTCCTTTTGATGTTAACTCTTTCAATAAAGAGATATATTTTATCATCTTCATTGATGATTATTCACGTTATGGTTATGTCTATTTGCTACATGATAAATCTCAAGCTATAAATACTTTAGAGATTTACATTAATGAAGTTGAAAGACAATTAGACAGAAAGGTGAAAATTGTCAAGTCTAATAGGGGTGGTGAGTATTATGGAAGGTATGATGAAAGTAGACAACATTCAAGCCCATTTGCTAAATTCCTAGAAAAGCGTAGTATTTGTGCTCAACATAGAATGCCAGGTACACCACAACAGAATGGTGTATCAGAAAGGCATAATAGAACCTTGTTGGACATGGTTATAAGTATGTTAAATAATTATTCTTTACCCATTTCATTATGGACTTATGCTCTAAAGATTGTCATGTATGTATTAAATAAGGTTCTTAGTTAAGCAGTTCCAAAGACTCCTTTTGAATTGTGGACAGGAAGGAAACCTAGCTTAAGGCACCTGCATGTTTGGGGTTACCAAACAGAAATTAGATACTACAACCCAGAAGAAAATAAATTAGGTACAAGAACAATAAGTGGTTATTTCATTGGTTATCCAGAAAATTCAAAAGAGTATAGATTTTATTGTCCTAATCATACTATAAGGATCACAGAAATTGAAAATGTTATGTTCATTGAAGATGGTGAAGTTAGTGGGAGTGAAACACCACGTAAAGTGGCGATTCAAGAAGTGAGAGTATAAGTTCCTTTGACTTGTAGCTCTAGTAAAGTTGTTGTTTCTCATGTTATTGAACCGATTAATAATAATGAAGAACAACAAATGAATGATCTCATTGCTCATGATGAAACTATTGTCAATGAACCGAATTAACCCATTGTAGAAGAACCACAACAAATAGCATTAAGAAGATCTCGAAGGGAACAAAGATATGCTATTTCTAATGATTATGTGGTATATCTACAAGATTCTAAATTTGACTTGGGTATAAAAGTTGATCCAGTGACGTTTTCACAAGCCATGAATAGTGAAGATGGTGACAAGTGGTTAGATGCCATGAAAAATAAGTTGAAATCTATGGAACGGAATGAGGTTTTGGATCTTGTTAAGTTCCTAGAAGGATGTAAGAGAGTTGGATGTAAATGGATTTTTAAGACCAAACGTGACTCTCATGGTAACTTAGAACGGTACAAGGCTAGACTAGTTGCAAAGGGACTCAATCAAAAAGATGACATTTCTCTAAGAATCATTATGGCATTGGTGGCTCATTATGATCTAGAGTTACACCAGATGGATGTGAAAATCGCCTTTTTAAATGAGAATTTAGAGGAAGTGTGTACATGAACCAACCAATGGGGTTCATAGAAAAGGGGAAAGAGCACATGGTGTGCAAACATAAGAAATCACTATATGGACTTAAACAAGCTTCAAGACAATGGTACCTTAAGTTCAATGATACCGTTATTTCCTTTGGATTTAAAGAAAACACTGTTGATTGGTGTATATATCTGAAGGTCAGTGGATGTAAGTTTATATTACTGATTTTGTATGTTGATGATATCTTGCTTGCAACTAATGATCTTAGTTTTTTAAATAAGACTCTAATAACTTTGAAATAAAAGATATGGGTGAGGCATCCTATGTGATTGGGATAAAAATATTATGTGATAGATCACAAGGATTGTTGGGTTTGTCTTAGAAAGCATATATTAATAAAGTTTTAGAGAGATTCAGAATGCAAAACTGCTCATCATCTTTAGTACCAATTTAGAAAAGAAACAAGTTTAGTCTCATGCAATGTCCTAAGAATGAATTGGAACGAAAGGAAATAGAAGCAATTCCATATGCATCACTTGTTGGGAGCCTAATGTATGTTCATACTTATGTGAGACCAGATATTAGCTTTGTAGTTGGAATATTGGAAAGATACCAGAGTAATCTTGGTATGGATCATTGGAAAGCTGCAAAGAAAGTTATGAGATATTTGCAAGGCACTAAAGGTCACTTGCTTACTTATAGGAGCTCTAGTAACCTTGAAGTGATTGGATACACAGACTCAGATTTTGTAGGATGTGTGGATACAAGAAAATCTACTTATGGTTATTTGTATTTTTTAGCTTGAGGAGCTATATCATGGAAAAGTGTGAAGTAGTTTGTAATTGTTGCATCCACTATGGAAGTTGAATTTGTGGCATGCTTTAAAGCCATGGTTCAGGCTAAATGGCTGCGAAACTTTATTTCAGGGCTTGAATTGGTCAACGGTATTGATAGGCCGCTGAAAATTTATTGTGATAATTCTGCAGCAGTCTTCTTTTCTAAAAATGACAAGAATTCAAAAGGTGTTAAGCATATGGAATTGAAATAATTTGCCGATAAAGAAGAGGTTCAGAAACGTAGAGTGTCTATAGAGCATGTTAGCACTAATTTTATGTTAGCTGACCCCTTGATGAAGGGATTACCGCCCAAGACATGTATGTAGTATAGGCGTCATGTCAACTAATGAATGTTGATCATTATTGTAATTATTGACTATTGACACTCTGAATTCAATGATGTTTAAGTTTCTGAAAATTATGTTGTTTTCAAATTTATGTATACATGCATGTATGAACGATTATTTTGAAAAACAAGATTTGTCCCTAATGAAGACATAATAGTATTATTGTGAAACATTATAATGTAAACTTCCATTAAAGTATCATATTAGGAAGAAGAGCTAATAAAGTGGTACATGGAAGGAACCATGTTGATTTGATAGCATAGAATCGTCATGACTCTTATTGGTTTCATTTCTGATCATGATTTATGATGATGCCAATGTATGAAAACTTTAGCCCTATGTATGCGCATTATAATTGTTTTCATTAAATCATGAAATGAAATTTGTGACATGAGCCAAGTGGGAGAATGTAAGATTTTATCATTGTGGCTCATTTAAATAAATGTTATTTAATTTAATGAATAAAGGACATAAGGGTAATTGGCTACAAAGGGAAGTTATTAAAAGGATAGTTGTTGACAGGTGCAGTTATTTTAAGCATAATGGTTCAGTTTCTAATAAATAAGGATCTAGAAAATTGAATACCATCATTGTCTGCCCATGAGAGTTGTATCCTATCACTATCAAAATAATATACAAGAACAGAAAGGGTCAAAACTCTGAGAAAGCATTTTACCATAAAATATCTTCCGTAATCATAGACAAATATATGTTTATGTGAAACTCATGAATTCTAAAGATCCTGTTCATGTTCTTAATGTGATTGTTTTAAACAGAAATTATAGATTTATGTTTACAGTATAAGAACTAATCCATGAGAGGAAAAGGAAATTAACTTTGTAGAGATATATAAGAAAAATAATTGAAAAACAAAGAAACTTCAGGTTTATTTTTTGGTCATTCAATAAGTGGTCAATATTTTTTTAAAGAAGAAGAAAAATACTACTCTTTATTCAAATTGAGGAAAAGAGGCTCATACATCATGTTGCAGATAGCCAACAATCTAAGGTGAAACCTCTTGTATCCAACATCTTTCCTGAAGCATGAAAACTAGAAAAGCCAACTTGTTAGCAATAATGTGATAGAGATTCAGAACTTTTGTTTATTGAAATATGAAATCAGTTACATCTAGGGATTAAAGCCTAGTCTCCCTAACCAACCACCAGTAATACCAAGAATGACAATTCCCAGCTTGGTGGTTGCTATTTAAAGCTAACTAACTAAATTGTAACTGACATGAGTCAGTTACAGGTAACAATAGCTACTGCTCTAGCTTCCTAAACATGCCATGTGTCCTTGCTTCATATACATGCCTTGTAGGTAGCTTAACAATACTTCCCCCAAAAGATCCACCTTGTCCTCAAGGTGACAAGAATGAAATTGTTATTTCATGACTGACTCTACTTCCCATTTAGCTTCAAAGTAAGGTAAATCCTTCCATTGGATCAGCACTTCAACTGTTCATGTTGGAGAATTTCTAACATCCTTCACAGCAATAGGCTCTACCTTTAGTTCTAACTCATCAGTCAGCATTGGAGGTAAAGATTGGGGTCTCACTATAGGAGAAATAACTTTCTTTAATAAAGAAACATGAAAGACTGGGCGGGCTTTGCTCTCAGGTGGTAGATTGAGTTGATAAGCCACTTTACCAATGACTTTAGAAATCTGATATGGACCATAAAATCTAGGGATTAATTTCTCATTCAACTTCTTAGCCAAAGATTTTAATCCATATGGTTGTAGTTTAAGGTAAACCCAGTCATCCACCTCCAAATTAACATCCCTACAATGCTTATTGGCATAGGCTCTCATCTGGTGTTGAGCCTTAAGAAAATTGGTCCTGAGTTGGTCCAGCAAAGAGTCCCTATCTTGGATAAGTCTGTTAATTCCTCAACTACTGATGGAACAGTAGTGCCTTTCAATAATTGGGGTGGGTCTCTGCCATATAAAGCCTTGAAAGGAGTGAGCTTAGCTGAGCTATTATAATTAGAGTTAAACCAAAACTCTGCCCAACTCAAACATGCTGGCCACTGCTTGGGTTTCTCTTCTGTAACACACCTCAAATATGTTTCCACTCCTCTATTAACCACCTCAGTTGCCCATCTGTCTGAGGATGGTAAGCTGAACTAAACTTCAATTTAGTTCCTACACACTTGAACAATTCATTCTAAAATTGACTCAGAAATTTTTTGTCCCTGTCAGAAATTATGGTATTGGGAAATCCATGCTATTTCACTACCTCTTTCACAAACAACTCAGCTATATCATTTGCAGTAAAAGGGTGACTAAGGAAAATAAAATGAGCATACTTGGTCAATCTATCCACCACCACCAAGATTGCATTTTTCCCTTGTGCCTTTGGCAACCCCTCTATGAAATCTATAGATATATCAACCCAAACCTGTGTAGGAACAAGAAGAGGTTGTAACAACCTAGTTAGTGATAATGCTTGATATTTATTCTACTAACAAGTGTCACAGGCAGCTACAAATTTCAAAATATCTTGTCTCATGCCCTCCCAATAAACCAAAGTTGTTATCCTTATAAAGGTCCTGAAAAACCCTGAATGACCTCCTACCACAGAACTATGATACTCCTGCATAAGAGTCGGCACCTTAGGAGACAGTCTAGAGATAACTAACTTGCCTTTATACCACAATTTCCTATTTTGCAAAGAATACCCTGGGTGTGCAGACCCATTTACCATTAAATCCTGCATAATTGCTTTCAATTTATGATCAACCAAAATTTCAGCCTCCCACTCTTCCTCATCAGAATAATTGATCATAGAGATTGTTGCAAATGTCATTCTCCTAGATAAGGCATTAGCTGCCTTATTCTCACATCCTGGTTTATACAAGATATCAAAATAAAGCCCATCAGCTTTAAAGTCCATTTAAATTGATCCTCTCCCATTAACCTTTGATCAGTTAAGAACTTGAGACTTTTCTGATTTGTCAAAATAGTGAATTTTCTGCCTATTAAGTAGTGTCTCCATTTCTGCTATGCTAACACTATAGCCATAAGGTCCCTCTCATAGACTGATTTTTCTGAGCTGCATCTGACAGTGTTTGGCTCAAAAAGGCTAGTGATCTCCCTTGCTGCATAAGCACGGCTCCTAACCCTTTATTAGATGCATCAGTCTCCACAATAAAAGGTTGAGTAAAATCAGGTACAATGAGAATAGGAATCTCTGTTATGACCAATTTTGATTTGCTGATAGCTTCCTCAACTTCCTTATTCCATTTGAAACTATATTTTTTCAGCAAATCATACAATGGCCTACTGTTAGACTATTAGCAAGCGTACCAATATTGTCACAGGTTACAGAATTTATAAAGAGATTGTCTCCACAGGGACTTGAGCTACTTAGTTCTCCCATATGAAAGTAATCAGTTCAATAGTTATGTACAACAAATATGATCAAAATTTCATGGTTTTACGAAAATAACGGATTTAGTGTGTCGGAAATACGAAAAATTGTAGAAACTAATAAAACAAATTTAATTAATTTAAGAGAAAGTAGGATTGAGTTTTATTGTTCATACCCTCAGTATCCAATTAACATTAATACATATGAATCATTTTCTAGCATTACTGATGCACACGTTAATTCATCCTGAATCGATCCCTCGCATTCGAGAATCCTAAGGATATTTACCAAATATTGGTCCCTCGCATATGAAATAAATAACCCAACATTACAATTATAATCTCGTGCTATTTGGAATCAAAATGTTATGCTCTATTCCTAACAACCTAATATAAAAAGTAAAATCATTCAGTTCAAATCCTAAGGACACTTTCCAATCAAGCTTAGAATCCAATTTCATGAAACTAGCGATCAAGTAGAATCAAGCATTAAGAACATAATGAAAACACCAATAATGAGTAGAAAAGATTCATACATATATCAAATATCAAAAGAGATACATAAGGGTACGAAGATTATGTAACATCCTTCCAATTACTATATTATGCCTAGGTCATAATAAGTAACTAGAAGATGTTAATTTTTCTAACGTAATTTTTTTTAACCAAAATCGATTGAGAAAAACTTATCTTAATATTAGAAAATTACACTTATATAGAGCCTGTAGAGACTTTTTGGTCTCTTTAATAAATTACAACTTAGTAATGACTTGTAAATAATATTCCCTTCAATAATAGTAATGTCCATATATTATAAAGCATATAACAAAATACAAAAAGTCCGCAACATTAAAAGAAATCTTCCAACTTGTCCTCACTTTGTAGCTCCTCCTTTCGATTTACCTGTCTGGAATGACACGAGAACATACTAAAACAGTGAGAACTCCAAAGAATTCCCAGTAGGTGAAAATTTACTTATCATACAGTGTCATCGTCATCATTCCAGCTACTTTGGTTTATTAAGAAAACATGTGAACAATTGTAGTGATTTTTAATTTCATAAACATATAACCCGAAGTAGATTCATTTTATTCACAAACACTTAAAAATAATCTCATACTTCATCATTATTGCAAGCGTCATTTTCAATCATGTCAATGCATAGCTTACCCTTGTTATTTTCCTCTTTAATACCCTAAACTAGACAATGAGCTCATTACTAGACTTAGGTTGCTCCCGTAGGGTCGTGCTCAGCTCAATTGTATCACCCTTTGGGGTCCCATAGGGTCGTGCTCAGCTTAACTGTATTACCCTTGGGTCAATATGTCTTTCCTGCAGAGTTGTGCTCGGCTTAACCGTATCACCCATTGGGTACCATCAGGGTCATGCTCAGCTTAACTGTATCACCCTTCAGGTATTATCTTTCTTTAGTCTTTCCCTCAGGGTCGTACTCGGCTTAACCGTATCACCCTTTGGGCACCATCAGGGTCGTGCTCGGCTTAACCGTATCACCTTTCAGGTATTATCTTTTTATCTTTCTTAATACACATGACATGCTCAATGACATACAAAGCTACATAACTCATGTCATACAATTATGCCATAAAACATCAAGATTTCATCATCATAAAAGAAAATCATAACAAAGAACATCATAACAACAAGATTTCTTACTACATATGATTCGGTTCTTCCTATAATCTATACTTATCTAACAATCATTAAATTCTCATCTTTTAGTATGTTAAACTAGACTTCCTAAGCTTTCTAAAAAGGTATCACATGCCTCAATTGGAGTTATAAAACTTTAGATATAATATTTTAAAATAGAACTTCAAATCTGCCAGCAGTCTCAAAATTCCATATTAACATCTCCTAGTGTTTTTACGATTTCAAGCAGTAAAAATTCTAGTTTTAGATGAAAGTTTCATATGTTATAGTTGACATTTATATCTTTAATTCCATATATCATACACCTTATTTGAGTAAGAAATGAGAGAGAAATAAATTTTGTAAAACGGATGGCAGAAGCTGTTTGGATGTGGACAGTTTCGGACAGCTTGAGCTAAAATAATTTCTGGGAATGATTCACAACTTATTTTGGTTCCATATTTTAGGAAAACATAGAGGACATCATAAGCTTTAAAATGAGTGGTCAAACATCTCGTTTGGTTAAGTATAGAGGGAGATATGGAAATTTCAAAACAGTCCAAAATTCAGCTTACAACAATACGAATAATCTCAAGAATCAAATGATAAATAAACCTAACTTTCACCTACCTCAAACAAATTTTCCTCCAATTCCTCCAAGTATTTGACTGCACCTTAAGTTATTGAAAGAATGAAAGGCTTGTTTAGTATTTGATGCTTTGGAAAGGTGAAGAAGGCAATAGAAGTGAGAGGATACAGTTTTGATGTCAAGGGAAAAGTGAGAAGAATGAAGCAAAGTGTGGAGAGAAAAAGAAAGAGAGATGGTCGTGAGTTTGAGGGAGAGATATCATGTCTTGTGCAAAATTCTAAATCAAAGGAGTATTTATAGGGAGAATTTTAGTTAGGATAGAAGTCTAGGGAATGAAGTTAGTTAGGATTGAAGTCTAGTTAGACCTTAATTTGGTTCTAAAGCAACTAAGTCGTTATGCATGCTTATCTAGTCAAAAAGCAAAGATTCCCTCATTAATTGTTCAAGGTGCACGTGGAAAGCTTCTTTAGGGAGCTTGATCTTGTTTGTTTTGTGCATATAATGCTTTCACGGTTACACACACACACATGGATACTTCAATTTGCATTTTCTTTCGTTTTTGCTTAAAAACATGCACACACATTGCCACTTTAACGTGGCTTCCTCATGAATGTTTTCTTTTAATTTATATCTAGTATACTTCATGTGTCTTCCAATTCATATACTAACTATGTATGTGACATACATTTAAAATCTTAAGCCTTTGCCCAAAGTCCTACACAACTAGAATTAGTTTCTTTTCTTAAATTAACTAATCATAACTAAATATATTCTAAGCACTTCTAAACTTGTCACTTGAATTCCTTAGCTTCTATCATATCCTTCTTGTATCACACTATCATCACAGATTTTCTCATGTGATAATTTTCCTCATCATATTATCATATGATCTGAAACTATAGCTCATGATAGCTTTAGATATTCATGAAATTTCTTTCATTTTTACTGCAATGTTTATTTACTTGTATTTATTATATTGGGTAGTAAAATTCAGAGACTTATCTAATCATAAATTTTTGACCAGTCTAGGTACTCCTAGTTTTCTTATGATTTTTATTTATTACTAAGGATAATTTGGTAATTTGTCATTCCAGGGGTATTTCTATAATTTCTTCAAGTCTCTACAAAATATCTAAGGCAAAATATCTAAGGGTATTTTGGTAGTTTGTCATTCACCTAAGGGGTATTATTGTAATTTTAACTTCAAAATATTTAATCAAAATATCCAGGGACATTTTGGTAATTTGTCACTTACTCCAGGGGCATTTTTGTAATTTCTACTTCAAAATATCTAATCATAATATCCAGGGACATTTTGGTAATTTGTCACTTACTCCAGGGGCATTTTTGTAATTTCTACTTCAAGGGTAATATAATAATTCTCATATCAAGGGAAAGGTCATTATCCTTTAAGGATTTTTTAATTTCTCTTTTTATCTCTAACTAAAATAATTAAATTTTTGGGATGTTACAGATTACATCTAATCCTTTGGAGAAACTAACTGATCATTGTGTAGAGCAAGAGATTAACATAAGACATGACGAAGAAGGCGATCCCCTACCCATTTATGCATAGTTTCCACTCATTTTCTCTCTTTTCTCACCTCTCTCTATGTTTCTATGCTGTTGATTTCGTTCCTCCCTCCCTTCTCTTCACTTTGCATGACCTTTTATAGGAAAAGGCGGAGCTGGTTAGGCAAACTCACCCAGACGAGCTATTTACTCATGATTTGCTTGCCCATGCGAGTTGTTCCTTAATGCTGAAGAACTTAACTCGCCTAGGCGAGTGATTTACACATGTTTTACTCGCCATGCGAGTTATGTCTTAGCTGTGAAGAAAGGTTAACTCGCCTAGGCGAGCTAATTGCTAGCCTGGGCGAATTTGGCTTACAGAAATTTCTTTTTTTTTTTTTTATCTTTTTACCCTTTTCTCTTGTCCTGGTTGTTTTGAATGCCATCGATACACTTGATACCTATCAAACATCAAAATTGAGTGGATGAATCTTCCAAGATATGAACAACAACATTTATATATGTACAAAATATAAAACAACTAGGATTAGGGCAAGTTTATAAGAGAATTTACTGAAATCAAAAGATAAGTGCCAACATTATAATCTTGGAAATAACTAAAATATGACACTTATCACCTAGCCACTTTACCATAATTCTGAACAAATCTTCTATAATAACCTATGAGGCCCAAAAATCCCCTTAAAGATTTCACATTCTTAGGAATTGGCCAACTTCGCATCACCTCTAACTTTTGGGGAATTGCAGCTACCACTTCTCCCAAAATGATGTGTCCCAAATATTATACTTTTTTCTATCAAAAACTGAATTTCCTCTTATTAACCAATAACTCATTCTCAACCAAAAGAGATAGAACAACTCTCACATGATCTATATGAGCTTCTACAGTTCTGCTATAAATGAGAATAACATAAAAGAATACTAATGCAAACTTCCTCGGGTATGGCTTCAATACTTCATTCATTAAAGTTTGAAATGTGGAAGGGGCATTTGTAAGCCCAAAAGGCATTACCATAAACTCATAGTGACCTTCATGAGTTCTAAATGCAGTTTTTGTATTATCTTGCTCCCTCATTCTTATTTGGTGGTATCTTGACTTGAGATCCAACTTTATGAATATAACTGCTCCTCTCAATTCATCCAACAATTCATCAATAATAGGTATAAGAAACTTATTGGGAACAATTATTTTTTTGAGAGCCCTATAATCTACACAAGACCTCCACCCTCCATCTTTTTTTCTCACCAAAACAATAGGGCTTGCATAAGGGCTGATGTTAGGCCTAATAATTCCTGAATTCAACCTGTCTTTAACCAATTTTTCAATTTCATTTTTCTGGTAATGAGGGTACTTATAAGGCCTCACATTAGAAATTTCAGCTCCAGGCCTTAATTCAATCCCATGATCATGTTGTCTTAAAGGAGGAAGATCACTAGGATCCTGAAATACCTCCTTAAATTCTTGTAGCAAGTTTCCATCCATTAGGCACCAAGCTAGCATCATGAACAACTTGTAAGTCCTGACAACACAACATAAATCCTTCTCCTTCACCCCTCAAAGCTTTAATAATGGACCTCAATGATGTTGCAGGTCTGATCAGGGCAGGTTCTCCCTTTAATACAATAGATCCTTCATCCATATGAATTTTCAAAGTTAACTCTTTGAAATTTGCCTTTATCTCCCCCAAATAAGCTAACCATTCCATTCCTAAAACCACATACACCCATCTCATTTCAAAAACAAACAAGTCCTGCTAAATTCTCAGGCCCTATATATGCAATTTAACAACTTTATAAACTTCTTCACATCTAATTTTCCTTCAATCTCCTACCTTCATTGTGTAAGGTTTAATAGTTGCAACCGGTAGCTGCAATGACCTCACTACTGCAGCTGAAATAAAGTTATGGGATGCCCTACAATCCACCAATGTCATGACTTTAGTACCCTCAATGATACCCCACAACCTTATGGATCTTTTGGAAGTTAAACCAGTTATGCTATACAAGGACAGCTGCATACTCTAAAACTATGTTTCCAGTTCTTCCTCCTCTTCCACCACCTCCTCCTGACCTTGTTCTTCTCCTAATATCAAAACTTGAAACTGTTTATTAGGGCAAACATGGCCTGGGCCAAACTTCCTATCACAACGATAACAAATACCTTTCTCAACCTTCTCTTGGAACTCAACATTAGACAACCTCCTAAAAGGTTTGCCTCTCTATGTGCCAGTAGACTTAACAATGTTTGAGTCTGAAGTGGAAACTAATTCCCTTGATTTTATCGGAGGTGCTTTATTTCCTGGCTCCCAAGTCACAGCTATGGATGAACTGTAAGGTCTTGCTACACTCCCTCTATTTCCTCCCCCATTTCCCTTTTCCAGTAACTTATTATTCTCATCTATTCTCTGAGCATAATCCATCAATTCTGGCAGAAAACTCACTGGATGCAGCTTCAGTTTTGCTCGCACCACATCCCTCAAGCCATTCAAAAAAATTCCCTTTAAATATTCAGGCTATGTCCCCCTCAACGGTCCTACATACAATTTGAATTTCTCTTTATATTCCTCCATTGTTCTTTCTTGTTTCAAACTCAGTAATAGCTCATACGGACTTTGATTCATCGCAGGCTGAAAACATTGAACAACTGTTTGTTTAAAATCGGTCCAGTTAGGGTTTTTGGCACAAAAATCCCACCACTGGTACCAATTCAATGCTTTCCCCTCCATCGCAACCATGGTTAAAGGAATTCAATCTTCTTTTTCCACTCCCTTCACCTTGAAATAACGCTCCACCTTGTTCGTCCAGACAAACGCGTCCTCTCCATTAAAAATTGGTATCTGGAGCCTCCTCCACTTCTTTTCTCTATCGTGATTAGAAAAATCATGATTATGACGTTCATCGCGATTACGATTGCGATTTTCACTTCCCTGATCGACGCGCGACACATTCCTCACCGTTGCCATTAGCTATGCTAATTGCTTCCTCAATTCCGCCCTCTCGATGCGATCGTCTTCATACAAACTCCTCAAACCCACAACCTCATCGCGCGTTTGGATCATACCTTCATAGCCTCGTTCCATAAATTCTATGTGTGCATCCATGCCTCCTCGCATTGAAACCATGAACAATTTCAGGTCACAGGATCGAAATTTTGCTCTAATAACAGTGATAGAGATTCAGAACTCTTGTTTACTAAAATATGAAATCAGTTACATCTAGGGATTAGAGCCTAGTCTCCCTAACCAACCACCAGTAATACCAAGAATGACAATTCCTAGTTTGGTGATTGCTATTTAAAGCTAACTAACTAAACCGTAACTGACATCAGTCAGTTACAAGTAACAGTAGTTGCTACTCTGGCTTCCTAAACCTGCCATGTGTCCTAGTTTCATATACCTGCCTTGCAGGTAGCCTAACATAATGTTGCAGTTTCTTCTTACCCATTGAACACCAGATGATGAAAAAGAGTGCATCAATTGAATGCAATCTTTGATAATGCCATCAAAATATGTGTAATGTAGTGTTGGTCCCTTCTTACATGACTTTAATACATCATCTTAAGGCCAAAGATTTTGCCACTCTGATACTATTAGTATTTGGCATAAACTTTGTTGCAGCTGCCAAAGTTTCACCCTCATGGTCTCTGATAATGTTTCTAATGCCAAAGTTTGCTTTAATTTGGCTTTGGTAATGGCTTCTTCCATCTTTCATTCCTCCTTATAACAAATTATCTTCAATAGGCGGTAAAATAAGGCGATGTGCCTGCTGCGTGTAATCTGCTCAACTGACATTTTCTTTTGCTTGAACACCATTGGTTGATTTGGTTCCTACAATAACGTTCAACAAAGCAATTGGTATTATGATGTGACTAACTTTAGAAGCTTATAAAAGATCATTTTGTAATTGGAGATATGTTGAATGTAACTTATAAGCTCTGCATTACCGTTGATACTACACATTATACTAAGTTTGTTTACCAACCTCATATGGATGTAACACAACCAATTGAAGGGAAGGGGCTAGTAGTGAGGGTAGAGGTAGGTAAAAGATTATTAGTGCATGAAAATTCAATCTCAGCCTGTGAACAACTTCAATTGTCTTCTTCTAGTGTAGATAATCATGATGCCTTTTGGAGAAGTGACACCAGTAGATTAAAGAACATCTAGACATGATAATGATAGGAGAATAAATGAAAAGAAAAGCAGATAAAAGCGATTGAAATATGAAGGATAAAAAATGACATGAAATAATTCTCTCAATCTCTTATTAAAATAAAGAAAAGGAAAAGATAAGAACAAAGAGATGATGAGTTATTGATGACATGCTCAATTAGAACAAAATGAGTGACAAAAGAAGTGAAATTTTATTTTTAAAGAAAGAAAAAATGGTGCATCATGTGAAAATCTAATGATAATAACATGCTCATTGACGTGAAAGTTAACCACATCTCAGAAACTTTATATTTCTGCAAATAATTTAGTACACAATGTAAACTTGCATTTAAAATGGTATGACGGTGGCATAAATGATACTTCTCTCTCATCTCGATTATAAGCAAAAAAACATATTTCACATTTATTAAAAAGATTAATTAATTTCATTAAATTGTGTCATTTTAATTAAAATAAATATTTTTCCTAAATTATTTTTCATTGGAACTTGATATTAAACATAAATATGTTCTTAGCCTTATTAAATGAAGGGTATTTTGAAGAGTTTTGTTAAATAAAACATAGATAAGTGAAATTTGTTTATATTTGAGACCAAAACATAAGAGACTTTTATTGCTTATAATTGAGATCGGAGGAAGTAACTATTAGTTAGAAAAAAAATATGAAAATGGTAACTTAAATATAGTATTATACAAAAAGAAATATTTAATGAAGTACGTAAATAATATATGATATCTTAATAATAATAATATAGATTTTTGCCAATGGAATGATAAGCATTTTTTGTTTTATAATTAAAATCTACTATACATATATATATATATATATATATATATATATTTATATATATGAAAGCAATAGGCATGTGAAATTTTGTTTTAGCCCTTTTCAGTTGATTGACACTTGGCAAAAATAGGGGTAAAATGGTAATTGAACATTAAAATGCTAATTGCACCCCTTTTTTAATAAGTGCACTTCAATATTCTCAAATTAAAACTTACTAATTGCACATTCTTTTTATAAGTATACTCCAATATTTTTAAATTAAGACTTGCTAATTACATCCCTTTTTGATAAGTAAATTAATATTTTCTTTTAAATCTTAAATACTCAGTATATCATTTCTTTCATCTCTTTCACACGTTATCTTTTTAATGCGTAATCAGTGGTATTTCCTATGTACGCAAGGTATCGTACTAGCCAATTAAAAAAATACAAAATCCCAATATTATTTTAATTTTTTCTTTCGAAAAGACTCTAAATTAGTGGTGATATAGTAATTCCTCTCATATTTACTTAACAATTGCTTAGAAAAGTGCAGTGATTTCCTTTCATTTTATGTTATGATTTTCACACGTTATTCGTTTAACGTGTAACTAGTGGTATTTTCTATGTACGCAAGTATCATACTAGCCAGTTAAAAAATACAAAATCCTAATATTATTTTAATTTTTTCTTTCGAAAAGACTTTAAATCACTGGTGATATAGTAATTCCTCTCTTATTTACTTAACAATTGTTTATAAAAGTACAATGATTTCCTTTCATTTTATGTAATGATTTTCACAATCTCCTATTTTGGGTCCTTCATATTTCTCAATATTGTTGGTTCTCATCTCAATTGACTTAGTCTAATTATTGACAAGTTTGCACAGGCGTAACAAGAGATGGAGTTTTAAGTTGATTCATTGTTTAAGGCATTATTTCAACTGATGTATATTATCACAAGAAGAAGAAATTATTATTGAACTTCACTTCTTTCTTTCTCTTATTAATTTACTTAACAATAAAGTACAGTGGTCTCCTTTCATTTTATGTTATGATTTTCACAATTTTCTCCTTTGGACCCTTCATATTTCTCAATATAGTTGGTTCTCACCTCAATTTGTTGAGTCTAATTATTGGCAAGTTTTGTAACAAGAGATGGAGTCTTAAGTTGATCAATTGCTTATAGCCTTATTTCAACTGATGTGTATTATCACAAGAAGAAAAAATTATTATTGGACTTCACTTCTTTCTTTCTCTTATTTTTGCTTCACATTCATTTTGTCATTAATAAACTATGTTAGATCTTGAAGTTTTTTAAATATCTTTCCAGTCTAGACGATATGTTGTCTTAACTACCTTTTAAAGAGTTATGTATGTTCAAATATCTTATTTATCATCTTCTTTCTTTTCTTAAATCTGAAATGTTCTTTTTCTTTGATGTTCTCTGTCTTCTCACCATTTTTCTCTCTTATCTTACCTTCTTCATTCACTCAATTTATTTTATCTCTTCTAAAGATAAACCAGTGAAATATCTTTTTATTTCTTCGTTAACCATTCAACATCACAACCCTCGCTGAAGATGCCTTGGTCAGCCACTGTGACTACAACTTCTTCATTATTTGTTCATGATTTATAGTGACATGTAGCAAAAAAGGTGAACAATTTTCTCATTTTATATTTCCTTGGTTGATTTTGTTTTGGCCTAATTACTTTCTTTGTTTTTTTTTCATCAAAATTTCTCTAATATTGTGAATATGGACTAAATTTAGGTTTATTAATTTCATTGTACACAAATTCTCTTATATTATGACTGATGCATAATTTTTCTTGCTTTTTGTATCACTTCATCTATATACTATCTACTCTATTAACAAAAAAAATTATGTATCATGTTCTTTGAATTTAGGTTTCACAAATTTATTTTATTTTTTACGTTACACTATCGTTCGTCATAACCAGGTGGAATAGAACTATCATAAAAACAAAACTGTTAATGAATAAGAACATTTAATAAAAAAAACTACCTTAGTATCAAGCATGATGATATAGAGTATATGGTTATAGGTGCCATGAGAGAAATTGAAAAGAACAATGTTCATGCTTACCCAAATAAGCTTCCCAGTCATCTCCACATTTGCCTATCACAGGTTTTTCTACTTAGGTTGTTCAACTTTATGTTATGACCATACTAAACTACTTATACAAATAACTTTATATTATCATTTCAATATATATTTTTTTATCGACGACTTTATTTACTTTTGTATGTCCAATCATCACAACACATTCTTTAAATATCTACTATCCTTTAATTATTTACAATTTCAAAATAATAGTTATTTATACAAATATGTTGAATTTAACATATTTATATGTATAAATCTGTAACAATATAGTTAACATATAATATAAGACACTAGAATAATTTTTGCAAATTTTTTTTATTAGCATTTTCAATCATTATTCACATAAATCTATATTATTTAATAGACTTTATTATTAAACTCAAACAACACACTCTCCACCCGTGTCTCACCATTTTTCTCTCTTCTCTTACTTCATTCACTCAATTTATTTTCTCTATCTTATAAAAATAAATCAGTAAAATATCTTTTTATTTCTCCGTTAACCATTCAACATCACAACCCACGCTGAAGATGCCTTTGACTACAACTTCTTCATATTTTTTTCATGATTTATAGTGATATGTAGCAAAAAAGTGCACAATTTTCTTAATTTCTATTTTCTTGGTTGATTTTGTTTTGGCTTAATTACTTTCTTTGTTTTTTTTTTCTGCATCAAAATTTCTCTAATATTGTGAATATAGACAAAATTTGTTTAAAAAGTTTATTTGATATGACCTATCAGTTAAATTATTTTATAGAAAAAGATACTAAATGAGTCTTTATAAGAATAGATGATAATTGAAGAATTTTTTAAATATTTATTTGATTTTGTTCTAGATGGATTTATTGATTGCAAATTACGTGTTTGATCAAATGTCAAAATGACATTTTTGGGTATGTTTCTTTATTTCTCATTTTACTTTTAAATTTATGACACTTTTGAGATGACTTTTCATATGGAACTTTTCAGTTGATTCCGCCGGTTTGATATTATCTTACAGAATATGATTTTTTTGCATACAATCTTTGGTTGTTATTGTTTATCTTTTGTTAATATTACTCCTATTTATAATCAATAGTTCAATTATATTTGTTTTATAAAAGTTAGTAAATGAAAATTGATGTTTATTGTAGAAATTTTGGTGAACGGGTAAAGAATCAATCGAATGTTCAATTGTGAAATTTTATACATGACCTTTATAAAAGTGAGCGTTGACACAAACAAAAATAAAGAAAATATGCAGGACAAAATAGAGAGAAATGAAGATATTATTTGGGTAAATTAAAAGAGAAGAGCTAAACAAGTGGGAAATTTATCAAAAGAACATTAATTTTGCATAAAGTTTTTCAGTTATTTCCTTAATTTATGTTCATAACTGAAAATATTATGTCTGTCAACAATTGATGTCATTTTGAAATCCTACCTTTTTTTTGGTCAAAGTTATGCTACCAACAAAATCAACCACCTACGCAAGTTGTGTATATACCAAATTCATTTTCAACTAATTATGACATACATGACAGGTTTATTGACTTCATTGTACACAAATTCTCTTATATTATGATTGCTGCATAATTTTTCTTGCTTTTGGGATCATTTCATCTATATACTATTGTAACACCCCGTAGTACTCCGGTTGTTACTCATCTTGGTACTAGAGTTTTCAGCGGAAGACTTATTTAAATTCCTTTTATAGAAAACGTGATTAAATTTTTCCAAAACATTTTCTCAAATTCTTTTCTCAGAAGTTCACATAATACGATACTGCAATGCTAGATTTAACTTAAAGAATAATCCCAGGCATAACTTAATACAGAAAGCTGAATACTTCATACCTAATTTACTCTTAAGTCGTACATACAGATAACCACCCTTAAGGCGGTGGCACAAATACAACTTAGTCTCAACATAGATATTATCCATCAACGGATCAACAGTACT
>PYAF01002437.1:86813-105979 GCA_007407185.1 Glycine tomentella | reverse complement strand
TCTAACTCAAAACTATTGCATTCACTCTTAACTTCATGAAATGGTCAAATCGACCCAATATACTTTTATCATATATATATGTTATAATAAGAGTTTTACTTGACTTGCTTGGCATAATTAAACTTTGTAACACTTACTTAATCTTTACTTCCTTCATTTAATCTTTGTCTCAACACTTTAATTGTGAGGGTCATTATAACTATCTACTATATTAACAAAAATAATATCATTTATCATGTTCTCTGAGTTTAGGTTTCATAAGCTTATTTTGTTCTTTATATTTCACTATCCTTCGTCAGGACCAAGCGGAATAAAGCTACCATGGGAACAAAAGTGTTAATGAATAAGAAAATTTAATGAAAAATTAACCTTAGTATCAAACATGATGACATATAGTATATGATTATAGGTGCCATGAGAGAAATTAAAACGAGTAACGTTCATACCTACCTAAAGAAGCTTCCCAGTCATTTCCACATTTATCTATCACAAATTCCTCTACTTAGGTTTCTCAACTTTGACCATACTAAACTACTTATAAAAAAACTTTATATTATCATATGCCAATTTATATATTCTTATCAACAACTTTCTTTACTTTTGCAATTCATTATAATTCTAATATCATGTCCAATCATCATAACATATTCTTTAGATCTCTACGATCCTTTGATTATTTACAATTTCAAAATAATAGCTTCACATACAAATATGTTAACAATATAATTAACATATAATATATTTATATTTTATTATTCACATAAATCTACATTATTTAATAGACTTTATTATTAAATTCAAACAACACACACTCTCCACCAGTGCATACACACAGGTACCATACTAGTTATAGATATGAAAGAGGAAACAATAACAAGCAAAAAAAGTAAAAAGGAAGTGAAAGAAAAGATAAAAAAAAAAGAAGAGATACAAAAAAAAGATAAGTTTTGGAAGAAATTTTTTTAATGAAGTGTTGACATGTGCAAAAAAAATATTGTTTTATTAATAGATAGATAGAAAATATATAGAAGAGATTTACAATACTATGCAATGTATGACTATAAAACTATATATAAGTGAAACATTATGTTTAGTCTATTATTTGATTATTACAATTATTTTCTTTGTCTTTGTTTATAAAACTTATGTTTCTTTATTTGTTAATTAAAAACTTATTGATGATTAAAGAATGTTTTTTATTCTAACAGTTCTTAACAATACAAATTATTCAAAATCTTCTCAAGCAAATTAGATTTTAATACAAAAGCTGACGATTAAAATTATTTTATTGTAGAAACAACTATATAAAAATTTGGAAAAAATTAACATTTTTAAATTATATAATCGAGATTTGTTCCTCTCACATTTTGATATTTTATTTGAATTATAAATTTAAAAATCACTCTTTTAAGACAAATTTTACCTAATGTCATTTATCAAATTTGTTTTTACGTAATATTCATTCAAAGCAAAAAAGGTAAAGTTTTGTATGATTGGATAATCACAAAGTTTAGCAAAATGCAAAAATTGTGATTCAAAGGAAAAAGTTTGACAATGGATTAAATACATGCTTAAAAAAAGTCATGTAGAGAGGTAAGACAAAAGAACGAAAAAAAGAAAGAAAAGGAAAAGAGCATACCTAACCAACCAACAATGGCTGATGATGTAAGGAATAATGACATGTCTTTTTTAATTAGTGGTAAAAGATTCAAATCTAATTCACTATTAAATATAAAATAAATTATATTAAAAGAAAAATATTTATCTCACAATCCCAAACCTGGTCGATGGGTCCGCAACTTCGGTGTAAGTGACACCTCAGATGACTATGTCTGAGAGAGAGAAGAGAAATAAAACCCAACCCAACTCATCGGTTACAACGCTACGCCTAGTTGGTTGGGACAACAAAACGCGAAGAAAAACGCGGTTTTTGTTTCCCTGCTGACTCTGTCTCTGTCTCTCTTTCTCTCTGCAAAAACCAAAAACCAAAAACCTTCGTTCATCATCAATCCCACGAACTCAAACAACAAATTATTCATTCTTTTCAAATTTCAATTCTAACATATAAAAATAATAACAATGGGTTGTTTCGCCAGCAAAAACGCTGACACCAAGGCCAGTAGGGCCGCGCGCTGGCGATCCACGGGCATTGTTGCTTTGCGCGATTCCAAATTAAAGGCAAGTTTTTGATTATTTCTCTCTCTCACACACATCTTCGATTTTATTTTATTTTCCTTTCGATAAATTTCTCGTCTTTTTACACTCTTAGTTTGTGTTTTGTGGTATTTACTAAATTGCAATGGTTTTTCTTTTTCTTTTTTCGTTGGTTGAGATGATTGATGCATGTGGCGTGGGTTGTTAGTGTGTTACCGTATTAACCGTGTCACGTGCTAAACCTTGAAAGTGTGTTGATATTATTCTGGTGACAGCAAATAAAAAAAGCTTATGCTGTCTTTCTTGTTTGAATTATGTTACTTGTAAAGTCAAACTATTTGAGGGTGATTTGTGAGTTTGATTCGAATTTTTGGAAAGGTGGTGTTATACTGTTATGTGATACTTGCAAGAATCTGTGTCCAAAAAAATTGATGAGGTCTGTGGCTTTTATGGAAAATTCGAAATTTATGTTTTTAGTTGTTAGAATGTTAGTTTTGTGTATTTGTATTTGTGTTGCTTGCCCTTGTGTTTTTTTGAAACACACTTGCTTACCTTGGAGCCTTTTGCTAACAGACGTTTCCGGATGAAATTCTCGAGTTAGACAGATCTGTTCGCACTCTTGACTTGACGCATTATCGAATAGGTAAGAGGTTTTTCATTCTTTTGTTTTCTTTTCCTTACATTTTGGTTAAGATGTCATTGCTCTGAAGTGAGATATACTAATTTTGACCTTGAACAGAAGTGCCTTTCCTCTAAAGGATTATTATGGCTATTGTTGTTACTTGTTGCTCTTGTTTTATTGTTAATAATTCGTTTTCTTAATTGCAGTTGACATTCCTGTGGAAATCAGCAAGTTAATTAATGTACAGCGCCTGGTAAGGACCAACTATTACTCTGCCTTTGGGACAGTATCTTCTATTGAGCATTTACTGTAAAACTTTTTGGACCGAGACATTGGTTATGGATTTTTTCGGTTAATTAAATAAGCTGCAATAATTTTGGCATGAAATTAATAGCCCTTTTTGTTAATATCAGTATTCCAGCCAATTATTGTTGCCTTGAAATTGTTTCATTGAATTTGTGCAGTTCAGTAATATAATTATTCTTGGCCAGTTTCTTTTAAAGGCTTAAGCTAAGTACCTGCATATGACGTGTATAATGTTAATGGGTAGTTATACGCCATGCTTCATTTTCAGATATATGTACTATTTCCTGTCAGTTTTTGAGTTTTCAGTGAAACTACCATTTATATTCTGTTAATCTACAAGCTGGTGATAGAAGGCTTTCAAACCTCTGAAAATAATTGCCACAAAAGCAAAAGAATTGAAGAGTCTATTGCTTGCTAGTTACGAAACCTACAAGCAATTGAAAATTATAATTGTCTCCTTACTTAGTAATTGGTATTTGGTACACTTTTATCCAAGTTGCCATACATGCCTGTTTTACACCACTCATTGTTCTTATCTGCTAAAGGGACAAATAGAAGTTATGAAGCCCAGGTGGCGACTGAAGTTTGGCTGTATTCCTGCCTTGAACCCTGTCATATTGTCATTTTTCCTTTACAAGTTCAGTTACTCATTGATTCTTGTAGAATCATTAAATTGAGTTTATTTATTCATTTTGAAATTCATGCTTTTTGTAACACGTGTTAAGACTGTGCTACCTTTCATTTATTTATTTTTACCATGGTAGTGTTTTGGTAGTGGTTGCTTTGAAGTTCTTAAAAGAGCTATAATTATGTGTTAAAGATTGATTATGACCGCTATTTAATATGGAAGTTGTACTGACGTTACAGATATTAGCAGAGAACCTCATTGAGAGACTGCCAGTGAATTTGGGGAAACTCCAATCTCTGAAACTGATGAACCTCGATGGAAATCGACTTACTTCCTTGCCCGATGAATGTAATTTTCTTCTTTAATCCTATAAGTAACTATTTGAAAGAAATATTATTATCTTATTTGCTCACATGATATGTATCTAGTGGAATTTTTTTTTTATTTGTAATAACTGACAGTATATTATTTCTCTAGTGGGCCAGTTAGTGAGACTTGAACGCATATCCATCTCAGGGAATTTGTTAACATCCTTGCCAGCAACTATTGGAAGTTTGAGAAATGTAAGTAATTATGCATCGTGAAACCTGAATATCCCTTGACTTTTTTATGGCTTCTATGATTTGGAATTTGCATCATTGCATTTAATGCATTATATGCAGATATAACTAATTAACTATGAGTATCATTGCTTCATGATCATGGAATTTTGAAAACTATGCAATTATCCTTTTATGTGCAGACATTTAAAAAAGGTAGCTGTCTCCCTGTCATACATATGTAAGACATGATGTAACGTTACTCGTTATAATGAGACACTATATTTTATTATACTGTCTGTTGTAGCCCATTTTTGTCCAACTGTTCATGCTTTTAGAAAATATCTGTTTTTCTGTTGACATTGGCTTAACTTATAAACCATGAAGAATCTTTAATTATGACCTTACACACACTGACATATTGTAATATTAAATGGTAAATTTATTATAGATAGACTTGTGATTTTGATTTGCATGGGGCTTGGATTATAACCATGCAGTCTTAGTAAATGAACAGAAAGTGCGCTTATAGTGTTTTTTGGTATAAAATGTATACCTTTTTCTTAACTTTAGAGTCTAATACATTGTTTGACGACGCAGCTGGTGCTTTTAAATGTGTCAAATAACAAGTTACAGTCTCTTCCAGAATCTGTTGGGAGTTGCTTCTCTTTGGAAGAATTACAAGCTAATGGTATGTTTTTGATTGACACAAAAAGTTCATGTATGCATTGGCATGAGAATGGTAATGAATGTTTTTGCATATTTGTGTGTACGTGTGTGCTTACCATTTTCCTTGTGCCCTAATTCATATTCATATGTGTGTGTGTATTTGTTCAACTGGATTTTGTTGATTATTAGCGTGAGGAGGAGGATCCGGCTTTGTGCTATCTTTATTTCTCTTCAACGGATGTTTTTGTTTTAGTGTTTAGAGTTCACAATACTAGATTGCTGTGCAATT
Source organism: Glycine tomentella (assembly GCA_007407185.1). NCBI lineage: Eukaryota > Viridiplantae > Streptophyta > Magnoliopsida > Fabales > Fabaceae > Glycine > Glycine tomentella. The sequence continues at coordinate 100,772 of PYAF01002437.1, read as the reverse complement.
TTTCTTGAAGTTTGAGTTACTTTTTGCGGAAATAGGTTTTATTTTCCTTGAATCTGTGAATGGTACATGGGAGGTATATATAGAATGCACAGGACAAAAATAAGAGCAATAATCTAGCCTAGAAATCAGGGGAATTGATTTCCTTATAAATGCTAATTCTAAATATGGTAAAGACAGAAATGACAGCTAATAATTTATGTACATAAAATCCTAATGAGCTGTACAAACAGAATTTGTTGATTCTGCGTTGATCTTCAACACTCCCACTCAATCTGGATGGTAGATATCTATCTTATACAGATTGGATCTGATATTCTTGTATACATTCCTTGGTAGGGCTTTTGTTAGAATGTCTGCTGTCTGCTGGCATGATGGAACGTGATTGACACTTATAATCTTATGATCAATTTTCTCCTTAATGAAATGTCTGTCGATCTCCACATGCTTTGTTCTATCATGATGAACTGGATTCTTCGCAATGCTTATTGCAGCCTTGTTATCACAAAATATCCTCATGGTGTAGTTGGTAGGAATTCTGATTTCATTCAACATTTACTTGAACCATATTCCTTCACAAATACCGTGTGCCATAGCTCTGAATTCTGCTTCTGCACTACTCCTAGCCACAACAGACTGTTTCTTGCTTCTCCAAGTTACCATGTTCCCCCATACAAATGTGCAATATCCTGATTAGTTGATTTCCTGTCAGATAGACATCCTGCCCAATCCAAATCAGTATAGACTTCAATACCTCTGTTTGAGTTCTTCTGAAAATAGAGCCCTCGGCCTGGTGTACCTTTAAGGTATTGGAGGATTCTATTCACATTTGTCATGTCAGTTTCAGTTGGGTTTGACATAGAACGACTAGCCATGCTTACAGCAAAGCCAATGTTTGGCCTAGTATGAGTTAGATAGATTAATTTTCCAACTAGACTTTGATATGTATCTTTGTCAGCTGCTACACTCTCCTCTTCACTCCTTTTAACTGGTTCTATAAGAGTATTGGCTGCTTTGCATCCAAGCATCCGGTTTCTTGAAGTAAATCCAAAGTGTACTTCCTTTGAGAAACAGAAATATCATTCTTTGTCCGAGCAATTTCCATCCCTAGAAAATACTTGAGCTGGCCTAGATCCTTTACTTCAAATTCCTCGGCTAGAAGATTCTTCAGATGATTTATTTGATCATAATCATCTCCTGTAATTACGATATCATCTACATAGACAATAAACAAAGCTATCTTTCCATCCACAAAATGCTTAACAAACATAGTATGGTCTGTTTGGCATTAAGCAAAACGATCTTGCTTGACAACTTTTGTTAGTCTGTCAAACCACGCCCTTGGAGATTGTTTGAGGCCATATAGAGATTTATGAAGCTTGCACACCATGTTTGAGGTGCTGGGTGATTCAAGTCCTGGAGTTATTTGCATATATACCTCCTCTTCTAACTCCCCATTTAGAAAAGCATTCTTTATGTCTAGTTGGTGTAGAGGCCAATCTACATTTACTGCTAGAGATAATAGGACCCAAACAGAATTGAGTTTAGCAAGAGGTGTGAGTTCAAGTTCTTACCCCTTTTCTCTTAGCAATAGGAATATCAGTATCTGCTGTATTTATATCAACAGGTTCAGGGTTAGGAAGAATATTACCTGTGGGAACTTCATTTTCTAGAGCCTGGTTGGATTCATGGTTTTGCATGAGAGTTGTGCTTGACTCTACATCCTTCCTCCTTTTTCTCTTATAAACCTTCCAGTTATCTTCTCGTGTTTCTGGGCCATGGTTCTGTTGAGATGTAGTTGAAACTTCTTTAACTACATCCTATTCAGTTTCTGCTCCAATTTCTGTCACAACTTCTACTGCATCATGTTCAATTTCTGCTGCAGGTTCTATCACAACCTCTGCTGTCCTTTCAGCTGGTTTAGGTACAGGTTCGGCTGTTTGAGTGTTATGGTTCTGGTCTAGTAAGGTTTGTGCAGAAGTAGTGCAGGTTCGGTTATTTCAAGAGCCAAAGGTTGGTATTCTGAGTTTTCAGTTGGATAGGTGTTTGATTGCTCCCCCTGAATGTCAACTTTGGGGTAATAGGGCTGATTTTCAAAGAAAGTTACATCCATAATGTGGTTCAAAAATTTAGTATGGGGAGAGTAACACTTTTATCCTTTTTGATGAGGAGAGTAACCAAGAAATATGCATTTGATGGATTTGGGGTCCAATTTGCTACGGTGAGGGTTTAGGTTGTGGACAAAAGCTGAACATCCAAACTCCAAAGATTTTTAATGGAATGGAAGAAAATATTTTGCTGGTTGGGAAGAAGGTTTGAAGTGTGGAGAAGGAGGTCTTAAAGTCAAGGATACGGGAAGGCATTCTATTTATGAGATAAGTTGCTGAAAGGACTGCTTCTCCCCAAAATTTTTTGGAACATTGGAGGTTAGCATGATTGATCTAGTCACTTCCAGAAGGTGTCTATTCTTCCGTTCCGCAACCCCATTCTGTTGGGGGGTGTCCACACAAGAACTTTGGTGAACAATTCCAACCTTTTGAAGATAGGAATTTAGAGCAAGGTTGTAATACTCACGACCATATTCAGTTCTTAGTACCTGAATCCTGCTTTGAAATTGTATTTGCACCATATTGTGAAAGATTTCAAATATCCTGCCTACATCTGATTTTTCCTTCATCAGAAACACCCAAGTGACGCATGTGTGATCATCAATATAGGTGACAAACCATCTTTAGCCAGTAATATTGTGAACTCGTGATGGTCCCCATACATCACTATGAATTAGTGAGAAAGGTTTGGATGTTTGATAGGGTTGGGGTGGGTAATGGCTGGTTGTATGTTTAGACAATTGGCAGATTTCACACTGAATATGTTTCTTGTTTTTATAATGAAATTTGGGTGGCCTACTATAGTGCCACAGCATGACAGAATTATCACTACTTGGAACTGCGACTGCAACATAAGAATAGGTCTTGAGTTCTTCTGGTTTTTCAACTTGAAGGATGTAGAGTCCAACACACTCTTCAGCATTGCCAATCGTTTTCCCCGACTCCAAAATCTGAAATTCACACAGGTTTGGGAAGAATTTAGTAACACATTTCAAATCTCTTGTAATCTTGCTAATGGACAGCACGTTACAATCAAGTTTTGGCACATACAGAATTGATTCAAGTGTAATATTTTGTGAAATAATGATGGATCCTTTACCCATCACCTTAGAATGAGTCCCATCAGCTATCCGAACAGTATATTTATAGGGACATGGAGAATAACTACTAAACAAAGTAAAATCTCCTGTCATGTGATTTGAAGCTCCTGAGTCAATGATCCATGACTTTGTTCTTTATTTAATAGTGTTTAGGGCATGTAAAAAATTACCTCTTTGAGCCACTACAGCATTACCACCTTTTTTCTGCACTTACCATAGACTGTTGAAGCAGTTTTTGAAGAACCTCCATTTGTTCTTTGCTGAATGGAGATGAATTAAAATTTACCTCGGCTTGTTGATGGTTAAAGGTTGTGTTGCCTCTGCCTTCCTTGCTTTTGAACTGCCTGGCTTCTGAAGGTTTTCCATGAATGATCCAACACGTTTCCTTTGTGTGGCCTGGCCTCTTGCAATGATCACACCAGGGGCAGTTTTTCTTTTGTGGTGATCGAGGCTGGTTTCCTCTTGCAGCCATTGCCGAGCTCTCAATAGATGGAACTGAGATTGATGTTCCCAACATGAGTTTCCTCCTGCTTTCTTCCCTTCTCACTTCTAACAAGACTTCTCGAATTTTGGGAAGTGGTTTGGTTCCTAGGATCCTTGCACGAACTTCATCAAGATCCTTGTTTAGTCCCAATAGGAACTTGTAAATCCTATCTTTCCACCAGCTCCTTATACTTCTTATCTTCTGTACAGCACCATGAAACTTCTTCATATATATATATCCAGCTGCTGCCAATGTCTGTAGAGTATGTTAAAATACTTAGTAACAGAGGACTCTCCCTGTCAAAGGTAATGGAGTATGCTATTTATCTCAAAAACAGCAGATGGGTTGTCCACGTTTGAGTACATTTCCTTCACTGCATCCCATATATCTTTTGCAGTGTCATAGAACATGAAATTTTCACCAATTTCATTTGTCATGGTGTTGAGTAGTCATGACATTACTTGACTGTTCTCAACTTTCCATTTTTGAACATTTGCGTCCCCTTTCTTAGGACACTTTGCATCTCTTGTGATGTAGCCTTCCCTTCCTTTTCCTTGAAGAAAGATCTTGATTGACCTTACCCTGGGTATAGTTCTGACGATTCAGTTTATGGCCAGTGATGAGGGGAGCCCATCGTGTGAGCTGGTCGGATATGATCCAGTCTCCACCGTCAGTGATTCATCAGATTTTTGGTCTCCCATGTTGGTTCCAGATAAACTCAAGAGGGGGGGTGAATTCAGTTTTATAAAATAATTCACAATTTAAAATCAAACTCAAAGCAATAATATGGAGATAAGAGATAAAGAGAACACGATCAATTTTAACGTGGAAAATCCAATTGGGTAAAAAACCACAACGTCCAAATTGGATAATCAATCCAATGGACAACTCCACTATGATAATTTTGTGTACAAGAGTTCCTAGTATCCTAGTTTCCTAGTCTACCCTTACACAACAATTATCCCAGCTGGTATCCTTGTTTCCCAGCAAAAAGCTTTCATCTCAATTCACCAAGAATAGAGACAGACTGGTATCCTTGTTTCCCAGTCAGACTGGTATCCTAGTTTTCCAGCCAAAAGTCGCACGTCTCAATTCACCAAGAACAGAGACAGAATTGGTATCCTAATTTCCCAGTTGCGACCTCTTCCAAAGTCAAGAAGAAGAATACAATAAAATAGTTACCTTTACGCTTCTATTCCTTAAGCAAATAGGTACCTTTAAATCCTGATGGAGAGTTGAAGAATCAGACTTGCCAAACACTTCTATATGATCTTACAATAACTATCTCAATGATGCAAACATAAACTCTCTACAGCTCTAATATTATTTGGAATGGAATGCATACTCTAAACACAGAACTATGTTTCTATTTATACTAATTTAAAGATATGATTTTATCCAATGAAATCCTAAAAGATATTCTGTCTTATCTTAAAGATATTTTATCTTATATGCAATGCAATCTTAAAAATATTATATCCTATTTTTGAATGCAATATTAAAAATATTTTATCCTATCTTTGGATGCAATCTTAAAGATAAATATCTTGGCAAGATCAATCTTCTCATCTCCTTACATATAATCTAAAAAAATAAATATAAACAAATCTTCTTAATTCCATGTCATCTTGAATAATATCAATCTTCAGGATTCTTCAAATAATCTTACCAATTATGTTGATCTTCATAAATCCAAAATATCAATAACTTCAAAATATCAAATCCAAAATATCAGTAACTTCAAAATATCAAATAATTATTATCAGTGAAATAAATCTAATAATGTGACATTCATTGTTTGTTATCATCAAAACTTTATAAATCTTTTTATGCATAAAGGGTTCAACAAATATCCAACATCCCATGGCTTGGGGGCGCTAGGTTTAGGATGTTTCAGATCGAGCTCTGATACCATGCAGAAATAGGTTTTATTTTCCTTGAATCTGTGAATGGTACATGGGAGGTATATATAGAATGCACAGGACAGAAATAAGAGCAATAATCTAGCCTAGAAATCAGGGGAATTGATTTCCCTATAAATGCTAATTCTAAATATGGTAAAGACAGAAATGACAGCTAATAATTATGTACATAAAATCCTAATGAGCTGTACAAACAGAATCTGTTGATTCTACGTTGATCTTCAACACTTTTCTTACATCTTATCTTTAAGTTGAAGCTTAAGTGCTTGGATTGCCTCGTGTTTTGTAGTCTGTGCATGTTTGTTTTAGGTATTTTTGAGGAATGAATACTTTTGTTAAAAGCTCTCCCTCAGAGAGCTGACATAAAAAGCTCCCCCCTCCCTTCGAAAACAGTTAATCCAAACATGCCTTGGTCTAGTTATATGTGGTTATAATTCGAGGATATGCCAATATGTCAGTTTGAAGAATGATTGTGGTGATATACACAGCATATGGTTTTTGTGTGATTGACCATTTCTATGTTAATCTAATCTGGATCTTTGGAACAAATTGGACCATCTTTCTTTCTATTTGTCTTTATGTTGTGTTTGACTGAAGCTAATTCTGACCACTTGGTGAACATTACAGATAATCTTATTGAAGATCTTCCCTCCTCTGTGTGCAATCTCTCTCACTTGAAGTCACTTTGCTTGGATAACAATAATGTGAAGCAGGTAGTATTTTGTGATTATTAAACCTAGTTTATGAAATGCCAGACTTGATTGAATGTACTTTATTGTTTTCCTGTTCTCTTATATTAATTTTTTTATTTGTGAATGTGTGTTAAATTTTTCTATTATGTTCTAAAATTTAGTAACGGACACCTACCAAGGACTATCCAACTGTAGTGTAAAACAACAGATTGGCCAAATGTTGATTGCTTGTGTGTTTCTTCACTAGAAATTTGATGCTACCCATTGTAATTCTATATGAATTAGGAAGCAAGTACTTCAGTCCTTGAAATTTTTGGAAGCATCAGCAAAACAGGTGAGGAATTTGGCCAGATTATATGAGGTTACTAAGTTCAGCTACCTGAATTCATCTGATGCAACTAGTAGCATTTTTACCTTTAAATTAACAAAATGATTTTAACAAATATATCCAAAGAGACTAATTAATAAAAATGAGGTAAAATAAAATTTATGGGGAGCTGTATAGGATTAGGCTCCATATCCATAATATGTAAAAAAAAAAAAAAAATAGGATTAAGATATGCATTTGCATAAGCTTTTTTAGACAAAAATGTAGAAAGAATACAAATAGGCTAGCTCTTATAGTTCTCTGCTGAAGAAATAGCAATCATCATTTGTCATGGGTTAGGATTTGAGTTTCCAAAACCCAACTCTTCCATGGTATGCATCAAATACAAATGACTAGAGTTAGTGAAGCATTGTTAGAGATATATACAAATGTATAATCAAAAGTCAGCTGTGTATAACTGAATCAGTTAGGATCTTCATCTTTAACAGTTGAAAGGTGACTCAGATTGTATAAATATATGTGAACTCTCTGAAGAGTTCAATTTAATGAAAGCAATCATTTTAAGGCTTCAATATGTTTTTATTCCCTTAAACTTGGGACACTTGGTTTTGTTACCCCCAAAAAAAATCTGTTCTTTTTAGTCCCTCAATTTCATTTTGGAGGGGACTAAAAATCTTCTCTTTTTAGTCCCTCAAATTCATTCTAGGGGACTAAAAACAACATTTTACAAATTTGAGGGACTGAAAGGAGCAAATTTTTAATTGGGAGACCAAAATAAAAAATGTCTCAAATTTGAAGGACTAAAAACATATTTAAACCATAGTTTTAAATAGCGGGTAGTGGCTGACCCCAAAAACACTATAGCGGTATAGCGGGTAGCGGTAAAGCCGCTACTGTGAAGTCCATAAAAATACTTATATAATAAATTATACCACATATATAAATGCTATAAGATAAGAAATCACCCAAAATAGGAGGAAATGAGAATGAAAATGAAAAGTATAATACTACACATTCAAAACAAGGATTCAAGGAACATAAAGGAAGCAACATACTAATTCATTGAAAGTAACTAAATTAATAACATTCTAGGAACACAAAGGATTCAAGTACAGTCAAATACAAATTTTCAGTGGCTCTTTCAAAGTCAAGAAAGAAAAGATCTAATCAAAATCATCATCAAACATTTCTTGAAAGTCTTCTTCTTGTCCACCCTCGCTTTCTTCACTAGTATTAAGTTTGTTGATCTGTTCATCCTCATCTTCTATGTCTTCGTTATCACCTTCTTCAATTTGTTCAACTTCAGCCCTTATTCTACTAAAGCTATATGGAATAGAAGCAGTTTCCTTCCTGAATCTAGTATGCTTTCTAGTGTAAGTTATAAGTTCATTAACCGCAGTTACATTAGCAACATCTCCCCAAGTCAAGGTATCATCATCAAAAACGAATTCATTTTCTGCATCTTCAGCCATTTCTCCCACCAACCATTCATTACTTTCATCAATGTCTTTTAGGACAATGGGATCAATCAAATCACGACTCTCAAAACGTTCTTTAAGAGCTTGTTTATACTTAATAAAGACTAAGTCTTGCAACCCTTGATGCTCAAGCCTGCTTCTCTTCTTAAAATGAATCTAGTCTACAATGTCCAATAAAGAATATTAGTTTCACAATCATGATATGAAACTATACAAACAAAAATCATTTAACAAATACTTACATGTTCAAAAGTACTCCAATTATGCTCACATCCCTATGAGTTACAAGTTAAGCCCAACACTCTAACAACAAGGTTTTGCAAATTTGGAACAGGTGCTCCATACGACTTCCACCATTGAGCTGTAATGCAAATTGCAACAACTTGTTAAACAAAAGCTTAAAGTGATCAAATAAATGTGCTTTTACTTCCCAGGAGCGATCTTATTACTTTGCCTTATTGCTGCATTTATACCAAAAAGGCCTTCTGCACTCCTATATTTTTCCAATTGTCCATGTATCTTGTCCACCTCTTCCTCATTTGCACTTAGCTTGTCAATGCATTTATATAGTCCAGCTATCAATTCAGCATCATCATCAATCTTTGGATTGACATAAAAGTATTCAGGGTTTAGATAATGGCCTGCAGCATGTAATGGATGATGAAGTTGGCAGTCCCATCTTCTATCAATTATGCAAAGACAACCCTGTATTTATCTTCATTTCCATTGAAAGATTTTTGAATTGCTTCCTTGGCCCTATCCATTGCTTCATATATATATATATATATATATATATATATATATATATATATATCCCATTGCGGGCCTTCTTTCATTATCAACAAGTCTAAGCACCCGCACAAGAGGTCCCATAACCTTTAAAGAATAAATAACATCATTCCAAAATAATGGCATAAGTATAGTGTCAGTTGCCCTTTTTCCCTTAGGGTCTTTTGCTGTATTTGATTTCAGCCAATCATTTGATGTGAATATCTTTCTAAGATTATTTTTTTGTTTATGAAGCCTTTGCAATGTGAGGAATGTTGTAGCAAATCTTGTCACTCCATGCCTAACTAATTCAGTCTTATTTGTATACTTCCTCATTGTGTTCAATGCCAATGTGTGATTATAGATGAACCCAACAAGCTTGATGCCTTTTTGTATTGTTTTTTTAACTCAATTTTTCCAATATCTTCAAGCATCAAATCCAAACAATGTGCAGACATGGAGTCCAAAACAAATGTTCTCTCCTGGTTTGTAACAATTTGCCAGCCAATACATAATTGCTTCCATTATCGGTCGCCACTTGAACAACATTTTTCTCCCCGATCTCTTCAACAAAATCATCTAAAAGCTCAAATAATTTTACTCCACTCTTGACATAAGAAGAAACATCAATGCTCTTCACAAACATAGAACCGGATGGAGAATTCACCAAGAAATTTATCAATGTCCTATTCTTTTTATCAGTCCATCCATCCGACATAATGGAACATCCATAGTTGGCTCTTTGTACCTCATGATCTTTTAATAAATCCTTGGTGTAATCCAATTCCTTCTTAAATAAAGGAACTCTACACTCAGAATAACTTGGGAGCTTTAGACTTGGACCGTAATTCCCAATTGCTTCAACCATGTACTTGAAGCTTTTTGAACTTACAACATTGAAAGGTATTCCATTCGTACACAAAAATCTTTCAATGTATTGAATAGTTCTGGCCCTTGCTTCTTTATTACAAGCATCATTTATGCTTGTTTGCCTCTTTCCTTTGCCCACTTTAATGCTTGCTTCTGGTTTCTTAAAAAACATTAAATCCAAGGGCCTTTAACTCTCTTGGCAGCAGCAGTATTACCAGTAGAGGCTTCACTTGAAGCTGTCTCATTCTTTTTCCCACTTTTGATGTGTTGAATTTCTTGCACCTCTTCTAACATATCATCATCTTCATGTATATCAACACTATATGCATCCTTTTCAGAAAGCTTTTGCATGTAAGCATCTTTTATAGTCTTCTTAATTTCGGGTTGAGATTTTTCTACAAGGACCCACATCTCCCTTCAACCCAATGTAGTGTCTTTTAGCTCTTGTGATGCCACCCGTTGTAACTTTCCCACGGAAATCACATGTTACATATCTCTTGTTGTTGATATCTTTTAAACTATTCCATTGCCATGCCATATCAAGATTTTCATCAGTGGGTTTTACCAATCCGCAAGAACCCACGGGAGCTGGAATGTTTTGTGATGCCATGTACCAACTGGGGGCTGCTGCTGCAGAAAAACAGAAGAGGGGGCTGCCGGCTGCTGCGGTGAAGGCTAAAAGAAGGAGGCAGAAACAAAACCAATATCAAGAAGCAAACCTAACCTATTAAAACAAAATGAAGAAGAAAGGGAGTAACAAGGCAATAAAAGAAACGAGACAACATCTCTCAGCCTTCATTGTCCAAACCTGTGTGGGCTTTCTTTCTTTCTCTCGCTCGTGCACCACAAATGAACACGAACAAGAAGAAGAAGAAGAGGAACGAGAACAGATAGTGGAGCAATGAAGCAAGCTTCGTCGGGAGGGAAAGAGGGGAGGGAAAGCACGGGAATGCAGAGGGAGGGAGAAGGTGAAACACGTGAAAATGACAGGGAGGGAGGGCTCTTATCAATGAAAAAGAAAGGGTAAAAGTCTAGACTACCCTCACTTATTGCTGGGCTTTTACCCTTAAATTACCTTTAATTTTCAAAACAGTGCCCCCGATAGCTGAACACCTCTGCAACTCGCTTCTCTTCCATGGAGCAGCGCGATAGCACTGCAAGAGCTGCCAACCGCACCGCCACCACTGGCCACTACCTTAAACCGACACATTGCGGCACGGAAGTAGCAGCTGGGTGCCGCAACCCACAGTTGATACGAGATAGCGTACTAAAGCGCCACTATTTTAATCATAGATTTAAATCATCATTTTATTCACAAATCTCTCGTTCTTTAACTTCAATTTCTCAGTTTTTCATAAGTTTCTACTTGGCATCATGAGACTGCTGTCTGAGCAATGGCCTTGCATGCAAATCCATTCCAGATTTTGACCAATCCTTACACTTCTTCATCTCTTGGTGTCTATTGGTATTGGACCTCCAGTGTTGCTGCAAGAACACCTTGATGTCTATTGGTATTGGACCTCCAGTGTTGGAGCAATAACACCTTGATGTTATATCCTTAATGGTCTACCTAAGGATTATGATGCCCTTGTGTTCTCTATCTCAACTAGACCTGATTCTTACTCTGTTGCTGATATTGAGTCACTCGGATATACTGGCCTAAATTTTTATGATATATGCGCTAACTGATCTTTATCTGGAAGGATTGAAAAAAAAAGGAGCCTAGAAGAGGGGCTGTGTGTGTAAATTTAATATGGTGGATATATATTAGGACCTTCATTAGTGTTGCAATTTGCAAATAGGTTGGACTCAAGAAATAAACAGAGTTCTGAGTAAATTATACAATCATCAACAAACACAGGGTTTCCCCTATCAAGGAGTTTCCTCCTTCAAAACACCTGAAATAGCAATCTGACACATAAATTGTTTTCTACAAGTCTGTTACACAATCTATATATCACTATAACTGTCTAATCCTAAATTAGTATTGAAATAACTGTCTAATAACATCCTAATAACAATCTTAACCACCTGATTCAGAGCTTGGTCTATCAAAGTACATGAAATTTGAACCTCGTAATCTTAATTGCTTCATGTTCTGGATATGGAGTACTTTTGACTAATGATTGAGAGGATTAGCAAAACTTCAGAACTCAGGTTAAATGTACTTGATAAGTGTTAAATTTTATTCTTTTATACAAAATCAATTGATTGGTCAGTGTAGTTTCCTATTGTGCGGGAATGGTTGACTAGCTAACCAGGAGTGTTACAAAACTGATCAACACTGACATAAGAGAAATAGTAGTGTTGCTTTCATCTGTTGAAGTGGATTGTTACTATATGGGAGTTTCCATTGTCAAGCCTTTAGCATTTCATAAACTTTACAGGCTTGAATAATATGCATACGCATGGGCATTTGGGCAATTACTCATTACAAGCATTTGTAAGAGGTGATCAAGTGGTGCAGCATTACGGAATTGATATTTAGAATTGAAGTTATTTTTCTAAACCATACATGTTAAATTGTAGCATTGACTTTGAAATACATATTTCATACTGACTAGAATTCAGGTTTGGACACTGGCATCATAGGTGTCCATCTTTTATGCAATAAGCCTTATCGATAAACTATTTTATGATGATGCGTTTCCCCTTTTTGTTGTCTTCATAAATCCATCGCATCTGAATTCCAACCCTGGCAGTTTATATTCGAACCAATTTCCTTAGATTTCAATTGTCTTGATGACACTTTGATTTCCTTTTGGACAGATACCTCTGAATTTATTGAAAGACTGCAAAGCTCTTCAGAACATATCACTGCATGCTAATCCTATATCAATGGATCAATTTCAGCTGGTACGATCTTGTTCTGTTTTTATTTCCCTTCTCTATTTTTCTGCTAAATCTATAGAAATGTTCAAATTCTCAATACAAATGAACTATTGATGAATGCTTTAGATGGAGGGGTTTCAAGAGTTTGAAGCAAGGAGGAAAAAGAAGTTTGACAAACAAATTGATTCAAATGTGATGATCGGTTCCAAAGGTCTTGATGAGGGTGTTGATCTATGAGGTGGTCTTAGGCTTGTTGATGGGGTTCTTTCGGTTGTACATTTGGATGAGCTTCTGGATGTAGCGTGGAATACAGGGTGTTTTATCCATGCCTTTTATTTCACAAATGAAATAAGTGTATGGAGATCTTTTGTCACGTTGTATATTATTCTTGTTTTTATTTTTTTGTTACCCTATCCAAATTTGCCTACAAATGTGCTGGCTTGTAGATGCAGGCATTATCCAGCACTAGACTAAATTTCAGAATATGGTATGAGGCCATTTTGTTGATAATGAAATATGTATCTCAGCAGCTGTAAATTAAGACCTTTAAATATGATTTGAAAGGCACTGCATTCTATCCCATTAATTATGTTAAGTGAAAATGTGTGTAGAATGGGAAGAATCTTTTGAATTGTTTTGTGTCGGTCTCCTATTCTGGTACCTTGTTTGCTGATATACTGCTAGCATATGTATCTTTTAGGATAAGATAATTAAGAAATTAAAGATAAAATATCAAATAAAGGCTTTAAATAGATATAAATTATCTTATCATTAATTTTATTATTAATTATTGTTATTTTAATATTTAGGAGCAATAAATAGAAGAAAAGAAGCAAAATAAAGAAGCAACTGAAATATGAAAACTGAATAAGATAAGATAATAACAAAAAGATATTAGGGTTTTGCAAGTTTGGCTATAAATAAGGAAGTAAGGGAACGTTTTAAACAGGGACCTGGAGGTAGAAATACCAAGAAGGAGGCATGGAGAAAGATCAAGAAGAAAGCCAAGATTGAGGGGTTTGATTATTCTTCTTCTTTGTATTCTTTCTTATCTACTTTATCATTGTATTGAGTTAGACATAACCATGTCTGGCTAATCCTTCTTAATTGTGGTAAAGGCCAAAAGCCAATGTGAACTTTTGTGTGGATTGGATTGATATTAATGAATATTATGATGATTGCTTCTCTTTATCTTGTTCTTCAATTTTAAATTCCATTGATAGAATTGATCACTCTATTAGAGGTATTAAGGGCTTTAATTCACAATAGGGATATTGGGGTTTTAGTTTCTGAAAGCGATAAAGCGACGGTTTGACATTACCTAGGGATAGGGATGAAGGATTGCAAAGTTTTTATATGCCAGCTTAAAGCTTAATCCGA
>PYAF01002437.1:64706-84940 GCA_007407185.1 Glycine tomentella | reverse complement strand
TTAGGATAAGATAATTAAGAAATTAAAGATAAAATATCAAATAAAGGCTTTAAATAGATATAAATTATCTTATCATTAATTTTATTATTAATTATTGTTATTTTAATATTTAGGAGCAATAAATAGAAGAAAAGAAGCAAAATAAAGAAGCAACTGAAATATGAAAACTGAATAAGATAAGATAATAACAAAAAGATACCAGGGTTTTGCAAGTTTGGCTATAAATAAGGAAGTAAGGGAACGTTTTAAACAGGGACCTAGAGGTAGAAATACCAAGAAGGAGGCATGGAGGAAGATCAAGAAGAAAGTCAAGATTGAGGGGTTTGATTATTCTTCTTCTTTGTATTCTTTCTTATCTACTTTATCATTGTATTGAGTTAGACATAACCATGTCTGGGTAATCCTTCTTAATTGTGGTAAAGGCCAAAAGCCAATGTGAACTCTTGTGTGGATTGGATTGATATTAATGAATATTATGATGATTGCTTCTCTTTATCTTGTTCTTCAATTTTAAATTTCATTGATAGAATTGATCACTCTATTAGAGGTATTAAGGGCTTTAATTCATAATAGGGATATTGGGGTTTTAGTTTCTGAAAGCGATAAAGCGACGGTTTGACATTACCTAGGGATAGGGATGAAGGATTGCAAAGTTTTTATATGCCAGCTTAAAGCTTAATCCGAAAGGGGTTACTAAGGGATTAGAACACTTAATTAGGATTAAAGGGTTAAAAAGACCGAGGAATCTGGGTTTAACCAATTAATTAAGCCATATCTTTGAGTAATCATAATAACTGAAATTAATCATCAATTCAATTATATAAGTAGGGCACAGAGGTGATTACGCTTAAACCACAATCCATCTTCATAAAAATTTTCAATTATCATAAATATTATCTTTAATTGCAATTCAATTTCAGTATTTTAATTATCTTTCTTCACAATATAAAATTCAAATTACTTATTCCAAATTATAAATTCTGTTATTTTTATTCTTTCCAATTTAAAGATATTAATTACAAACGAATTAGTGCCTCAATCCTCGTGGAGACGATACTCTACTTATCAAATTATTACTTGAACGATCGGTACACTTGCCGTGAGTTATGCATCAATTTATTGACGCAACATTTGCCTGAAAATTATGCTGGCTTCACCAACAAAAATTGTCATTCCTTTGAAGATATACTAGCTTAGTGTCCTGTGCAAGGTACGTGTATTAAATTTATATTTAATAATTTATAGGAGTAATTTTTTTAATTATTTTCAATTTTTAATTATTTACTTTGAATTTTAATAAATGTATCTTAATAAATATTTAAATATATTTTATATACAAATGTTCTAGAAAATCATTATTATTTGGGTGTTGTATTAGATAGGATTCCCTTCTATGATGTTTTACATATTTTTTTTTTTTACTTTTTTTAAAAAGTTGATTTAATTCATTTTTGTTAAAAAAATTTGTGATTTGTTGCTTGATTTGGGATAACAAAAATTGAATGAAATTCTTTTAATCATTGCATTCGGGAGCGATCGACGTTGGTAGGAGGGGCCTTGGTCCCCCTTATTTTTATTTTTTTCAATTAGAAAGTTAATAGATTAGTATTATTTATTTTAAAGAAATCTGATTTTTTTTTATTAAGGGGTGCATTGGATTAACATTTTAAAAGATTATTTTGGTATAGATTTTTTAAAAGACTTGTAAGAATGTAATGATTTTTAAGAATTTTTCAAAAGACTTTTATGATTAGGATTTTGTAGTTCAAATTTTAATGGATTTATAAAATATAAAGGTTAAAATATGTTTTTCGTCCCTATAAATATTGAAAAGTTTGAAATTCGTTCCTACAAATTTTTTGGTACTTTTTCCATCATCGCAAAATTTAAATGTGTTGTTTTTAGGTCCAGAGCTAGGCTTGGGTTATCCGAACCTATGTGGTAATTTTTTTGGACATTTTATTCAAAGAAAGGCTCCGTCTTCTTCTGGTTCATCTTCTTCTACCTTCACCTTCATCTTCTCATTTGTAATTGCAACCTTTCTCTTGCACCTCCAAATTGTGACCCGTCAATGGACGTATCTTGATCTCGTCGACAATTGGGTGCTCCAAGTTTGTCGGCGTCTTCATTTGCGACGAATGATGAGTGCTCGTGCAAACTACCCATGTTGTTGCTGACTTCAAGGAGTGTCAACAAACCCGAAATAAATTTTTGGAGATGTCAGAATTGGGCGGTAAGTGCTCTACTTTGCATTTCTATGTTCTCTATGTTCCATTTTTATGTTCTTCATGATCCCAATTTTTTGATGGATATAGAGTCCAAGTACCTGCAACTTTTTTGACTAGGCTGAGGGTCCTATCAATGTTAAAGGAACAAATGTTGATGGAAGGCAAGCGGTTGTTGCTGATCTAAGCCAAGGCACATTTCGTAGGACAAAACAACAATTGGAGCAACATTTAGAGGAGGCTCAAAGGAAAATTATTAAATTGTAGAAGACAATTGTTGGTGAAAGAATGAATGTGTATTTGTTGATGGGTCTTTTGGTAATGTGTTTGTCCATGTTAGGGGCATTGATTTTCATTTTTTTGTTGAAATGTAACTGCTAAATGTAATGGGTTGATGTTGTTGTTAGCAATGAACAAGAATGTAATGGGTTGATGTTATTGTTAGCAATGAACAAGTTGTTCTTTCGTATGAATTTAGTTTTACATACTTCATCTTTAAATGCTTCATTTTTTGGTCACTAATGGAGTTTTACATACTTTATTTTTAAATACTTCATTTTTAATTACTTAAGTAAAGCATTCTCTGTAAAGAGTCCATGTAAATACTTCAATTTAGCATGGTATTGATTTAGTTTTACATACAATCATTTTTAAATACTTGAGTAAAGCATTCCTGTAAAAAAGATAGTAAACTCCTTTACCTACTCACTTTGAATGCAATTTAATAGCATTTATTCGTGTATTGAATGAAACAACAAAGTTTATATAAAATATAGAAAACAAAGTTTAATATTTGTTAAGGATAGTCTTTAAGAATCACATAATATTATAACCATTGTCTAGTCAAAAAAGCAATAATAGACAATGTTTGGTAATTTGGATTCCATAAAAAAGAGTACATAGAATATTCCCATTGTTTAATTGAACCAAACAAAAATCCCACCCATTTAGGAAATACATCAAAAAAACTCCCACTAGTATTGTCCACCACACCTAAACACCCAACTTGATTCCCTTTCACATGTGTTGATCTAGAAATATACCCCTCCTTCCTTTGTTCTTCTTTATTCTTCTTTTGTTTCACCATCTTTGGATTCACAATCTTTGTTAGCAATTGTGTTGGAATAAAATTTGCAAGAAAATGCTTTTCTTTGTTGATGTCCTTC
Source organism: Glycine tomentella (assembly GCA_007407185.1). Classification (NCBI taxonomy): domain Eukaryota; kingdom Viridiplantae; phylum Streptophyta; class Magnoliopsida; order Fabales; family Fabaceae; genus Glycine; species Glycine tomentella. The sequence goes on along the minus strand of PYAF01002437.1, from coordinate 81,549 downwards.
ATGCTTAGGGCAGAATATGCCTTCTCCTTTGCCTGAATGGTTAGACATGTTTAGAATACAAATTCCATACAAGTAGAACAAAGTGTAGCAATTCTTACCTTTTGTTTCGCTTTTGGTTGCTTTTTTCTAGACTTACTCTAACTCGGGTTGGATGTCCCAACTTCAGATGCCCACGTTGGAATATCAGATTCAGTAGCTACTGCAACATTATTTCCTACTGGAATTGTAGATCCAAGTCCTCCCACCACAGATCCAGTATCTGCAACATTGTTTCCTGATGTTGGAATTTCAGATCCAGCAACTTGTGTCTTAGTTCCATCAGTTGCAATAGTGTTTCCATTTGCTTGAATTTCAGATCCAGCAGCTTGCGTGTCAGTTCTAGCAGTTGCAACAGTGTTTCTTGCTGCTGGAATTTCAGATCCAGCAACTTGTGCCTTAGATCCACAGCTACCATAGGTCGGTCTTTGTAGGTTCGAGTGTTGTGTCTATATTGTAGGCATATCTTGCATTTGTTTTTGGTATTTTATCTTCTTAGTTTAGTTGGTCTTGGATCTTCATCTGACTCTCTTCTTCTTAATTTTTTTGGTCTTCCAGGCCCAACTTTGTAGATTGGAGGCAGAATTGGATCAACAATATCCTTTGGCCATCTGTCTTCACAATTTATAGGACTCATTGTGTGACTGTAGCATTTAGCATACGTCTCTCTATGGTAGTAGGCATTAATAGTCTTCTGGTTTCTCCTAGTTTTGTTGTATAGCATAAAGAACATGCCTACAAGGTATGCCTACCAATGCCCACAAATTACAAGAACAAGTCCTAGATGCTAGATTTACAATGAACTTTTCAGCAAACAGTGTGTGTGTGACCTCATACAACATGTTTCCAGCATATTCGACAAGCCAATTTTTTACTTTTTCAATCTCCCAGTAACCTTTTCATAGGTCTTGGAATTATCTTACCCTGAATTTTTTTCCAACCTTTCAAAATCATTGTACAACTCCTTAGTTTCATAGCCAATCTCCAAGTTGTGCATCTCCTTAAAATTTCTATAAGGTTCCTCATGGGGTGGGTCAGGCATATTGTCATCATCCATCCCATTTGGGTCTTCATCACACTGACCAGGATTTTCAACAGAAGGATCTTCATATCCAAAATCCTTCTGTTTTCCTTTGTTGCTCACTTTCCTTTTCACTCTAGGCTCATTTTGCTTCCTGGATGGCTTATTTTGCTTCTTGGATATTGTTGTCATCAAATGCCATAACACTGTCCCAATCAAACAAATCATCTACACCATGGTCAAACTCTACAATTTGTTGGTCATTGAATAACTCCTCACCCCCAATAAGTTCACCCCTAGTCTTCATCCCCAGTAACTTCTTCATAATCATTCACCCCAAACACCACATAAATATCAACTTCACATTTATGACTCAAAGCATACCTTGCCATATCCTTAACATCTTGATCATTGGAAAAATCTCTTAAGGTTTCATAATCAACCTCAACCCTTTTCCACCACATTTTAAGCCAACCAATAACAGAATACTCAAGATCATGTAATAGGTCGACAACTTCAAGCAACGACCATGTGTCAATATCCAAATCATGATAGGCATACTCCTCTTTCCCTTCCCATTTCAATGTTGGGTTTGTAACATCCCAATTTTTCATGTGTGTGGTAGACAATGTTATTGCTTTGTTATGTGATTGATAAGTGTTTTTAGACTGTTGAAATGGTAAAAAATGAGATTTTACCGTAGGATACCTGTAACACCCTGAAATTTCAAAAACTATGGTTAAAATATTATATGAATTATTCTTGCATAGCTATTGATGTGAGTATTAGGTTATGAGAGATTTGATGGTCTATATTTAAATTATTAAGGTGAAATATTAATTAGAGACATTACAAAAATGTTTGAGGAGAAATGACCATATTGCCCTTCCCTTAAAATGAAATTACAAAAATGCCCTTAGATATTTTGGTAAGACATTTTAAGGTAGAAATTACACAAATACCCTTGGATACTTTATAAATTACCATAATACCCTTGAGACTAAAACTGTCTGAGACACCCTTAGAGATTTTGTGAAAACTTGATGAAATTACAGAATATTCTTAGATGACAGATTATCAAAATATTTTGTGACAGAAAACCCTAGAATAGAATTTCTATGAATTTTATAAGGTAATAACTTTGAAACTTTATTAAGAAGAATTCAAGCATCAGAAAAATATGGGAAAATGATAAATAAAATCTATGAAATTTTCTCTTAATTGTAGGATGTATAGACTTATTCAAAGAGACGGTTTAGTAATTTTGATGGTCAAAAGTAATGGACCAATCAGAATTAAGGTAAGAGCGGTCTTGTATGTAAAGTCTGTGTGACACTCTATATAGACTGTTTGTGAGCAATTTATACTGTAATTGAAGTTAATTTTTGGAAAACTCTAGAGTTCTATTAGTTAATATTATCCTTTAGGTAGAAGAGTTCAAATTGAACTTTACTTCTTCCTCTAAAAGGCTATGTGTGAAGATGAATTTGAATTGAATTTTACTTCCTTCCAATGAATGTCATGTGTGAAGCTATCCTTAAATTGAATTCTTCTTCTTCATAAAAGGTGACATGTGGATACAAGGAAAATCACATAATTTTCTTCTCTTTAAGAAAATGAAAACATGATAAATAGAAAAATATTTTAAGCTTCATAAATTAAAATAATAAGATACAATCATGAAGGCTTAAGAAACATCTAGTCACTTGTAAGCCACCATTGATAAAGGGATAAGAAGCCATCATGCTTTGGGAATTATTTATACAAAGTAGCATGAAAGAAAGTAAATTTTCTCCTCCTTCTTTGTTGTCCACATGAATAAGCTAGAAGAAGAGAGAAACTTCATGAACATGCCAAGTAAGAGGACACTTGGAAGCAAAAAAAAAGGAAGAAGCTTCAAGACCATGACAAGTGGTGGGACACTTGTAAAGGTCATGACAAGTATAGGGACATTTGTAATGGAAACATCATGACTAAGGAGATTTTTGTAAATATTCTATTATTTTCCAAACTCTATATAAAGGTTGGGGAGGCCTTAAGTGGAAGTCATTCTCAAGACTTCATCCTACTACACCTTCACGTGAATCTCTCCCATCTCTTTCATTTCATTTTCATCCTTTCCTTTCCAAAGCATAAAGAGACTCCACTTTCTTTGAAGATCACACGTAGAAGCTAGTACCATTAGGAAGAGATAGACAAGCTTCATAAGAGATTATAAGGTATGTATAGGGAAGCTTTATGATAAAGATAGTTTAAGTATTGTTTGTGTTTGAATAAGTGTTTGAAGTTCATGTGTTGCTGAGTGTTTCTATGAATTTCTCTAAATTTCATGTGTTGTTGAGTGTTTCTATGAATCTCTGTATATGAATGATATGTTGAGTTTCTATACATGAGTAACAAGCTGAGTTCTGTACTTGATTTATATTGAATCCCTGAGTAAATTATGTGAGACAATGATTGAAGATTGATGTGGAAAATACATATAAGTTGATAAAATGAATGAGTCATGCATAAGTGAAATCATCTCATGTGTATCATAAGAGTTGCCTCAGAAATGAGGTGTGTCAGATAGTTATAAGAACTGAGTCCGTGCGTTCAGATAAGAGAAGTCTGAGCTAGGGGGTGACTCTTGCAATACAGAATCACATCACATGAACTGTGAGTGAGAATCTAGGAAACACTGGGGTACCTTGACTGATCGGATAAGTTCTGTACCATTGAGATGGGATTATCTTGACAATTGATACTACATGTTGATGTGTCTCATAAGAATTTCCTCAAAGTGGAGGTGTATATAAGAGTTGCCTCAAAGAGGAGGTGTGTCAGATAATTGCAGGAACTGAGTTCAAGCGTTCAAATAAGAGAAGTCTGAGCTGGGGGGTGACTCGACAATGGGGAAATCACGTCACCGATGATGATCACATGAAGTGTGGGTGAGAATCCTGTTGCAACACTGTGGGACCCTGACTGATCATTTCAGTTCTGTGCCACTGGGATGGGGTTATCTTGACTGTTGGTACCACATGATAAGAGTTTAAGAGAATCATGCAACATGATAAGATTTTAAGAGAATCATGCAAAATAATAAGAGTTTAAGAGAATCATGCAAAATAATAAGAGTTTAAGAGAATCATGCAACATGATAAGAGTCTAAGAGAATCATGCTTCTTTGAGGATGTTGTTATGAATATCTGCATATTGAATATACTCTGTTGCTTAAATTATGTTTATCATAAACTTACCCTGTACTTTGTGTCTGTAGTTGACACCTGCTATGACCTCGATTTTATTCGGGCGAGCAGATGAACAGCAAAGAGAGACTATTAGTTGTCTACAAGAAGAGAATTTTGTTTGAAGATGTAATATTTTGAAGAGGTTATGTTTGAAAATGTATTTCTTTGTTATGGAGTGTTTTAGTTGTTTGTACTATGTAATAGAATTGATACCAGTTTGTATTTTATTGTACATTAGATTTATAAATATCAATCAGTGAGAAAAAATCTTTTGCAATCTTATTATATGTTACTTCAGAATTATAAATATTACTCAGTAATGAAAATTATGGTTTGGTATTTTTTTTAAGCAAATCGAAAAGAATTTTCATTAAAAATCGATAATAACAAGATGGTAAATTGATGCGTTACAATAGTGGTATCAGAGCTGGTCGAACCTTTCGGTCGGTGAGTTGTGAGTCTGTTGTGTTTCTCTGTGCATTAGGTGGTTGCTTTTTGTATGTTTGAGGTTTGGAGTAATTGACTGCCTGCTAATTGTTTGGATTGTTAATATTGGATTAATTTATATGCTTAGGTGGGCAGATTTATGGTTATCATTTAGGCTTAAAATTCATGTCATTTGATGGTTATTTTGAGATGAGAAAACGTTGATTTTAACCATAAGATAGGTGATGATCTATAAGTTGGAATATTAGTAATGTTGGAGTTACATTTGATGATCTTTGGAGAGTGGTTTTGATGATATTTGGGAGGTCTTGTCATATTTTATGGACTATTTTGCATTAATTTTAGAAATAGAGGATGAATGATATGCAGATAAATGGTTCAAATACTAGAGGAATTCAATTTTGAAGATTAAGTAGTGAGTTGGTAGGTGAAAGGAAAATTAAGATACATGCTAGGTTTAAATCTTTTCTTGTAAAAGTTTAAAGAGATTGGAAATTATTTGAAAGATAAATTGTGGATTATTAGTTAGAGTACTAATATGATTTTATGTTGCTTGAGGATATTCTATGGTTATGCCTAAGTTGGTAATGATCTTATTTGAATATGATATGGTGGTTTAACCTTATTTGTGGTACGTTTGATGTTGTGATGCATAAGTCATGGAGATTTCTTTGGTTGGTCATAACATGTTGTAATTCTGATGTCTGTTATACCATAAGTTTCAACGCATATTCATAAGTTAGCAGACTGGCCACCTGGATAATTTGTGAATGGCAAAGAAGCATTATGGCCAGCAGCCAGAAATACAAATAAGTGAATGATAGGTGATTTTCTATGTATCAACTCTCTATAGTGATTAAGTGGGTGTAGAATTATATTGTGTGTTGGGTGTATGTTTTTCACTTGGTGCGTGTAAGGAGTGATGACTAGTAAGAATGACTATACAATAGCTGATGTTTTCCATGCTTTGAGGCTAAAGGACAAGTTGTGACTTGGGAAACCTTTTAGAGGGCATTTTTGGAGAAATATTTTCCTGAGAATGTTATAAATAAGAAAGTGATGGAATTCTTAGAGCGTAAGCAATGAATTATGATTATGGTTGAGTATACATCCAAGAGTTGGTGAGGTGCTCTACCTATTACCAAGGAAAATATGGTATTATGTTACTGTGCTATTCGACTCTGGTGTAACCCATTCGTTTATATTTTTCATGAGTAGAGAAACTTAAACTTTTTATGTCTTCTTTGAATGATGAGCTTGTGGTTGAGACCCCAACTAGTGGGTATGTTTTGATTTCTGATGTGTGTTTGAATTGTTTTGTGGAAATTTCTGATAGAAAATTTTGTGTTGATTTGATTTGTTTGCCTCTTAGCCAAATTGATGTTATTTTGGGTATGGACTGGTTATCTTCCAACCATGTTCTGTTGAATTGTTTTGATAAAACGTTGGTGTTTGGTAATCCTGAGATAAGTGATAATGAGATATCTATCTCTGTTAACCAAATTTTATCATCCTTGAGAGAAAATGCTCAAGTGTACATGATTTTGTCTAACCTGGAAGTAGAGACTAAGGTTTCTCTAAGTGACCTCCTTATTGTTGGAGAATTTCCAGAAGTGTTTCCTAAGGATATATCTGATTTACTACCTGAGAGAGATAAAGTCTTCTATAGATTTGGTACCTAACACTGGACCTATGTCCATAGCCCTTATAGGATGCCTCCTATAGAGTTAGTTGAGCTTAAGAAACAACTAGGAGAGTTATTGGATAAGTAGTTTGTGAGATCTAATGTGTTTCCATGCGGAGCACCAGTGTTGCTAGTAAAGAAGAAAGATGGGACCATGAGGTTGGGTGTAGACTATCATCAGTTGGATAAGGTGACGATTAAAAATAAGTATATTTTTCCTATAATAGATGACCTTATGGATCAGTTGGTAGGAGCATGTGTGTTTAGCAAGATAGACCTTAGGTCAGGTTACCATCAGATCCATGTGAAGTCTGAGGATATTTCGAAGACTGCCTTTAGGACCCGTTATGGTCACTACGAGTATTTGGTTATGCCCTTCAATGTGACTAATGCCCCTGGCGTGTTTATGGATTATATGAATATGATCTTTCACCCCCTATCTTGATAGTTTTGTAAAAGTATTCACAGATGATATTTTGGTATATTCTAAGACTAGAGAAGAGAATGAGGAGCATTTGAGGATTGTGCTACAGTCCCTTAAGTATTGACAACTTTATGCTAAGTTGTCCAAGTATGAGTTTTGGTTAGAGAAATTGAGTTTCTTAGGACATGTGATATTCCAAGGTGGTATAGCTGTAGATCCTTCTAAGGTAAAAGTTGTTCTAAAAGTACGAAAGTCCTAAGTCTGTGTTTGAGAGTAGAAGTTTCTGGGTTTAGTAGGATATTATTAACAAAGAATCATAGAAGGTTTCTCCGAGTTAGCTTTACCTTTGACCAAACTGACTCGTAAGGGTCAAGTCTTTGTATGGGACACATAGTGTGAGGAAAGTTTTCAAACTCTCAAGAATAAGTTGACTACAACACCTGTGTTAGTCTTACCAAATTTAGAAAAACCTTTTGTAGTATATAGTGATGCATCCAAAATGGGTTTAGAAGGAGTTTTGATGCAGAATGGAAAGGTAGTAGCCTATGCATCTAGGCAATTGAAAACACATGAGAGAAACTACCCTACTCATGATTTAGAGTTAGCAGCTGTGGTGTTTACGCTGAAAATTTGGAGACATTATTTGTATGGCTCACATTTTGAGGTTTTTAGTGATCATAAGAGTTTGAAATATTTGTTTAGCCAAAAAGAATTAAATATGAGACAAAGGAGATGGATGGAATTTTTGAAAGACTATGACTTTGAACTTAACTATCATCCTGGAAAAGCCAATGTGGTGGCAGATGCTTTAAGTAGGAAATCTTTGATGATATCTGTACTAATGATTAGGGAAATGGATTTGTTAAAACAATTTAGAGATCTTAGTTTATTGTGTGAAACTATGCCGGTAAGCGTAAAGTTGGGAGCTTTGCAAGTTTCTAATGAGTTTCTGAAGGAAATAGGAAGTAAACAAAGATCTTATCCTTTCCTAAGAACCATACTGGAAAATATATCCAATGGAGGGAATAGTTAATTTAAGATAGGAACGGATGATATATTAAGAACGAATGATATATTCAGATTACAAGGGAAAATTTTTGTGCCTAATGAACCTGAACTTAAGAAAATAATTTTGGAAGAAAGATACAAGAGTAAGTTGAGTATCCATCCAATAGCCACTAAAAGGTATCAAGATCTAAAAGTTTTGTTCTGGTGGCCAAGGATGAAGAAGGAGAATAAGTGAGTATGTATATTCTTGTTTAACTTTGCCAAAAATCTAAGATAGAACATCAAAAATCTCCTGGTATGTTACAATCTTTAGAAATACTTCAGTGGAAGTGAAAAAGCATATCCATAGATTTTGTTACAGCTTTACGAAGAGTTCTGAAGGTTTTGATTCCATATAAGTTATAGTAGATTGGTTAACTAAGTCTGTTCATTTCATTCCCATTAGCATCAAGTATTCTTTAGAAAAGTTGACAAGTTGGTACATAAGTGAGATTGCAAGATTGCATGGAGTTTCTTCTAAGTATTGTATCTGATAAGGATCCTAGAATTATATTTAGATTTTGGAAGAAGGTTACATAGAGAATTGAGGATAGAAGGATCAAAGCTTTATGAAGAAAATAAATTCCTTTAGTGAAGGTGATTTGGGAAACAGTACAAATGGTGATGCTACTTAGGAACTGGAAAATGAGAAGTGAAAGAGTTATCCGATACTTTTTGAACCAGGCAAATTTCGAGGACGAAATTTTTTTGAAGGAGAGGAGAATTGTAACATCCTGAAATTTCAAAAACTATGGTCAAAATATTAAATGAATTATTCTTGCATAGCTATTGATGTGAGTATTAGGTTATGAGAGATTTGATGGTCTATATTTAAATTATTTGGGTGAAATATTAATTAGAGACATTACAAAAATATTTGAGGAGAAATGACCATATTGCCCTTCCCTTAAAATAGAAATTACAAAAATGCCCTTAGATATTTTGGTAAGATATTTTAAGGTAGAAATTACACAAATACCCTTGGATACTTTATAAATTACCATAATACCCTTGAGACTAAAACTGTCTGAGACACCCTTAGAGATTTTGTGAAAACTTGATGAAATTACAGAATATTCTTAGATGACAGATTATCAAAATATTTTGTGACAGAAAACCCTAGAATAGAATTTCTATGAATTTTATAAGGTAATAACTTTGAAACTTTATTAAGAAGAATTCAAGCATCAGAAAAATATAGGAAAATGATAAATAAACTCTATGAAATTTTCTCTTAATTGTAGGATGTATAGACTTATTCATAGAGATGGTTTAGTAATTTTGATGGTCAAAAGTAATGGACCAATCAGAATTAAGGTAAGAGCGGTCTTGTATGTAAATTCTGTGTGACACTCTGTATAGACTGTTTGTGAGCAATTTATACTGTAATTGAAGTCAATTTCTGGAAAACTCTAGAGTTCTATTATTTAATATTATCCTTTAGGTAGAAGAGTTCAAATTGAACTTTACTTCTTCCTCTAAAAGGCTATGTGTGAAGATGAATTCGAATTGAATTTTACTTCCTTCCAATGAATGCCATGTGTGAAGCTATCCTTAAATTGAATTCTTCTTCTTCATAAAAGGTGACATGTGGATACAAGGAAAATCACATAATTTTCTTCTCTTTAAGAAAATGAAAACATGATAAATAGAAAAATATTTTAAGCTTCATAAATTAAAATAATAAGATACAATCATGAAGGCTTAAGAAACATCTAGTCACTTGTAAGCCACCATTGATGAAGGGATAAGAAGCCATCATACTTTGGGAATTATTTATACAAAGTAGCATGAAAGAAAGTAAATTTTCTCCTCCTTCTTTGTTGTCCACGTGAATAAGCTAGAAGAAGAGAGAAACTTCATGAACAGGACAAGTAAGAGGACACTTGGAGGAAAAAAAAAAGGAAGAAGTTTCAAGACCATGACAAGTGGTGGGACACTAGTAAAGGTCATGACAAGTGTAGGGACACTTGTAATGGAAGCATCATGACTTAGGAGATTTTTGTAAATATTCTATTATTTTCCAAACTCTATATAAAGGAGGGGGGGAGGCCTTAAGTGGAAGTCATTCTCAAGACTTCATCCTACTTCACCTTCACGTGAATCTCTCCCATCTCTTTCATTTCATTTTCATCCTTTCCTTTCCAAAGCATAAAGAGACTCCACTTTCTCTTGAAGATCACGCATAGAAGCTAGTACCATTTGGAAGAGATAGACAAGTTTCATAAGAGATTATAAGGTATGTATAGGGAAGCTTTATGATAAAGATAATTTAAGTGTTGTTTGTGTTTGAATAAGTGTTTGAAGTTCATGTGTTGCTGAATGTTTCTATGAATTTCTCTAAATTTCATGTGTTGTTGAGTGTTTCTATGAATCTCTGTATATGAATGATATGTTGAGTTTCTATACATGAGTAACAAGCTGAGTTCTGTACTTGATTTATATTGAATTTCTGAGTAAATTATGTGAGACAGTGATTGGAGATTGATGTGGAAAATACATATAAGTTGATAAAATGAATGAGTTATGCATAAGTGAAACCATCTCATGTGTATCATAAGAGTTGCCTCAGAAAGGAGGTGTGTCAGATAGTTACAAGAACTGAGTCCGTGCGTTCAGATAAGAGAAGTCTGAGCTAGAGGGTGACTCTTGCAGTACAGAATCGCATCACATGAACTGTGAGTGAGAATCTAGGAAACACTGGGGTACCCTGACTGATCGGATAAGTTCTGGACCACTGAGATGGGATTATCTTGACAATTGATACTACATGTTGATGTGTCTCATAAGAGTTGCCCCAAAGTTGAGGTGTATATAAGAGTTGCCTCAAAGAGGAGGTGTGTCAGATAGCTACAGGAACTGAGTTCAAGCGTTCAGATAAGAGAAGTATGAGCTGGGGGGTGACTCGACAGTGGGGAAATCATGTCACTCATGATGATCACATGAAGTGTGGGTAAGAATCCTGTTGCAACACTGTGGGACCCTGACTGATCGTTTCAGTTCTGTGCCACTGGGATGATGCTATCTTAATTGTTGGTACCACATGATAAGAGTTTAAGAGAATCATGCAAAATAATAAGAGTTTAAGAGAATCATGTAACATGATAAGAGTCTAAGAGAATCATGCTTCTTTGAGGATGTTGTTATGAATATCTGCATATTGAATATACTCTGTTGCTTAAATTATGTTTATCATAAACTTACCCTGTACTTTGTGTCTATGGTTGACACCTGCTATGACCTCGATTTTATTCGGGCAAGCAGATGAACAACAAAGAGAGACTATTAGTTGTCTACAAGAAGAGAATTTTGTTTGAAGATGTAATATTTTGAAGAGGTTATGTTTGAAAATATATTTCTTTGTTATGGAGTGTTTTAGTTGTTTGTACTATGTAATAGAATTGATATCAGTCTGTATTTTATTGTACATCAGATTTATAAATATCAATCAGTGAGGAAAAATCTTTTGTGATCTTATTATATGTTACTTCATAATTATAAATATTACTCAGTAATGGAAAATTATGGTTTGGTATTTTTTTTAAGCAAATCGAAAAGAATTTTCATTAAAAATCAATAATAACAAGATGGTAAATTGAGACGTTACAATACATAGGCATGGTTAAACTCTTAAGTTTTTATGTTAAAGTCTAGAAAGAATAAGGATAATTTAGAGAAAATTCTCTAGTCAAATAATGGTCAACTCATTAATGACCTAGATGTTGATAATTGGATTTTGGTCTAGAAATAGAAATTAAAAGCTTGAAAGAAAATTTGTAATTAATGTAAGTAAAGTTAGAAATTAAGTAGGATAATTAAGGTTGATTAATAGTGATCTAGATTCCATAGAATTAGAAAAAAGGTAATTAAGTCATAAGAGTTTAAAGTGGAGGGAATTTTCGTAAATGAGTATATAACTAGTTTAAAAATAGAAGTTTAGTTTAACTAGTTGGTGACTAACGAAAGTGTCTAATTATATGATGTAAAATAATTGAAATAAGTTAGAGTTGTAACACCCTGAAAAATTACAACTTAGACTGATAGTGGAAACTCTATGTTATGTCATTTGTGTAGGTATGAATTTAATTTCAGTAGTTATATATTTTTAATTATAGAATTTCATGCTATATATATGTTTGTGTGTGTGTGTGTGATTGGTTTAGTAAAGCTTGATAGAGAAATAAAAACTATCTGAGCTACATTTCTATTTGTACAAGAATTGCGCTATGCATTGAGTTGTAGTATAATTTGTCTCTGTGTGACTGGAATCTGTGCAAGGTTCACTTTTAGTACACATATAACAAGGGAGGTTAGCACACTAACCTAGGAAGTTACCACACTAATCTAGAAGATTAGGATAAGATTTTTACCAGTTTTAGCAAAATCAGTTTTTATCATTTTTAGTAAAACTCTACTTTATCCTTTTATAGTTAGTTTTTGAAAAAGTGCAAAAAAGCCATATAAGGCATGGCTAAGCTCGTGAAAAACACCTTAAGGGTTGTCCAAGCTGCCAATTAGTCATATTAATGGTCATTCAAAGTGCTTAAATTAAGAAGATAAGGATTAGGCCTTGCAATCCCATTTGTCCAAGCATTTCACCTACAATAAGTGTTGTTTTTAAAAGCCAAAAAGTCTAGTCCAGCTATCCCATTTTGCTGAAGCTTTAAGAGAAAGAGGAGACCATATTATTCTTCTTCCAAGTTTTACCAAGTGTTCTTGATTCTTGAGACTCATCAAGCTTAGGTAAGTTACCTCCATTTTCAACTCTAAGCTTGATTTTCACTTCATTTTCTTGCTCTATTCTCACTTGTAGTTTCAAAACCTTATTTTGCACTCTTGAAGGTTAGAAGCTTGAATCTAAACTCCCTTATTCTTCCTTCTAAATTTCGTGGAGACTACCAGAGGTCAGGGGGTCTCTCCAACTCTTGAACCATATGTTTGTTATTAAACTTCCTTGAACATGTTGGTTTAAAATTTTTGAGCCTGCTGTCATGTCTTGAATCTGTGTGCTGAGTTGTTTTCCTTGAGTTTTTTATGCCAAAAATGAGTTCTTTGCATGTTAAAACATAAAGTTAGCCTAAAATTCACCCAAATAAGAGTTTCCTAGCAAAATTTACAAATAAAAAAGTTTAAGGACCTTTAGTAAAATGAAAAATCTATCACGAATTTGGACCGAGAGTTACAGAAGTATGAACTATTTTTTTATTAAAGTTTTAACCTCAAAATGAGTTTTTTAGGTTTGAAAATTTAGAGTAGCATATAAGATTTGCGAAAATCCAATTCCCAAAGCACTAAGAGAGCTAAAAATAAGTTAGGAGCAAAACTGTGAAAAATCGAGTGACATAATGATTTTAGATAGTGGATAGCTTAACTTTGGAATCCCTGCCTCATTATAAATCATTTTAGAATTATTTATTTTCAAGAAATGCTGATTTATTTTCTATTATATGACTAAAATATCTGAAAGATCTGATGGTTGATGCATGTTATGAAATTGTCATGATTCTCTTTCGATAAAATCACTAAAATGCATGCTTGTATTTTATTATGATTATTGAATGATAAGACTGACAGAGTGTAAACTCAGACAATTATATTTGTGACATGTGAATTTATTTTATTATATATATATATATATATATATATATGTCTTCATATTATCATTTTTATTTATACGCGTTGTGGTTTGAGAGATAGCCATAATTACAACCGTTATGTTGTCCGATTATTTTGTGTGACAAGTGGTTTACCGCTAAAGGGGCCAAAACTGATTTCCTGAGAGTAGTACATAGGTCTGAGCCTCATCTATCTTTTTTGTTTGTTTGTACGCATCTGTTGATGCACGTGGCATGAGGGCCATGAACTCGATGCAGTGGCAACGATCAAGAGGATTGGGTAGAGATTAAGGAACCATTAGTTCTATTTTCTTTTGTGAAAAGGCAAGATTACGTTGAGGAAATGGATGATAGACAGAGATACATTGGGGTATAGTGGGTGAAGCGGTTTGAGGAGCCTATGGGAATTAACTAGTGGGACTACCTAGCATTTGGTGCACTCATTTGGCATGGTAACTCACATGCCTCACTTTGTTGCTCCTGACAGACTCTGAGACTATGCTTTTTTAGTTGGGAGATGAGGAGTCGATGTATGATGTATCCATATTTAGTGATCGCTTTCGATTGTCATTCATATAATTTTGTAATACCATCAAGACCTGGGAGAATTTGTGGCAGTGACTGAGCCCTGTAGTGAAATAAGTGTGATAGTTACACTATTAGAATACAAGAGTATTATTTGTTTAGATAAACACCTGTAGTGGTTATGTAAATTGCATGTTTTAATTTTGTTTTACTATTACTTGTTGTTTGTGGCATTCGAGGAGCGTGAGACTCACCCCTACAACCAACAACTTTCAGCTACTAATGATGCCAAGTACACCAAGGCTTCTGCGGGCTCAGTGTAGCTCACAAAGAAAACGGGTATGACTCGACACCGTAACACGGACTACACGTTACACTTGCCATAGTTGAGTCCACGTAATGCCAGCTGATAGACCGGATACAACGTGCATCGAGTACACCCAGTGGAGGTTATAGAGGACCGATGTGACCATTCGAACATGTCGTCCGAGGAGATGGAGGAGTACCGAGAACTACTGAGGCATTTAGAACTGACATCTGAGGAGGAGAGTGACAATTCTTCCGAGGAAACGTCTTAGTTAGTTCTGTACTTCTAGTGTGATAAGTGGTTTGCTCTAGTCCTAGTTTCTTTACTGTTTTGATGTATTTTAAGAGATATTTTCTCCACAGACATCTGTTTTGTTGTATCAGGGATGAAAAATGTACTTTATTTATTATCACACTATTATGGGCTGTATTTGTATATTTTTGTGACACTACAGGTTTTATTTTATTTATGTATGAAAACTGAATTACTTTATATTTGCATTTATTTTAATTCGATGCAATTATTTAGCATTTTCCAACTATCGCATTTTGCTTCTTTTTTTTATTATAAAAAATAGTATAAGATGTTTTTATTATTTATAAGAAGCGGTAAAAAAAATGACGCGTATTTCAAAAATAAATTAAATTAAAACATTTTCAAGTAATATTTTCAGTTTAAAATTTGAGGTGTTGCAAGTTTCATAACCTATGAGCCCATGGATTGAATAGCAACTGAAAACCCCTTACCTGATGAAAAGTCAAACTCACTTTGAACCCAAATGAACCCTAACCATGAAAAGCACAATCTAATAACCTAGCCCCAAACAAAAAGAAAGAGTCAAAGAGTTAAATAAAATTACCTAATATTTGGGACAACAACCCCATTCGAGTTTGAACCACTGCCTACTTCGAGTTCTGACCACCATCACCTTCAAGTACTCAAATAACAAACAATGTGCTTTCTCACAATGTCTCTCATAGTGCCTCTCTTTGAATAATTACTCAAATTTCAAATGGGGTAAGCAACCATTGACCATAGAGTGGGTTCATAGTCAAAACGACATCTATTGACGACTAAAAGCCAATATAAGCAACACAAAACTTGTGTTCATTGTGCACCCAAAAGATAACCAACAAGAATTTGACACGTAGTTAGCTCCAGTTCACCAGTTGACGTGTTGACCCGCTGACATGTAGCTTTGGATAACCCAAGCTTAGCTTTGGGCCAAAAAACAACATAGTTTAGTTTTGTGAGGACGACAAACATATCGAAAATTTTGTTGGGACGAACTTTGAACTTTTCGATATTAATAGGAACAAAAAACATATTTTAGCCAAAATATAAATGTATAAGATTTGAAAGGACATTATAGATTTTTAAGATTTTAAAAGACTCCATGAATTTTTAAAAAAATTCAAAATTATTGATAAAGATCCATGAATTTTGTCTTCCTAACACTTTAAATAAAATTTATCTTATACAAAAAATCTTAAACCTGTTACTAATAAATCAATTTTTTCTAGCATATTTAGAAAAACAATGATTTCATTCTCCTTCAATTATGTTAAATGTATAAAAATTATTATATACCACAAGACTATATACAAAAAGAAAGCTATTATTTTATTTTTCATATTTTATATTTAATGTTTTTATAACAAGACTATATACTTTGTAATGAGATTAAAGATAAATTTTTTATTGTATAAATTGTTAAAAAATAATAATAATAAATTAATTTTATCACATATAAAAATGACATTATGTGTTTTTTCGGTGATAAGACATTAAGTGTTTTGATAAATTATTAATGTAATTCAGTGTATTAAAATAAATTATAAATATTTTATAAATTAATGATATATAATTATGGAATGAATTTTATTTCTTATGATTGATCTCCGTTTCATCCCAGGGGTCTGCCCCTTATTGCCATCCACGGGTGCATTGTGTTAATCATTTGTATAATTTGTTATAAAATCGTGTGTATATATATATATATATAAGATAAAAATTAAAATATTTTTTATTATCAAAACTTGTGCTGAAACTAAATAATGTCAATCAAATCTCATTTTACTTTTTAAAAAAGAGATGAAATACTCTTTAATGTAATGTATAATATACTTTAATATATATATATATATATATATATATATATTAGAATGTATACTTATATATTCTTATGTAATATTAAATTGTTACAAAAATTAATTTCAAATATTACATTTTTACATAATTAAT
The DNA here is from genome assembly GCA_007407185.1 of Glycine tomentella. Taxonomy (NCBI): domain Eukaryota; kingdom Viridiplantae; phylum Streptophyta; class Magnoliopsida; order Fabales; family Fabaceae; genus Glycine; species Glycine tomentella. Next base: position 64,966 of record PYAF01002437.1, on the reverse strand, counting down.
TTTAAAATATTAAAATTTTGCAAATATATATATTATTACTTGTCTCACAATTTAACTTAATTTTAAAAATCAATTTTTTTAAAGGGGAATTTTTTTGATTTGTAATGTAATTAAAGGGTAGTATGAGTAAACTTTCTCAGTTACTCAATTTCCAAATAAATGGTTGATTAATTCATATCATTAGTATTAGTATGAATAAGTTATCATTTCATATAGTAGAATAAGTTATATATAAATAAAAATTATTAAGTCAATTTTAT
>PYAF01002437.1:53428-64606 GCA_007407185.1 Glycine tomentella | reverse complement strand
ATTAGTATTAGTATGAATAAGTTATCATTTCATATAGTAGAATAAGTTATATATAAATAAAAATTATTAAGTCAATTTTATTTGGGATAAAACGAACAAAAGATTAATAAAATCTTTATAGAAGTAAAAAGGTTTATGAATATATATATATATATATATATATATATATATATATACACTTAAGAGGGACTAATAATAAAAGAAATAATGTTTTTCTTCTTTTTTCTTAAGATGGACACGTTGAGTTTTTATTATATAATGTATAACATATGTTTAAGAATCTCATCAAAATAAGTTTTATTGAGAAAATAAATTTAAAAGATTTTTTTTTTAAATAAATGTTTTTCAATGTAGTTAAAGGATAGTATGTATGAACTTTCCATGTCACCCAATTTTCAACTAAATTATTTTCATTCATTCACTCAATTTTCATCTAAATTAAAAGGAATTTTAATGCACATGTGATTTTAATTCCCATCCTGTCCAACTTTGCTTTATTGAATCTGCATAAAATCAAATATCAAGTTTAAAAAATAATATAAAATAATAATAATGCAGAAATAATTTATTACAACATTTTATTTTCAGAAATATACTTAAAAAGAAAACTATTATTCAAATATTTAAAAAACTGCAAAAAACAATTAAATAGACTTTTAATCCAGAAAATAATTTCTTTTTCCAACACAATTTTAAAAATAAATCATACATTAATTCTAAAACAATTTAATTTAAGAAATAATAATTCAACTTTAATAATTTAAACTATTTTTTAGTAAGTATATCTTAGCAATATATTAAAAAAGAAAATAAGAGTGACGCGTGCAATCATATTTTATCCTAATTAAAAACAATTATCAGATAAATGCACATATTAACATAAACTTCCCATGTTGCCTAAATTTTAATTAAATTATTTTCATTCATTATATAATTAAATGATATTGAAGATTAATTAAAAATCTATGTTGTTAATATGTTTAATTTACTGGAATTTATTATACGTGAATAGCGGTGATTCACCTATAATAAACATTTGAAAAATATGTTTCAAGTGTGAAGTAGAAAAGAAAAAATAATATGATTCAAGTGTTTTACCGTACTTTAATAAGTCAAATTATTATTTTTAATATGTAATTGTATGTTTTTAATATGTTTCAAATTCTAGGTCAAGTCACTTTTTAATATGTTTCAATCAACCGTAATTTAATATGTTAATTATATATATATTTATTGCTTTAAATTAAATATTTTTGTAGGCGAATTAATTTTTTAAATATGTTTTAAACATTAAAAAAACAAAAGAATAAAAATAATAAAAAAATCCCTGTTTATTGTCCCCACAAAAATCACGTTGGCCCATAAAAGGGAAAAGTCAGAAGAAAAAAACACAAAATGGTCCATTGACAGAGTGACACGTGTCGGATCAGCCTTTCAGCAATGATAATTAGGATTCGGAATCTACCCTCAAACTCGTTCCCACACTATCCCATATATACTGCACTCGCATCCTCTCACACACATCAAACACAACAACAACACGAGGGGCATTTCCTATAATTCACACACACACAACAACAACAATACGGTGTCGTTTCATCCACTTATAATCCTTTCAAAAAAAAAAAAAAAAAAAAAAAGAAGCTAACCCTAGCTTTTCCCCCCTTTCGTCTTTTAGCCGCGTTTTTTCGATCTCGATTTTTTTTTTCCTCTCTCCCTCGATTCCTCCCCCAATCTTCCCGCCACCTCTCCAATCGATTCCGCCTCTCGCTAGCCCGGGATTTTCTGCGTCGATCGATCCCAATTATTGTCCTGTCGGTGCGCTGGGTGCGATTTTAGGGTTTCCGTCGCGGATCTGTTTTTCCCAACACGGGATCTGGTAGGGGAAATTTTCGATTTGATTTGGGTTCTGGGTATTTTTCGTATCGTCCCGTTTTCTACTATTTTGGGTATTTTTTTCCGACACGTGTTTGATTTGGGTTCGATCCTTCTGAAACTTGGTTTGGGTTGTTAGATCTCGCGTCAGGTTATTCGATTCGGTTCGAATCGTGATAGTTGTCCATCGTTCTCGTTGGATTTCGAAAGATCTAGGGTTAGGGTTTTCTTAAATTGGGGGATTTTGTTGTTTGGTTGAATTTCCTTGGGGAAATTTCAATTCCGTGAGTAATTAGGGTTCTCCTGTTTGATTACGTCCAATTTGAGATTCTAGTTGTCCGATTCAGCCGTGTGCCATATAATTTGACGGAGACTGTTTTAAGGCATAATAAATGGATTATTATTATTATTATTATTATTATTATTATTATTATTATTATTATTGGTGACAATTATTGTTTTTGTGTTTGCTCTATGATTAAAATTTCCTGCATTTAAGTTAAAGGTATTTTTTTTTAATTGTCTGGTCATTTGGGAAGTGGTGTGGGTTTCTGTTTTTTTAGAGTAAATAATGTCAATTTACCAAATTGTCCCTAAATGTTGTACTGTAATTGCTAATGGTGTGTTCACTGGGCTCTGATTGTGAAATGAAACGTTCAATGTTGCTTTGGTGATTGGGCCCACCAGCCTTGTATGATTATGATATTAATATTAATGTTAAAATGTCGAGTTACAGTGACTTGAATAGAAGATATTCTTATTCAGAACTGGGGGTTCAACACCTAGTCTTTTACTAACTGCTCTTACAATGTAGCTGTTATATAATATTTCTTCTTGCTTTTAAGTATTTATTCTACTAACTGTGGTATGTTTTATAGTTCTGTAATATGTTCAAGGGATTAGTGTTGTAACAGTTTTATTTCTTCTTGCTTTTAAGTTTACTTCTTGGTTTTTTAGACAATACAACCAACTGGTGAATACAGTTATGAAGTGCATGTCTTTGAATTAAGTGTTGGAGGGTTGCAAACCAATATCCGATATTGGTTAAGCTGTTTGAGTAAACAAATAGTGGACCTTATTAATTTACATATTTCCTTATATCAAGCCTTGAATATTTGTTGTGCAAAGATTTGAAGTGTGGGATCATTTACTAGTATTAATCTAAGACTGAACAATACTGAGATATGTTGAAGGTGTTTCACTGATTGTTTAGAAATAGTTATTACCTTTTTTCTTCAAAAGAAATCTTGTAGCAATGTCTCACTTAGCAGGCAAATGTTGTTATATTGCATGCATCATCCCTCATCCCAAATTGTTTTACTTCTTAACCAGAATAATCTACTTTGATGCATGAAGGTTGTTGTCTTATTCTTTATTGAATCCTGTCCTGCAGGTAATCATGGTGCAGAAGCGTTCTTTTGATGCTGAGGAAATACTTGAGGGGTCTTTCAAACACCCAAAACATGCAGGACCAAGCACTGAGCTTTTTTCATTATCAGAATCTGTTTTTCCTGATGGTGATTGCCATTTTCATACGCCAAAAACTTCAGGTGGGGTGTTTAGTTGACGGCCTCACCATGTTTGGGCATCAACTGCAAAATTTCAAATAAAAATATTCATTTCAACGAGTTGCAAGTCTGCTTATTAGTCAACCATTTTAAACTATATGTTTGTGCTTCAGAGTTTAGAGTTATTCTACTTTCTTATTTTTGTTTCTTTTGTTCTGCATTTTGGCTGATTTCATTATATAATCTAGTAGGGTTAGAAGAGTAGCTCAACTTATTGTCATATTTTCTTACATTTGTCTGTCAAAACTTAGCTCTCATTCATCTATTACTCTGCTTGAACATTAAAAAGTATATTTGTATGCTAGTGTATTCTGACATCTTGTGGGACTTACCTGGAAAGGGGGACTATTTGGTGCATTTTTATGCCTTTTAGATTTTTATTTTAAATTTCACTGAATACATTTTGATATAGTCTACATTATTTGTAGAGGATGGATGTACACAATGTAGTAGTGAAGGTATTGAGAAGCTTGGAGGCGAAAGTTCTGGTGAACTTCCTACAGGGGCTGGGAACACTGAAACAAGCTTCCCTGTAATAGATATTCCTGCTTGTTCTTGGGCCACCAGTAGCACAACTAAAGATCTGCACTTAGAACCACCTTTACATCTTTCCCTTTTTCCGGAGTATTTTAGTCCAGAGAGACCGATAAGGACATTAACCCGCTATGAGGACATCTATTCCATACTCCTTGAACACTCTCCTCGTAAACCTGTATCTCTTGGACCTGATCATCAAGCTGATGTTCCAGCATGGGATATTTCGGGTACCACTAATAGGCCAAATGCCTCTGATGCTGTTTCAGTTTCAGACTTTACTGTAGGGGACATTGACGAAACTGAGAAAAGGCTGATGGGGACCTGTGTAATCCCTATGCCTCAGATGGAATTGTCTAGCAATGATGATGAAGTTGGAAAGGGGAGAACTGACTGTAGCTGTGAAGACCAGGGATACATGAGATGTGTCAGACAACATATCTCTGAAGAAAGAGAAAAACTTATAAAAATATTTGGGCCTGAGAAATTCACTGAATTGGGTTTCACTAACATGGGAGAACAAGTGGCAGAAAATTGGAGTGCTGAGGATGAACAGCTATTTCACGAGGTTGTTTTCAATAATCCAGTATCCCCTGACAAGAATTTCTGGAACTATCTTTCCATTGTTTTTCCTTCACTAACCAAAAAGGAAATAGTGAGTTACTACTTTAATGTCTTCATGCTTCGAAGGAGGGCAGAGCAGAACAGGAATGACCTGTTAAGCATTGACAGTGATAATGATGAATGGCAAGGTAGTGAGGGCAATGATATTGCAACTCGAGAGGTGGACGAGGACTCTGTTGCTGAGTCCCCTGTATGTCATAATGAGACTTCTATGGCTGACTGCCACAATAATGATCTGCAAGCCTATAATGAGTATGCCGCTGATGAAACTTGTCCAGCTAATGAAACTTGCACAGCTAATGAAACAGTGGATTTTACCAATAGGAATATAGATGATGATTCCAAATATGATCCTGTAGAGATGCATCACTCTAGGGGTTCCCCTCCTCTAATTCAATACCAGGATCAGCCTGTTTGGCAGGATTCATGTGATGAAAAAGTTAAAGATGATTCATGCACATCATCAGACGTAGGAGTTGTCTCACAGGAGACTAAGGTTACCGAGAATGGTGATCATTGGTGTGGTAACTATAATGAGGTAAACAATGGTTATAGCCAAGGATATGTTTTGGAGCATTGTGATGCGAAAGTGTGGGATTCTGGATTTGTATCATGCTCTAAAAATAAGATTGACTTCTTACCTACATGCAACATGATGGAAGAGGTTTTTGGTGATGGACGAAGGCAAGACATGAGAAGAGCTTGAGCAAAATCCCAGGCTTTTATGTTAAGTGAATCTCAGCATTCACTGCTAAGGGTGATCAGACTTCGATTTTTCTTTTGTATATTTGACATAAGATTCAAAAGGTAGCCTTCATTGTATAATAGTGTTTTGGAAGGTGATTTGGTCTGAGTTGTGTCGTCTCATATATTCTTCTCGAGTCCTTTTGGAACTGTAAAGTTTCTTATTCCTTAATTTATGAGTTTCCACTTTGAGGTTGGATACAAGATTGGAGGAAGGAAATGGTGGAAAATAAACCATCACTGAAGTAAGAGTTCCGGTTTTATGATGTAATTTGGCATTATTTAATCGTTAATGAAAATTCTCAATGGGATATTGCTTTCATTCATTTAGTTCAACATAGTGAAACAGCCCCGGTTTGTTTTACGTATTAAAAATAATGTTTTCATTCTCAATGGCATTTTGAACATGTTACTAAGGGGATTTTCATGAGTTCATGTCAACTCTTGACCCGATCCTACTTCATTATAATGGATTGAGTTTATTTAAATGTTGGAATTGAATATAATTCAATTCAATTAAAATCCAATCATATAAAAAATAAATAGAGTTCTACATTTTTATTTAATCCATATCATATAATTAAATTTATTAATATATAAATTAATTATTAAATATAAAATATATTAATTTTTTTTCATATAATTTATTAAATTATTAAATTAAATCATTCATAATTTTTTTCTTGTTTAAGTTATTTTTATCTGTCTTGATTTGGTTTGATTTGGTTTGTTTTCTCAAACTAATATAATATTTTATTATTGAAATCATTAATTTTTAGTCAAATATTATAAGTTCATTTAGTTATCATATATTATAAAATTTTAGGCAAAATAAATTATTATTCTGAAAAGGTTAATTTTTACAAAATAAAAAACATAATTTTTAAAGATTGAAACTTGATTAACCCAATCCGGCCCAATTTGTTTATTATCAAATTTATGTAAAAAAAAAAAATACATAAACCCAATCCAGCTCAAAAAAATTTGATCGGACTAAGTAAAGAATTTAGTTAAATCCAATCCAATCCAAACTCATGAATATCCCTTATGTTAATAAGATGATTTTTTCTTCTCAAACAAATGCGTAAATATCAACATTATGTATTATTGTGTTGTAAAAAGAGTTGGTTATATCATTTTATAATAATGCTAAATAGAAGCAAAACATAATAATTTTCAACTAAAATATGCTAAACAAAATTTAATAAAAATAAAATTTATTTTTAAAATAATATAATCATAAAAAAAAGCATATTACTTTCAGCATAGAAATTAAAAAGGCCTTATTTTTTAACTTATATGAATAAAATAAATTTCATTTTTTAAGAAAATTGATATACTCATATTATAAGAAAGAAAATTACTTTCTTTACAATGTATTATTACCTTAACAATAAACATTAAAAAAAGATAATATAGTATTTTGTAAAAAGACAATAGTTAAATATCATTGTTTCCATGATTAAACTCTCAAATAAAAATAATTTTAAATTAGTTTTTTAATTCTCTAATTTATTTTTTAGATTCAATTTGGTTTTTCATTTTTTTAGTTCAATTTTTTTTCTAATTTTTTAATTTGATTCAATTTGGTATTTCAATCCAAATTATAAAAGTTACACTTTGTGGTGGTTCAAAACTGTCACCAAGTGGTTTTAAACCACCACAAAATGCTTATCTCCCAAAAAATGTATTGATTTTAAAAATTAGAGGATCAAATTGATCCCAAAATAACCAAATTGAATTGATTTTAAAAAGTAGAGGACTAAATTGAATTCCAAAAAATTAGAGAACCAAATTGAATTTAAATAATAAATTAGAGGACAAAAAACTAACCTAACGATCCTAACCTAAAAGAAACTAAAACAAGATATTATGTATATTAAAACAATTAACATTGCAAAAATAAAAATTAGAGGGACACATCTCAAGTAGATTCATCCTTATTCGCGGGTAAACAAAATGATTATTTTTCTTTTGATTAAATATGTTTTTAGTTCTTTAAATTTGAATAATTATTTTTTTAATTCTTAAAAAATATGTTTTCATCTTTTATTAGTCTATCAAATTTTTAAAAAGATGTTTTAGTCCTTTTCTTTTTTTACGTTAATGAGGTGTCATAATTTATGACAATTTTTTACTCTTTATAAATGTTTTTTAATTTAATTTCTTAAAAAAAAATTGTGTCAAATTAAAACCGTCAAATTATGTAAAAAAATCGTCATAATTTCTCATTCATGTTTTTATGTTTCTTCTTTAAAAATGCTAGAATATGTAAAAAATGATCATCAATCCATGCAAGTCAAATACTATAGTGGATTAAAATCATTTTTGACAATTAAAAATTGTTACTAATTGTGAAATCATGAACACAATGAACAAAGAGAGACTAATAAAAATAACTTTTTTAAGAAATAAAAAAATAGTTATCCAAATGTAAAAGATTAAAAAAATATTTAAAACTAAAAGATAGAGTAGATAGGAAGGTACCCAATCTTATAGGGACTCATCATTTCACTCATTTGGGACTCATCATTTCACTCATTTGGGGGTACTTAAATAAATTTAGTTATATATTCATTAATTTTCTCTAATTCAATTTTAGAATAAATATAAGTAATTTAGAATTATTTATATTTAGTATAATAATATGTTTCAAAGTTATTTGTTTGTTTGTAATTTAATTTAATTTAATTTTTCTTTTTGTTTATAATTGTTTATCTTAATAAATATTGACATATACCCTTAATATACTTAAAAGTATTTATAATACTTGCTTAACAAATATTGAGTACGAGAAGAGCATGATATATATATATATATATATATATATATATATATATCATTAATATTTAGAATTATTGAGTAATTTAGAATTATTTATATTTATAAATTCATTAATATTTTTCACAATATTTTCATTTAAGAATTATCAATATATATATATATATATAATAAAAGTACAAATAACATATAATATTAACATGAAAATAAACATTATTATGTGAATAATAAACAGACATCTGTCTGTTAATATTTGTAGAATATATAGATCAATGCTTGAAATTGGACACAAGAACTACAATTATAATTTTAGTTTAAAGTGAGACAAAATATCTCAATTAATAAATAGGAGACTAAAATTATAAAGTGAGAGATGAAATGTCTTTATTAAAAACAGAAGAGTGAAAATTTCACTTTAACAAAAAATTTATGGTACTTAATTTCACTAATATTATTAAAATTTATTGACCTTTTTTATAATAAGCATTAAAATAAATACATCTAAAAATTTACATACTACTAAAATATTTATTTACCTTAAAAAATTTAATATAACATGTCAATTAAAATAATAATAAAAACACTAGTTTTCCATGCATTACACGAGTCCATCTACTAGTACACCAAAATAGAAAAAAGAAAAATATATATACACTAGAGTCTACATGTATACAAAGATGGATATACGGGAGGCAACCAGAGGCTTTTGTCCCCCTCCTTCAAAATTACTTTTAGTTATATTGTAATAATATATGTTTTTTGTGAAAAATATTATTAATAATGCATAATGATAATAATTAATAATATATACTAATTAATATTAAATGTACTACTTCTAGTATAAATAATATATACTAGTTAGTATATAATAATATATACTACTTCCAATAAAAATAAATAAAAATAAAATAGTAGATATTAATTATTTAATATATGTTACCATTATTATATACTAATCTTTTTAATAATATATATTGCTACTAATTATAATTTATTCATATATATATATATATATATATATACACACACATATATATATATATATATACACACACCCACACACACACTAATTAATAGATCTAATAAAAATGACATTTTTATATGGCATTTCATTAATTGTTATTATTTAGACTAATTATACTTTGTGTATTATTATAAGTCTCATTTATCTAATTATATATGTAATTATTAACATAAATTATTATTAACATTATTTTCTAAACATATTTATATTATATATAATTTTTATGAAACTTGATGACTTCCAATTAGTTATTATTATATAATTAATGTGTTTGCTTCTTTTTTTTTATTATGAAATTATTATTGTGAGTCCTATTTGATTATGATTATGCTTGTGAGACCAAAAAACCTTTAAAACTTGAAAAAAAAATTATACAAGTTATAAACACATGTATTTTCTTGTTGTAACATTTAAATAAAAACAATTTTAATTTTATATATAAAACTAATAAATAATTTTACAAAAAAGAAATTCAACCCCTTGATGGTTCCCTGGATCAGTCGCTGCCTGTATAGAAGAGTCCAACTATTGATCTTGTTTTTTGGGGTTATTCTTTTACCAAATTGTTATTATTTACCTTAGTTGTCTCAAAAAGAGATAAAACAGTTGAAACTTGTCTCTAGATCTAGAATATCTACAAGAGAGGTGAATAATGGTTTTTCTTGAGATTTTAAAAGGGTTTGAGATTTATTTTTCCGGGGTGGGACTGTGGGAGAAGAGTTATATTGCTTTAAAATTTTGGCTAAGAGAACAAGTCATTTGAGGCAGAGGATACATAAACTAAAGTATGAAGTAGATACTTATGAAGAATTTCAGAGTTGGTAACCAATCATGCCACTTCAGTGCACTGCAGACATGGTACTGAAGTTTCACCTCTGAAACCCATATTTGTAGAGTCAGTGCTCTTAAATGTGTTAGACAAAATAAAACAATAGAGAAACATTCTAAAGTATCTATGTAAGGTTTGGAAAATAAAACAAAATAGCATATCTGGATATGATTAATTTAAGAAATCTTAAGTTGATAAATTAAAAAAACGAGTTTGTAAAGAAAAATGTTCAAACCTCAGATAAGTTAGGTACACCGAAACTTACATGATTTTTTTTTTTATATATTTAGTTATTACGTTGGAGATGCTGAAAAGATGGAAAATTGCTCAAGAAGAAACTCATATATGTTGGTTTTTATTTTGAAATTATAAAATATCTGTAACTAACCTGATAGTGGTCAACAATAATTCAGGAAGGAAACTAACCACTACCCACATCTCCTATTTTTTTGCAACATTAACGTCTCTTCTTTTAGCACACTGTAACTGACCCTTTGATGGCAAGGGGTCTATAAATAAGTGTGTCTCCAGCCTTCTTGGGTCCCTGAACTCATTCTATATACATTAACATATACACCATCTAGTACTTTAGAATCAGAGTTTAGAAGACTCAAGAGAGATCTTAAGTGCAATCCAAAGACTCAAAACCGTGAGCAATGGCGGGAGGTATTTATGATCTTAATTTTTTCGCACTTAACCTAATTGCTTATGTTGTTTATGCATGATTAGATTATTTAGTTTTTCTTATATATTGGTATCAGAGCCCGTTTATTACTTCTGCCTTGCTTTGTTTAACACTCATATATGTGAAATATTATTTTATTAATGTAACGCCCCCTTCATTCTGAGGGTCATTACCAGACATAATCACAGACAGGCAAATAAACAATCAGAGTTATAAGCAGTTTGGAAGCACATATATATATATGAGTGACATCAACAAATGTCATCATCAGATACACTGTACATATCATATAGTGAATATACATAATCTTTGCTCAGGTACAAAACTGTACAAATAACCCCTCAGGGTATAACAAAAGCAAACTACAGGCTAGGTACAAAACATCAGAGCCACATGCTCATATCATCTAGCCTAAAGTGTGTAAACAGCAGCTATCCCTGCACAGGCTTCTTGCCTTGGGATCTCTCTGCTCCTCCTGATGAATCACCTGCATCATATGTCCCACAAACGGGGT
>PYAF01002437.1:31952-47577 GCA_007407185.1 Glycine tomentella | reverse complement strand
GTGATGAGACTGTGACGATATAATGATGACCTTGTGATGTTGTGATGAGACTGTGATGATAATCATGTGATGATGGGACATAATTTGAGATAAGAACTATGTGATGATAATCCTGTGATGTTGTGATGAGACGGTAATGATAATTCTGTGATGATAATCCTATGATAATGACCCTGTGACAATATGGAGATGACTGTATGATGTTAAGTGATGATGAAAATAATTAAAAGATGAAAAATAAATCATTTGTGCATCTTCATGTGCATGGGACGATCCTCGAAAGAGGTGTATGAGACGATCCTCGTAAGAGGTGTAAGAGGTGATCCTCTAAAGAGGTGTATGTGTCAGATAACTAGCTGAGCTCCATACGTGTTTTAAACTTGGGGGTAGTTGAGAACAGTGGGGAACCACACCACCATGATGATCACATGGATGGAAGTGAGGCTCCTGCGCGACACTGGGCTACCCTGACGGGATGGATAGGTTTGTTCCACTAAGGTGTAGGTGGGGTTATCTGACAGTGGCCACAATTTTTAGATGTTGCTGAGATCTCAGTCATGCATCATATAATAAGATGAGCATGCATTTCCTTGCATTTCATGGCAAGTGTTTGTGTGAAGAAAAGATGATTTAATTGGGCTAAAGAATATTAGACTTCAAGGAAAATGTTTTATTTAAAATCTCTGTATTATTATTTATATGTATATTCCGTAGTGTTGATATTTGAATTTTGTTTATCAAGACTGACCCCATTTTGTGTCTTGTGGTTGACACCTGTGATGACCCCAATTAATTTGGGTGAGCAGAGGAACAGTGATATGGATGTCGTACTAGAGGACATGATGAAGCTGCTGTAATGATTATCTGCTTTTGATGATCTATACTTTGATCTGTATTTGATGATAAATTATATGGAACTGTACTTGGACTGTTTATGAATTTCATCTGTAGTAAAGGATTATTAATTCTATGAATCGTGGTGAGGGAAAGTCGCGGTTGTTATAAATAAATTACACCAGACTTGCAAGCAAGGGGAAAAGGAATTTTCGTGAAAAATTTATAACTAATTTGATTCTAATATAAAGCAAACACAATATTTGATCTAAAATAAACCAAAGCACGAGAGGGTAAAGAGAGGCGTTACAATTTCTCTATGTTGTGGCACCTAAATTAGGACACATCTCTATCGAGAGAATTAAGATATTGGTAAATGAAGGGGTACTTAGTGCTTTGGATTTTGCTGATTTTGATACTTGTATACATTGCATTAAGGGTAAGCAAACTAACAAGTCTAAAAAGGGTGCAAAGAGGAGCTCAAATCTATTAGAAATCATACATACAAATATTTTTTTTTGTCCTAACATGGACGCAAGTAGTCTTAAATAATTTATCACCTTCATAGACGATTATTCACGATATATGTATCTCTACTTACTTCATTCTAAAGATGAAGCTTTAGATGCCTTTAAAGTTTTTAAGGCCGAAGTGGAGAAACAATGTGGAAAGCAAATTAAGATCGTGAGATCAGATAGAGGTGGGGAGTATTATGGTAGATACATTGAAGATGGGCAAGCGCCTGGTCCATTTGCGAAGTTTCTTCAAGAGCATGGGATAGTTGCCCAATACACCATGCCTGGTTCTCCAGATCAAAATGGTGTAGCAGAAAGGAGAAACCGAACATTATTGGATATGGTGCGAAGTATGCTTAGCAGCTCTAAGCTTCCTAAGTCATTGTGGGTTGAAGCACTGAAGACGGCAGTGTACATATTAAACCGAGTTCCAACTAAGGCTGTTACAAAGACGCCATTTGAGTTATTTAAAGGTTGGAAACCGAGTTTGCAACATGTGCGCATTTGGGGATGCCTGTCCGAGGTTCGAATTTATAACCCACAAGAAAAGAAGCTTGACCCAAGGATCATTAGTGGGTATTTCATTGGATATGCTGAAAGGTCTAAGGGATACAGATTTTACTGTCCATCTCATACTACAAGAATTGTGGAATCAAGAAATGCCAAATTTCTTGAAAATGACTTAATTAGTGGGAGTGATCAATCTGGGAACCTTGTTCTTGAGAAAGATCATACAGATGTTCAACCATCCACTTCAAGCATGAGATTGGTTGTTGTTCACAACACCCCTTCAGTTCCAATGGGTGTTATGCAACCAATCATTGAGAATCCACAATCTGTTGTTGATATTAATCCAGTAGATCAAGTTGTTAGCGAGGAACAAGAAATTGTTGATCAACCAATTGAGCAACAAGTTCATGAAGATAATCCTGATATAACATTAAGGAAATCTACTAGAATAAGGAAATCAACGATACCTAGTGATTATGTTGTGTATCTTCAAGAATCTGACTATAACATAAGAGCCACAAATGACCCTGAAACGTTTTCACAAGCCATGAGTTCTAAGGAATCAAACTGCTGAAGTAATCGATTAATTCGCACTTGTAATCGATTAAAACAAAGGAATTTACAATTTTCAAACTCATGTAATCGATTACATATGTCTCATAATCGATTAAAACAAACAAGTCTTGTTTATGTGTGAAACTGAAATGCTGGTAATCAATTACAGACTTAAGGTAATCGATTAAAATAGATAGTATTTGTTTTTGTGTTTTTACTGAATTGCTTCTAACAAGTGCTGAAATTTATTGAATTAAATTAAACTTGAGACATCAAAATCCAACCCTAGTCTTCCTTGAGTTGATGTGCCTTAAGCTCTCCTTCTAGACCTTTAGCTTGGAATGGACCTCCATCACTTTCCCAAAAATAATTCCAACGTCATCACGTCTGCTTGGCGACTCCAACAAAAAGAATATCCCTCTAGAGTCACCTAATGTTGCTCATTTGCTCACACGAACGAAAGTTCGCGATCACCATAGGTACCAACCACATGGTACAAAAAATGCAAGGGTGAGTTTATTATATAAAACCAACAAGCATCAGATAACAACAATTGGATAGGAAACAACGTTAACAACCACAATCATTACCAAAAGTCCATTAGTCCAATACACACTCGACAAATCCATCATCCAATTCACTTCACAACTCAAACAATCATGCATAGAATGATGCATGCACCTGACTCATCTATCAACATGCAATGTGGTACTATATCTCGAAAATAGTCTCTTACAGGAAAAATAATTCACTGCCTATCAGGGTCACCCTGTCATGCACTGGCCATTCCCCCATGGTGATCAACCAGTGTCGCTAGGGAATTCCAAACTTGATGACCCCTTAGTACCTGCGTTTTCAGCCCATAGAAACCCATAGGTACACGAGTGCCTTCATTCTATTTCCATCCATGCAAATGAAGTATGAAACATGGGCATTATCAATGCATTACCAAACTAGGAACAAATCATTCCTCGCAAGGGTAATTCGTCATGCACCCCATGTACATACATAACACACCAATGTGGGTTCACCGATGCACTGACCGTGGCTAGGAACAAATCCATCCTCGCAAGGGTAACCAACCGGTCACTGCATTCCATGTGGACATACACATCATACAACCATGGACACCATCAAAGCATGACCTAGCTAGGAACAAATCCTTCCTCGCAAGGGTAAAACGTCATGCACCCCCATGGGTATCCATGTGTACCCACACCACACAATGACATTGTCCACATCAACATTATCTCTCATCAATGCCATTATCAACATCAACATCACATCATCTCAATATCATCATCATACATATCAAAGTCATCTCATTTCAACATCATTAACCACATCAACATTATTTCATTTGTACATCATCAAACACATCATTATTATCTCATTCAATCATCACCAACACATCAATAACATCTCATTTCAACATTATCAATGACATCAATATCATCTCATTCATCCACAATCTATATTACCATGAGACTGGTATATTAGGAAAATTGTAAATTAAAGAGCAGGACTACAATATAAAAAACACTCTTATGCCCATTTAAAAATTTAATAAAGAATTAAATAGTAAAACATGTCACAAAAATTTGGGCAGAGTCTCCTTTGTAATTAAGAATTTTCCCAAAAATCCAATCAATTACAACAACAACATCAATCACAATTTTATTCATCAACAAACCAATTCATCGCATCCCATTAGTTAAAAACACAATTTTTCTTGAAAACGAGTACACACAGAATAAACACACATCAATCATAAATACATCGCATCCCATTAGTTAAAAACGTAGTTTTTCTTGAAAACCAGCATATAGCAGGGACAGACAGTTATCTTCATAGTTGGACTCCCTGGCCCCAACTATGGTATCTAAACTATCGCCAAAATAATAAACTCCCCTTACCTAACTAGGAGTTCTCCCTGTTATAGCCTAACGGTGTTGTTTCATGATTCTTCAAATACGCATGCTTGTCCTAATGCAGAGCTCTATATACCAAATTGAAGATAATTTAGTATAGATTTCAAATGCAAGGTCAAAATTAACATTTGGGGTCAAATACCCACTCAAATCAAAAGGGGCTAAAAGGGTATTTTGAGAGTTCACATCAAAAGACATCATTTTGAAATTCCTATCACACCAATGTAATCGGGGTTCAACAGGGATCACAGAAATGACATCAATTTCATAAAAAAGAGACTTTTACAACATCTCCTTTTTAAAGGATTTTTCAAAGGAACTGTAAAACTCCCAATAACGGTACATAAAACACAAGAAACACTAAGAGAAGCTTAAACTAGCTAGGAGAAGACAAAAGAAATTAATATTATCACAAGAAAACCAAGAAAGAAGGATTGAGAACTCCGCTCTCTACCGAAACTTCAAGAGGAGTTTCGAAGATTTTGCTCCGATTATGAGGTTCTACTCCGTGTTGTGGTCTCGTGGCAAACAACGATGGTCTGTGGTGGTTGATGGTGGTTATGGGTAGTGGAGGAGGAGGGGGAGGGGGTTGGGTGGCTGTTTTGGGGGAAAGGATGCCATTTTTTCGAGTTTGTACACTGCTGGACATTTTTAAAACCGACTTGACTGGCCCAGGCGAGCCAAATAGCCTACCAAGATTCTCCTGGGCAAGCTGGCCCAATTTTAAAATTTCTAGTTCAGTGAAAATTTAATTTCTCATGCTTAAAATGTTATTTCAAAAATCCCAACGGTCAACCTCTGCATATATAGCTTAGGAACATACCTTTAAAATTTGAAAGCGATCCAACAATTAACCAATCTAGAATGGTGATTTTACTAAAACATGTTTTTGGGTCAAACTCGAAATTACACAATTTCAGCGCAGCTCAACAAACTCCACAAAACTTGACATCTACACCAAGAAATTGTGCATAGATAATTCACATAATATTTCAATTAATCTAAACTAATCAAATAGTCAAATAACACAAGAAAGACATCAAACATCTATTTTCGGTTATCAAAATTTCAGGGTGTTACAGTTTCGATTTGGAATTCCTAAAACCAAAAATTGGAGTATCGAAAATATATGAAGAGAACACGAGAACAAGTATAAGAAATATAAATGTGTGAAGTCAAAAAAGATAAATTCAAATTAATATGTTGAGAAGAAGTTGTTTGATATTCTCGGATATGTTAACTCGAAGGAAGAGTAATTAAGAATGGTAAATCAAACATTCAAAGTATGATTTACTAAACGGTTAGTGATTATTCAAAATGAGAAAAGGCGCGAGACAAGTGGCGAAATCTAAAGGCATTGGGGACACATGTCGTGATTAGTTTCAAAGACTAGTTATTTGTATTTTCTTTATATAGGCAAGAATATATCATTTTTATTCAGTTACAAACATTTGAACACTTCATGTATACCAAACTTTGTCGCACTCATGACTTTTCAGTTCTGTGGAAACATGTATGTTTTTTCCTATTGCTTTTATTTTCGATTATGCTTCTCATCTCCATTCTACTTTCTATACCTCATTATTCTTTAGATAACATTTTCTTCTATTTATAACTCATTCTTCTAGTTATGACTTATTCTTTATTACTTTCGAATGTTTATTTACTGTTTTATGTTATCATAATTGAAACAATAAGAATACCCACAATAATCAAGAGGGAAGGGTGGATTGGTTAATACTTGACCTTTTAAAAATTTATTTATAAAATCAGAGTTAAAGGATCTTAATCACTTTTAAACCAAGAATGCTTCTAATCAACCAAATCACTCAGCTTAAGAAATCAATTACTCAAAACAGGACTTGTTGAGTAATGATAATAAAACCAAGAATAAATGAACAAGATAACTAGTAGAGATTAAGGAATAAAAAATCAACACAAGAATATATACTGGTTCACTTCTCAAGAGAAGCTACATCCAGTTTCTTCTAATCAACACTAGATTAGAGTTCCACTATTATAAATTTTAGTTCTTACAAGCTTTACAACAATCTCTCTATATCAACCCTAGATAAAGAATAGAAATCTAAAATCCTATTAGACTCCTAGTAATCAAGAACCAGAGAACACTACTCTTTCTTCACTAGAGAACTCTACTCTAGCACAAGCTTCAAAGAACTCTTTACAATAGCTTCAAATAACCAAAATTACAAAAACAAGCTTACAACAAGAGATAATGGAGAGAAACAACCTGATGATCCAATGAATATGAATGCATGTGGTTTACCAATCAAAGTTGAATTGTAGAAAGAGAATTTCAGAATATGCTCTCCAAAACTTCTTTGAGAACTCTTACCCAAGAAATCATTCAATACCCATAAAGATTAAAGAATGAGACAAGAACTTAGTTAACCCAAAAAATCACTTTCTAACTTTGTGAAGGTTTGTGTGTATTCAGAAAATTCGAAGTATTCAAGTTAAGTTTCAAGACAAGCCTTTATCCTATTTATAACAACTTTTTGTAACAGACTGTATCGATTACAACGCGCCACATAATCGATTAAAATGGCTTATGTAATCGATCAAGTTGTCTCTTAATCGATTAAAGTGTCAAAGCTTTATTATGGGCTTTACAACGAACAGAATAATCGATTAATCCGAGCTATAATCGATTAAAGCAGCAAAGTATTGTTTTCTTTTTGGCTTAAATAATTGATTACAATGAATGGTAATCAATTAAAGCAGCACAACATGTTTTCTTTTTTGCTTATGTAATCAATTACAGTAAATGATAATCAATTAAAGCAGCACAATATGTTTTTCTAAATAAGCCTATGTAATCGATTACGATTAATGATATTCGATTAAAACAGCAATGCATAACTTTCATTTTACACTATGAATCGATTACAAGAGTCATGTAATCAATTAATTTGTTCTTCAAAGTTTTTCCAGATTTAAAACTAAGCAAATAATCGATTAAACCGTTGTGTAATTGATTAAAACAATAAGATTACATTTTTCCAAAAACATTAATCATTACTTATTGATTTCTCTTAAAAACATGAATAGCTTTGATACTTTTAAATACAAAACATGTGAGCATGTTAATGATTATATGTATGCAATGCAAGGGTCAAAAGATTGCTTCTCTCATACACTTAATTTTGAATTACAATCTTCAAGGCATGTGCAAAAAACTCAAAACTTCCTTCTGAGGCACAAACTTCATCTTCTTCTTGCTCCCCCTATATCCAATAATAATTACGCTTTTGTGATCGTAAATATTATCGATTCAAGTATTATCCTATACTTATTTACGATTTTGTTTTTTTACATTCATATGCATTAATTATTACAATCAAATACTTGTTTTATAGTTAATATAAATTTTGTTTTTGTAATAAGTTTCTAAAAGATACATTATTTATTAAATTGAAAAATCTAAAGATTGCTAGTTTTGAAAACAAAAAACCCTAAAAGTATTTTGATTTAATATAATTAGTCATAAAATCAAACTCTTGTTAATTTAAAATATTCAAACTTATACTAAAATTTTCGATCAAAAGAAAGCTAAAATGATTATTTATAAAAAAAAATATTTATATCTTATTATTCTATCTTACTTTTAAATTTGTTTTTTAAATAATCAAAATATTACTCTTCTTGTCCGGTGCAACGCATGCGATCGATGCATTAGTTAAGTAATTAAATTAAATTATAGATATTCTCTATATATAAATTAGAATAATTATTCTAAATGAAAATATTTTTAAATATTATTATTCGTGAGTGTTTTTTAATATTTTTTCTTCAAATGAGAATGTTGTTACATATTTTGCCGAACCTCTTATTTCTTGCAATATGTGATTTATTATTGTTATTATTACTATTTCTATATTAAATTTCAATATATTTTATAATAAATTAATCAAGTTATTATCAATAATTTAAAATAACATTATATCACAATATAAATTATCTATTATAAACTTAAAATATAATCTGTACATTAAAAAAATTATTAATTATAGATTTTATTTATTATATAATTTATATATTTAAAATATTTATTAACAATAAAATAAATTTAGTATATTATTGAAAAAATGAAGATACGACGAGAAATTTTAGTTAATAAATGAAGATATTTCTTAATTAATCTGTATTTTTTTGGCAATGAAGGGAAGTGATTACACGTGGATATAGAGTCCGTTTTTTGTCCCGAAGGAACGACCATTTCGAAGCCCAGCCCATCATCCACCGTCGCTAGTCTTCTTCCTTTCTTCCTTTGTTATTAATTAGGGTTTCCGGAATCTCCAACACCTTCCTTGGCTTCTCCTTCTCCGTCTTGGATTTCAATTCATTTCTGTTGATGGTTCAGCTGATGAAGAATTCTCGGAAGCCCGTAACGACGTCGTGCGGCGACCCCGTGAAGTTGGAGATCGTTGAGGACCCACTGGAAGAAGAGCATGGGTCTCACAACAAGCGCTGCAAACCCTCTCCCTCTCCCTCGCCTCAGCCTCAGGTATTCTATTTCGTAACCTTTCTATCTTCCTTTCAATCGCTCGCTAGATCGCGTTTTTGGGCACTCCTTAAGTGACCTAATTCAAACATACTTTATTTATTTATAGTCTTCAGACAGTAGTTTCTTCTGTTTCCTTTTGTTTTTCTTTTGTGAAAGGGGTTGCGAATCTTTTTTTTTTTTCCTTTTCTTACCAGGGTTTTACAAGACTCACACACCCTTGGTCTTTTGTTTAATTCTTTAATTCTGATGTATCAAAAAAATTAACATGTCATCTGCATTATTATTGCCTAGCTTTAATTCTCGGAATCACAGAACACGCGCTTTGTTTGTTTACGAGATGTTGAAATTTTATATCTTGTTTTTTTCTTTTAAAATAAAAAAACGTGTTATTTATTCCTCCTTCCTGTGCTTGCGTGCGTGCTTGCAATCATTTTAGCAATGGAGTGCTTCCGATGATGGTTCTGTCAGTTCTCCATCCCATCTGAACATACTAGACGAGCCGAGCCCGTTGGGTTTGCGCCTCAGGAAGAGCCCTTCACTGCTGGATTTGATTCAGATGAAGCTTTCTCAAGGAAGTGCGCAGCTGAGCGAAGATTTAAGCTCCGGAGCCAAAAGGGAGAGCAGGGCTGCTGCTGCTGCTGTGTCCGGTGCCGGTGCTGCTGACAAGCTCAAAGCTTCTAACTTCCCAGCTTTGCTTCTGAGGATTGGTTCGTGGGAGGTATATTCCTGATGCTTTGTGTTGCTGTTGCTGTGATTAGAAATGTATTTTTGTTGATAAACTTTTAGGTCCTTGATATATATTCAATTTGTATTTTGAGTCCTTGATAAATTATTTCATTTTTCTGAGCCCCTAATATATCAAAAGTTTTGGTCTGGGTTCCTGCTGTCAGTTAAGTGATGACATGACATCATCCTGACGGTTGATATATATTGGAAGAGGTGTTGAGATTATGCCACATCATCACTTAGCTGACAGTAGGTACCAAAAACAAATTTTTTAATATTTCAAGGACATAAAACAATGAAAATATTTATTAGGGACTCAAGATAAAAATTGGGTATCTATCAAGGATCTCAAACATATTTAAGCCTATTTACTAACTAAAGGTTCTCTTTGTGGCAGTATAAATCAAGATATGAGGGTGACTTGGTGGCAAAGTTTTACTTTGCTAAACATAAGCTTGTTTGGGAAGTTCTCGAAGGTGGTCTAAAGAGTAAAATAGAAATTCAATGGTCAGATATCATGGCACTTAAGTCACATTGTCCTGATGATGGGCCTAGCACATTGACTGTTGTGGTAATTTAATTCTCTATATTATTTTAGCCTCCTGAATAGTTCTTTAAGATGCATAGGTTTATGTATGCATTAGAGTTTGGTTTATCATTCTTTTAATTTCTTTGTTGCAGCTTGCTAGACAGCCTCTTTACTTCAGGGAGACTAATCCTCAGCCTAGAAAGCATACACTATGGCAGGCAACAGCAGATTTTACTGATGGACAGTCTAGTAAACATAGGTATATTCTTTCACTGTTTTCCTCTGATATGTGGATGTTGGCTCAGCTGTTAACTATTAAAAAGTTTGATGGTTTTATTATTCATTTATCATATATAACCATTCTTAAATATTGCTGATGGGAAATTTGAGAAGGGAAATACATAAGAGTGTGAAGCGCAATGAAGTAATCTACCAAGGGAGGTCTAGTGCCATTTGTTTTAGTATTTTGTTTACACCAGAGTGCTCGCTATTTATCTTTTGAAGCATTTCTAATCTACAGCTTGGAAAAAAAAAACAGTTTTTTGGGAGGGGGATGAAGCTAAGTTTTGCAAAATTTTAAGTCTGATGAGGTTTTTTCTGTGTGTTTAGGTCTTACTTACGAGGTTGTGATGTCTGAAAACTTGATCTTGTGGTTTGTAGGCTGCATTTTTTGCAATGCCCACAAGGGCTGTTGGCGAAACATTTTGAAAAGCTTATCCAGTGTGACATGCGTCTTAATTTCTTAAGCCAACAGCCGGAGATAATTTTGGATTCACCACATTTTGACACACAACCTTCTGCTTTTGAGGACCCAGACAATCCAAAAGATCGCGATCTGCTTCAAGTCAGTGGTAAAGGATCCTCTGTGTCTTGTTTTCAAGACAGTGGATCACCTCAGGCATCCCTGTCATCATTTAAGAGTGAACACAACGATCCTCCTGGAATGACGTTGGATAGTCTCCCCCGAGATGCACCTTCACCCAGTTCAGGTACTTATATTAAGGTCTTGGTACATGCTCCCTTTTGTTTCATGTAGATGGTATTGGTGTACTGTTTGCATAGGTTAGTATCACGGAACATTTGACTTTGGTTTTCCCTGTCTATCTCTCCCTTGTATTTCGATGGGATATGATGTGGATTTTCCCAGTAGACATTCCGTCTATATTGTTAGATATCTGAAGCTGCTTTAATGTATGTCTGTCCCCTGATTTATGTGGTGCTTTTTGGCTTAACTGTTTCATTTGTCTGTCTTTTTACATACAATTATGTATGTCTGTCCCGTGATTTATGTGGTGCTTTTTGGCTTAATTGTTTCATTTGTCTGTCTTTTTACATACAAGTTATGGAGTGCACTTCCATTGAAGGGAGTACAAGCTCCGAAACTGATTCTAAGGGCCCAAGAAATGGGGATCAGATAAAACTTCCTGGACTTCGACCTTCTATGTCAGTGAGTGATTTTATTGGCCAAATTGAACTCTGCCTGTCAGAGCAAATAACCTCCGGGAATCCACCATTTTCTGATGGAGGATCAGAGTACAAGGAGATCCTGGAAGACATTGCACAACATCTTCTCAATGACAATCAGGT
This sequence comes from Glycine tomentella, assembly GCA_007407185.1. Classification (NCBI taxonomy): domain Eukaryota; kingdom Viridiplantae; phylum Streptophyta; class Magnoliopsida; order Fabales; family Fabaceae; genus Glycine; species Glycine tomentella. Next base: position 35,862 of record PYAF01002437.1, on the reverse strand, counting down.
TGCAGCAACTTCTGATGAAAAATCACTCATGTCAAGGGTCAATTCTCTCTGCTGTCTTCTGCAGAAGGACCCTGTTACAGTGCAGAATTCTCATTTTACCGAAGATAGTTGTACTGTTGAAGGACCTCATGATGGAAAAGATGTCAAGCCTGCTGTGGAGGAACCAAAGGACGCTTCTGGTGGCAAGCAAGCATTAGGCATGTCTAGGAAAGACTCGTTTAGTGATTTGCTTCTCCACCTTCCTAGAATCGCATCTCTTCCAAAGTTTTTGTTTAACATATCAGAAGAGGATGGTGACAACAGTCATACCAGATAGTTATTCTCATATTTGGAATTTCAAATTGGGCAAGTATAAAGTTACCTAGCAGTGTCTAGCTGCGTAGGGAATATTTTATGTCTTTGTTGACATGTGCAAGTTTAATTTCTACCCTGGGAACTACTGGGATTTGGAAAAGTTGTTTTAATGAAGAATCCTGATAGAGCCCATGTATAAATTGTCAAGTAGATGTTTTAGCTCTGTATTTGTTTTATTTTTGTTTGATTTCTGGGTGTTATGCACAGATGATGTCTACTTGTAAGTAAATCCTGTGTTGCCTGATCAGTTATGGATGGTATCCATGTCTTCCCTTGGAATAGATAAGATCATAAAGCTGTAGCTGATACTATCCCTGGCAAGCTCAGTTTGCATATATTAATCTAAACATAATAAGATCGTAAAGATTTAATCTCATTTACGAGTCACTTCAGATTCCGGCTTTACAAATTCCTTACCTAGTTTTTGAATATATATATATATATATATATATATATATATATATATATATATATATAAGAAAAGATCAAATCAGATTGATGTAATTTTTATAACTATTATTTTCAATTAGATAGTTTTATTAAAATTTATTGTTAAATTGATTTTTTTTTCATATAGATTATATGCAAAATTTTATATTAATTCAAACTCATTTGTTATCTTGTTCATATAGATTAAAATCAATGTAATATAAATATTTCAAAATTACTAAAATATGGATCATTTGATTATCTTGTTTAATTTTGATAAAATTTGATACAAACGTGTTAGTTATGGACTACCACGCGTCTCATACACCTTAGATTTTAATGCATAACAATAAATATAAATTATTGATATTCTAATGAGTTTTGACAAGTCAACAAAATTATTATGTTAAAGGAATTTACAACAGTAAGTATCGTCCATAACCATAGACTGTATGCTCTCTTTTAATCTAGCATTCAACACGTTATATCCAGTGAACGTCCACTCTTATGCAAATCAGTATAACACTATTATAAGGTAAACTTGTACGTCCAGTCTAAAAGCCTTAAATATCATGAAAAAGGGAAGTGCATATGTATTATTTTATTCAAATTCTAATTGTCTCTTTCATTTTTTAATAATTAACATTTGAATTTAAGAAAATGACAAAATAAAAGAGAATAGAATGTTTCCACGGAATATTCCCTTAAAGGTTGTTTTCACTGCCAGACAAAAAGTGCATGACACTGTTTATACTATTGATAAATCCTCTCCATTCAAAGCTTGACACGTCTGCTTATTCTTCTATGAGACAATAATCCTTTCAAGATATCGACGTTGATCTCGTAACGGATACTTCACGTCTACAAAAGAATGTCTCCCTCAATGAAGCAATTGATGAAAAATGATAGAACAAGAGCACAAGAAAATACATGAAACAAAACTCTGCTAAAACCATTAGACGATTTTACACTATTATCAGTTGTTAATCCTTTGCAAAGCAAACCCAACGAGCAAATAAAGTACATTAAGTAGTCCGTTTTAGGAATTGGTGACTTAACATTCAATGACTTTGGCACCGGACGTTTCCAAAATGGAATGTGTATTATCGATATAGGGGATCTTTCAATTGAGAAGATCTATCGACCTGAGACAAAGAAAGAAAGGTCTAGTTATTTTTTTAGTTATTCAGTTAAACCAATGATTCGTTATTGGAGCATATAGCAACAACCATCTCATCTGGGAAAAGCCATCTTTTTCTCAACAATGTCTTTGCTTAATTGTAAATTCACTCTTTGAGTGTTAATAATACTTGTATTCATTCAAATTTTTGTTTGTGAAAGCCAGAAGTGGTTGTGTGTCAAATATTACTTGGGTTCTTAGATTCAGGAGTAGTCTAAAAAGATACTAGGAGTGGTGTTAAAAATACTTGTAAAGCCATAAGTAAAAGTTAGAATATTGATTTTGTAATCAAGTTTTGACTAATGAAACTCTTTACTAATAAGTATAGGAGAACTCAAATTAACTCAAGTTGAGTGAATCAGTATAAATCAAGTGTTTATACTTCTCTCCATAAATGTTTATTAAGCATTCTTTTTACACTTTTTATCACCTTTTTACACCAAGTGTTTATTTGAAAAACTGTTAAAAACATTTTATCTGTTATTGGACGAGCATATTGTTCTTCACTATATATTTGTTTTATCCTCAGTGGACGACCATAGTGTTCTTCACTATATTATCTTTCATATTGCGAAAACCCCCCTTTAGTGTGTTTCTTGCAATTTCAAAATGATATTGGTAATATGTAGATATAATTCAACGGTTGGATCAATAAAAATCACATTCTATATCAAGTTATAAAATTAGTGTAATAGATATCAAAGTTACTCCAATGTAATTTGATCTCTCTCTCTCTCTCTCTCTCTCTTTCCCCATATATATCGGGTTAAATTCACCTTCAAATGCAATGCTAACAAGACACTTTTTTCTATTCACAAAATCATTATGTACTTCAAAAAAAATTCTTTACGAAATTGGACCGTTAATTTTGTAGATAAAATTTATTTGGCTTCACACACTCTTATTTGATAGGTTAGTATTACATATGAAAATAACACCATGGCATGACCATCTTATATAATTGACAGCCTTTGGGGTAATCTAGATAGCTTATGTTTTCAGCTACCAAATTCCAACTTGTTAATACAAAATTTGCATCAACTCTAACCCACCTGCCCTCAACCCGCAAAAAAAAGGATTGTGTTGGGTTGAATCCATTTTTTTATTGGGTTGAAAATTCCAATCCAACCTTGGAAACGTATGAATAGCACACAAGAACCAAGAAGGGGGTGAATTGGTTGTTTTTGGCCAATTAAAATTTCTTTAATAATCAGAGTTGAAAATGATCGTATCACAAAACAACCGTTGAACACTTTCAATCAATCAAACTCCAATCTTTAGAGAATGCACTAACAAAAAAAATGTTTCTGTTGATTATGAAAAATTATACCAACGAATGACAATTAATAACCACGAGAAAGATAAAGAAGAAGTAATCAAAACCAAGAATTATACTAGTTCACTTCTCAACCTAGAGAAGCTACATCCAGTTCTCCTAACCAATTAGTTAGAGTTCAACTATTAGCAATCTGTTTCTTACAAGCTTATACAATCACTCTCAATCAGACCTAGATTAAGAACAAGAAATCTAACTCTCTTAGAATCTTTGTGTAACACCCCAAAATTTTGGAATCACAGTCAATTACTAGGATAAAATGTTAATTAGAGGCAATACGGAAGGATCTAGGGAAAATGACGAAAATACCCCTGAATATTTTGTAAATGACTAAATTACCCCTAGGTAGTTTAGCAAGACATTTTTAAGGAGGAAATCTTACAAATACCCTTGGATGCTTTGGAAATGACCCAGAAAACCTTTAGGGCGACAATTACAAAGATACTCTGAATATTTTTAAAATGACGATTATACCCTTAGGGTTAGTGGTGAAATTACCAAAATGCCCTTTAGGTCAAACAATGATCAGATGGCTTTAGAAATTTGTGGGAACCTGAGTATAGGATAAAATACTTTTAGATAACAAATTATTAGCAAGGTTGAGGGCAGAG
>PYAF01002437.1:7718-20180 GCA_007407185.1 Glycine tomentella | reverse complement strand
TCAGCCCTTTAATTCGATCGAGAACCCTAAGCCCTTAGCGATTCTGTCAAACTAAGCATTTAAAGAATATATCATATGGGTTCCTGTTATGATTGTTCAGAGAATAAGCCTTTCCTAGATTAGTTAATCCCTAATCCCTTAGTGAATTAACCCTTTAACCTGAATCGAAAACCTAATTCCTTAGTGAAATCTATCAGTTAGGCAATTAAAAGATCATATTATAAATTCTGCACTTACGCATCCCTATTCCTAGGTGATGAACAAATGTTATTCTTAACAGGTCAGAAATTAGAACCCCAACGTTCCCATTGCGAAACCTAACCCTAAGTACTTGATTGAAGTGATCAATTCCAAATAAGAATAAGAAAGAAGAACAGAAAAGAATAAAACAATCAAAACATACGTATTTCAATACCAGTCAAATTACAGAGGAGTCTTCATCAGTTCATGGCCTTCCCACAATACAAGGTTTAGCCTGCCATAGGCCTCAAAAACATCAAAGTAGTAGAATAATTCATAGTTCTGCAAAAACCCTAGCCTTGATTCTTGAATTCCAGAGGTTTAGAATGTAAAAGTTGATGTAGAGGATCCTCCTTGTCTGTGGATAGTGGCTTAATATTTATAAAATCATTTAATTACAGTAATAAAGCCTAAGACAGCACTCAAATCCGTAACAGATAATTCAATTAAGGAAACAGGATCTCTATGGCGCGATTCACGCAGCATCCCGCGCTGATCACGCGGATAGCTCGAATGGATGGCGCTGATAGCGTGGAACTCCATGCTAGTAGCGTGGAGTCTACGAGCTAAAGGTTGATGCTGGTCTCTAGTGGCGCTGATAGCGCGGTTATGGCGCGACCCGCGCGGAAGCTTCGAATGGTTGACGCTAACCGCGTGGGTGCCCACGCTATTGGCGTGAAGTCTTCGAGTTAATTGGCCTTCTGTTATTCATATGGCGCGACTCGCGCGAGTTCCCGCGCTATCCGCGCGGGACTTGAACCTTGATTTTCTTCCCTTTTTGCTTTGAACTTCCTCTTTTTTATCCTGAAATGCACAATTGATATTGAATTGGGATTAAAAACAATAATATGATAAATTTAACTAATTCTAATATATTTTCCTAATTATTTAACTAAATTATAACCTAAACTAGCCTAAAAACTAAGATGTGTTTGCAACACATCAAACAATTCCCAGATTTGAAAGTTGCTGTCCCAGCAACAGAGAGAATTCAAGACTAAGCATGAATCAATAATCAAACCCAAACCACAATTCACAATCCTAGAATTATCATGCTATGTATGATCAAATTCACATCAAAGCTTCATGGTACTTTCAATGCTGTCAATCCATGAGAGTTACTTGAGTGTTCTTCAAAAAGTTGTGTTTAATCACTAATTCACTCAAGTGTATAAGGTCATAATGACTCTCTTACTCAACAATATCACAACACTACCATAGGCTTGAAAATATTCTCCACAGTCGCAAGTATGACTTGATCAAAAGGTCTTTCTGGCTTGTAACGTGGCTGGGCTAAGGGTAGGAATTATTTGGATAAGTAGCTCAATAAGAGGCTAGATCCAGTCCCCTAAGTCCACAACATGCTTCTTGTCTGCTTTTTCAAAACCTGGTACTTTGTTCATCATTTATTCTAATGTAAAAATAGAATAATAAACTTCTTTTTGAATTTTGGAATTTTTTTTTTAAAACAAAACAATCAAAACATAATGAACAATAACAAAATTAAAATCTACTGCAGCTTCTCAATTTCCAGCTGATGGACTTATTGTTATCCAACTTGGACCATGCTTGTTCATTCTTGTTCTTCACCACCAATTGGATTCACTTGTGTTCCTTGATACCTTGACGGATAATCCCCTGATTTCCACTGTTATAGACTTAATTCAACTTTTCTAGCCTCAAGGATTTGGTCATTTGGATATAGCTCTTGATTTGGGACATTTTGAAATGAAAGGCTTAGGCTCAAATAAGGTGCAAGTGGAAAATGATAGAAGGTGAGTTAGTTTGGCCCTAGTTTCAGAAGAAAAATTGCCTTGATCATATCAAGTCACACCTGCATCCAGAGAAACAATTCAAGTTCTAGAGTACAATGAAATTGGAGTCTCTCGGAAAGAAAACATTACCGCTGTTTGGCTCAAATCCTTACAGGTGTTCAACTCAAGTCAATCTCAGCTGACTGCACTTCAAGCATCATTTAAACTTCATCATTCATTTCACATACAAACAATCAAATTCCATTCATGCGTCATGCAATTCATGCTATATTTCATTTCATTAAGCTTTCATCCAGAAATCCTATCCATCACTGTGTCCATTTACTTTTATTTTGAAAAAGTTGATTTGCCGCTTATTTTTGAAAAAAAAATTGAAAAGTTCTGTTAGACGTCATTTGTTTCTTGATTGTGATTTGCGAAATAATGCGTAACCATTGCCAGATTTATATGTTGCTGTCCCCAGCAACCACAAATAAGGTCACATCGCTTTGGAAAATTTGAGCACTATTTGGAAAATCGCATTCAAATCAACATTGATCTAAACAGTTTTTGTTTGCAAGAATAAATCATAAGTTGTACCATATATATATATATATAAATGCAGAATTGTAAAAGTGTGTATGATGTGATGTAGATGTCTAGTGCAGAATCATAAACCACACACAAAATATACAAACCAGAATAAAAATGTAAAATAGAATTGAACAGAAAAATAAAATATGTCCTGATCACTCCTCCTCTCCCTCTCTAGGCTCTACAATCTCTGCAGCCTCGGAAGTTTGCAATGTAGGCTCCTGAATGGTGGTATCAAGGGCTGCATCATTTGAAGGAGCAGAAGGGACCACTGTGACTGCTGCAGGGGTGGTGTCTGCTGGTGTGGTAGAAGGATCTGAAGCTGCAACTGATGGTGGGGTAGGAAACTGATACTCTGTTGGAGGAATGCCCAAGTGTCTGCAAATCGCTCCAAGCATACTAGTCTGCTGAGCTAACTGGGTCCGAACAACCTCCTGGAAAGCCAGATATGTGGGGGAGTCTGTGAAGAGGGGCTCATGGCTAGGAGCGGTGGAAGAAGAGGGTGGTGCATCTGCTAGTGGTGGAACTGGGTGGGGCTCCTCTGGTGCTGGAAGGTCTCTGGGGGAACGGGTCGCAATCTCTTCAGGTGTGAGCTTTGAAGCTCGAAGAACCTGCTCATCAGTGGCGGTCGCCATGGCATCCAAGTATGTCTGATGACTCATGAGGGTGGAGATGGGGACGTCCATGGGCTCGTCATCGTCAATGTGCACGCCCGCTTGGCGACATAGATGGAGAATCAAAGAAGAGTGCGCCAGCCAGGACTTACTGCTGGCATCCTGGATCATGCGAAGAATGCGGTTAGAAAGAATGTTAGAAATACGGAGGTTACCTTCACCGCGGAGAATATAAAGGAGAATCGCCCGCTCAACGTTCAAATCAGTCATGTTAGTAGATGGTATGACTGTGTGGTTCACAAACTGATGCCAGAAAGCTGCGTCTCCAACCAAATCATGCTTCCGCAACTTCTCTGGTATGTAATCAAGCCCTGGTTTGGGCTTCCAAGCTATGTAGAGGCCTGTAATGGCCCTGCGGATGGTAGTGGCCAGCTGAGGGACTTCCTCTCTGTACAATTTAGTGAGTGCATCTGGCTGCATCGTGAAAAATAGGTGACTGAAAGCACACCTATGGAAGGGGTCATAGTGGGTGTCCAGCAAACGCTCAATGGCCTTCTCATCAAAAGAGACTTGGACTCCCCGAACCCAAGAAAGAAAACTCCTCGTCACTGTAGAAGGATCAACGTTCGCTAGGAATTCCTTCAGAATCATACTGGAGCTGGGTTCCGGGAAGCTGACAAGCTTCTGCCACTGACGTCTGAGGATGACTTCCCGGACTGGGTTGTCCTCGGGTAGTGCTTCTCACAAAATCCTCTTCTCGAGGATGATCTTCTTCTGGAGATACCAGGTATCAAACTTCTCTTGGCACTCAGCTGTCGTGAAGCGACCCTCATCAAAATCTGCGACTCGGGCTCTTTTGCTACCCCCTGCACCCGTGGTTTGCTTCTTACCCTTGGCTACTTGTTTTCCCTGAAAATCAGAACCAATTCCAGATATATAGGCATTATCCAATGAATTCAATTCCCAGATTTGTTTCCTTTAGTGGGCCAGATCAAACGCAACATGAAACAACATTACTGTTAAGCACAAATGCTGGTTGATCAAACATTTATATCACTGAGGTGTGGGGTTTGTTTTTAGAAAAAAGAGAATATTACAATTAGGCAAACAACCTCAAACATTTCAGGTACCTATAATTCAATGACATGCATATGACTAGCCACAGGTATCAGAGAATAATCAATAAGTTACAATGGATGGCCAATTGGGGTGCCCAGATTTACATCTTTGAAATAATAAGTAAAATAATGCAGTAGCACCAATTTAGGTAAATTCAATCACAGCAACAATCTCATGGTTAATGAATTGAATTTTCCAACAACAATATAGTGATCATCATAAGAACAATATAATCATACTTCACCCAACCAGTTGGTTCAACACTCACATCAATTCACTACGTCTTATTCAATTATAATTCAATTATTCAAAGTTAATTCCTAGTCAATGTGGCTCTTGTCAGTGTAATTTTTCAACCTGTGTGTGTATATTTTCAAGGAAAACACCATTTATTTCAGTTCAGTCTAGAAATCAAAAATTCTCAGTTTTAAGCCATAACAATATCCAACCATACAAGTTTGAATCATTTCTGGTAACTATCATCACAACATTGATCATGTAATAACTGCAATTCACATATCCAGTATGTAGTTACCTACAGAGTGACCATTTGATCCCAACAGACATAAGATTCATTATCATGCATTTTTGTACACTTTAGAATTCAAAATGGGCTGGCTCATTTCAGATTCATATTCAAGTTGCTGATTCATAACAAGCAAGTGCAAAGCTTAATGTATTCAATTAATCCCACAGCACTTATATGAGTAACATCAACAATGTAAATCTTGAAACCATGCATTCATACTAAGATCACTATGATTACGGCCCTCAAACCTGAAAAGCAATAAAACTATGGCCATAACAGAGTTGGCGCATTTCATTCATGCAACTTATCAAATACCTCATGAGCACAGCTTCATACTTCAATATGGCAACAAACTACCTAGTTTTAAGCATAATCAAACATACTGATCCAAGATCAAACCAATGCATCTATGCCTTAATCACATTATATTATTCAACTATTGAAAGGCTTGATGCAAGTCAGCAAGTAATCAAGGATTGCTCACCTCATATCCCAATTTCTCATTCAGGCATTTAAACAAACATGTAATGGGCAAATAACCAAATCAACACATCATGCCTATTTGGATCATATCACACTCCCAATCGCACAGAATCAATGACAATAGAGCCAAATGCAGAAGCAAATAAGTCTCTACCCTATGGTTTTCCAAATTTTTCATCAAAATAGATTGTGAGGGTATTAAGCAATGACATTGGGTTTCTATGGTTCGTTTTTAATCCATGATTCATCACCAAGCACTTAAGGTTCAGAAATGTACCTTGTCTCCAGCCATTGTGTAAAATGCAAGCTTGGTCCCAATGAAACAAAATGTTGCAGAGACTTTGAGAATGAAAATGTTGAAGAATGGGAATGGAAGAGAGAATGAAAGTGAGAAGGAGAGAGTGTAAGCTTTTAAAGAGAGAATTGGAGTGAGGGAGAAGTTAATGGAGGTTGCTAGGGTTCAGGCGAACATGGGGGAGCAGTTTTTAGGGAGAGAAGATTGAGGCGCTAATTGGGAAAATTCAAAAATAAAAACAGTTCCCGCGGCCTTGCGCGGATCGCGTGGAAATCGGCGCGGATCGTGCCATTAAGTATAGGAAGAGTTTTTCTGTCGTTCAGTTCGCGCGGATCGCACGGCATCTCACGCTGCTAGCGCGGAGTCACCATTTTGCAACCTTTTAAGGCGCCTTATCCACGCGATTAGCGCCATATTCACGCTAATAGCGTGATTTAATGCAGAAGTGAGGCTCAGGGTCGAGCAACTCGCGCTGATAGCGCGAGATCTCACGCGGTTAGCGTGAATGGAGCGTGGCTATGGCGCTAGTGGCGCCGCGATTGGCGCGAGTCACGCCACATCTTTTTTCAGCCCTTTGTTTGCTTTTTATTTAGTTTTTAATTTTATTGTCTTAATTAAAGATGCTATCTAAATTGACTATAATTGAATAAAACTAACCTAAGGCTAAGGCTATAAAAATCTAAAAGAGAATTAAGCTATCAAATGATGAATGAGATTAATACTAGCATGAACTATGCAATGGACATCTACTACTAATTAATTCTAAAATGGCTACCACTATTGAAACTATGAAGCTTAAAATTCTTTAGATTCTAGAAATGTATGAATGATGTCTTATGCAATAATTTTAAGGTTACTGTTATCAAAGAACTTGACATATGCAGAATTTTAAAACCACTACTGCAGAAATTTAAACCTAATGTTATTGACTCTAAACAGAACTTAAATAGAGTCTTAGAGCAGCAAATATGTACATTACTAGCGGCTCATTTAACGTCTTAAGCTAGACGCTTACCTTCATTTAGATCTCAGTGGCATTGAGTGGAACAGAAGCTGAAGTTCTGTCCACCTCTCCTCCAAAATAATGCTTCAAACAGTAACCATTTACCTTAAAAGCTCGGTCACTATCCAGAGGTGAAATTGCTACTGTGCCATAAGGAAAGACTTCTCGTACAAGGAACGGTCCAGACCAACGGGATTTTAATTTACCTGGGAAAAGTCGCAGGCGAGAATTATAGAGCAGTACTTGTTGGCCAGGAACAAACTCCTTTGGACGAATTTGATTGTCATGCCACTTCTTTGTCTTCTCTTTGTAGATTCGGGCATTCTCATATGCAGCTAACCTGAACTCATCTAATTCATTCAACTGAAGCAACCTTTTCTCATTAGCTCTTGTTAGTTCAAAATTTAAAAACTTAGTTGCCCAGATGGCTTTATGTTCAAGTTCAATAGGGAGATGACAAGCCTTACCATAGACAAGCTGAAAAGGAGACATACCTATAGGAGTTTTAAATGCAATTCGGTATGCCCACAAAGCATCATCTAGCTTTTTGGACCAGTCTTTTCTTGATGTTCCAACAGTTTTCTCTAAGATTCTTTTCAATTCTCTGTTGGAAATTTCTACCTGGCCACTTGTTTGAGGGTGGTATGGGGTTGCCACTTTATGCTTGACTCCATATTTAGCCAACAAGCTGTTAAACTGCTTGTTGCAGAAATGAGTTCCTCCATCACTTATAATGGCTCTTGGCACCCCAAATCTTGTGAAAATGTTTTTCCTTAGGAATGAGACCACCACCTTGGCATCATTGGTGGGTAAAGCAGCTGCCTCAACCCACTTAGAAACGTAGTCCACAGCAACCAAGATGTATTGGTTGGAGAATGACTTAGGGAAAGGTCCCATGAAGTCAATGCCCCACACATCAAAAAGCTCCACTTCTTGGATGTTGTTTAATGGCATCTCATCTCTGCGAGAAACATTACCTGTCCTTTGGCAATTATCACACTGCACCACAAAGTTTTTAGAATCTTTAAAGAGTGTTGGCCAATAATAGCCACATTGCAGAACTTTGTGTGCAGTTCTGTTTGCTCCAAAATGCCCTCCGTAGTTAGAGGAATGACAGTGCCATAGAATATTCGGCACGTCACTTTCAGCTACACATCTGCGGATAACGTTGTCAGTGCATTGGAAATATAAGTAAGGGTTATCCCAGAAATACCTTCTCGCATCCTGCAGAAATTTCTTGCGTTGTTGCCAATTCAGTTCTTCAGGTATAATTCCAGCAGCTTTAAAGTTAGCCATGCTAGCAAACCATGGGCTGGTGTGCACAGCAAGCACTTGCTCATCAGGAAAGGATTCATTGATTTCAATCTCTGGTCCATCTTGCAAGTCCTTCTCCTGAATCCTAGACAAGTGGTCTGCAACTTTGTTTTCTACTCCAGCTTTGTCTTTTATTTCCAAGTCAAATTCCTGCAACAATAACATCCAACGCAGCAAACGAGGTTTTGCATCTTGTTTGTGCAACAGAAATTTCAAGGCTGTATGGTCAGTATAAACAATCACTTTTGACCCTACTAAGTATGATCTAAACTTATCAAGGGCATAAACAAAAGCTAGCATTTCTTTTTCAGTTGTGGCATAATTTACTTGTGCCTCATTTAAGATCTTACTAGCATAATAAATTACATGCAATCTTTTCTCTTTCCGCTGTCCTAAAACTGCACCTATTGCATAGTCACTAGCATCACACATTAATTCAAAAGGTAAACTCCAATTCGGAGCAATTAAAACAGGTGCAGTGGTGAGTTTGTGTTTTAAAATGTTAAATGCTTCAAGACAAGAATCATCAAACGTGAACTCAATGTCTTTCTCTAGCAGTTGGCTTAATGGCTTTGCGATCTTGGAGAAATCTTTGATGAATCTTCGATAAAAACCTGCATGACCTAAGAAACTGCGAACACCACTCACATTAATAGGAGGAGGTAATTTTTCAATCACTAACAACTTAGCTCTATCTACCTCTATTCCCATTTCAGATATTTTATGGCCTAGCACTATACCTTCCCTTACCATGAAATGACATTTTTCCCAGTTTAAAACTAAATTAGTCTCTTGACATCTTTTAAGTACTTTGGCTAAATTAGTTAAACATGAATTAAAGCAAGGGCCAAAAACAGAAAAATCATCCATAAATACCTCAAGCCCTCTTTCTACCATGTCTGAGAAAATTGACAGCATGCATCTTTGGAAAGTTGCAGGTGCATTACACAACCCAAATGGCATTCTTTTATAGGCAAACACCCCAAATGGACATGTGAAGGCGGTCTTCTCTTGGTCTTCCGGTGCCACTGGGATTTGGTTATACCCAGAGTAACCATCCAGGAAGCAATAGTAATCATGACCAGCCAAGCGTTCAAGCATTTGGTCCATGAAAGGAAGAGGAAAGTGGTCTTTTCGGGTTGCATCATTTAACCTCCTGTAATCAACACACATTCTCCAGCCTGTGATGGTCCTTGAGGGGATCAAGTTATTATTGTCGTTTTGAATGACCGTCATACCTCCCTTCTTTGGAACTGTTTGGACTGGACTTACCCATGGTTTGTCTGAAATTGGATATATCATACCTGCATCTAAAAGCTTGGCAACCTCTTTTCTTACCACTTCTTTCATTATAGGGTTGAGCCTTCTTTGTGGCTGCCTCACAGGTTTAACATCACTTTCCATTAAAATTTTATGAGTACAAAAGGAGGGATTTATACCTTTAAGGTCAGAAATAGACCAGCCAATGGCTGTCTTGTGCTCCTTGAGTACCTTCAGCAATTTTTCTTCTTCAAAGCATTCCAGCCCTTTGTTAATAATGACTGGATATGTTTCATTCTCACCTAGGAAGACATACTTCAGATGTTCCGGCAATTCCTTCAATTCAACTTTAGGTGCACCGGTTGGAATATCATCTTCCTTCTGCTCAAGCTTCTCTAGTACAGGTTCTGCTGATTTTTCTGCAGCTGCTGGCTTTATTGCTGTTGCATTTTGTTCATCTGCATTGCTGGCTGCTGCATATTTTTCTGCATAAATTGTTGCTGCAGAAATTTCTGTTAAATCCTCAGTTTCAGCTGCCTTTAATCCTGTTGTAATACCTGCACAAATAACATTATCCAACACATCTAGCCTAAAACAATCTTGTTCTTCAGCTGGATGTTTCATGGCATCAAACACATTAAAAACAACAGATTCATCATTTAATCGCAGCTCAAGTTTTCCTTGCTCAACATCTATTAAGGCCCTAGCAGTGGCTAGGAAAGACCTTCCTAAAAGTAAAGGGATTTCACTTTCCCCTTCCATGTCTAACACAATAAAATCAGCAGGAAAAATGAATTTATCTACTTTAACTAAAACATCCTCAATCACCCCGGAGGGTTTCCTTAGAGATCTATCTGCTAACTGCAAGGAAACTCTAGTTGGTTTAAGTTCAGATATGCCTAGGGACTTACACATAGATAAGGGCATTAGATTTATTCTAGCCCCTAAGTCACAAAGTGCCTTCCCTACATTAATGTTTCCTATGGCTATAGGGATATTAAAACTTCCAGGATCTTTCAATTTAGGAGGAAGTTTTCTCTGGATTATTGCACTGCACTCCTTAGTGAGTGCTATGGTTTCACAATCTTGCAGCTTATGCTTCTTAGATAGAAGTTCTTTCATGAATTTTGCATAATTGGGCATATTAGCTAATGCCTCAGCAAATGGTATATTAATGTGTAACTTCTTAAACATTTCTAAAAACCTGGCAAATTGCTGCTTCTGCAATTGTTGCTTGGTCTGCACCGGATATGGAGGCTTTTCAAAGCGAGAAAAGTCGCACTTCTTTGGTTGATGTATAGAATTCTGCTCTTCAAATTTTTCTGCAGCTTTTTCTTTTGATGATTCAGCTGCTGCAGAATTTTTCTCAGCTTCCTTTTTACTTACCTCAGGCCTTTCTGGTGTAGTTAATACCTTACCACTTCTAGTTGTGATGGCCTTGGCATGTTCCCTTGGGTTTACAATTGTGTCACTTGGAAATTGGCCTTGTGGTCTCTCAGCCAACTGTTTTGCAAGTTGACCAATCTGGTTTTCCAAGTTTCTGATGGAAGCATCTTGGTTAGTCCTGTGAGCTCTTGTTTCAGATATAAATTCTGCTGTTGTTTTTGACACCTGCATCACAACCTTTTCAAGTTCAGAAGGCTCCTTGTTGGGAATAGGAGGGGGTTGCAAATAGTTGTTGGACTTGTAGTCCAGACCACCTCCTTGGAATCTCCTTTGATAGTTATTTCCAGCAGAAAAATTGTTGTTCCTCTGATAGGGCTGCTGCTGGTAAGGTTGTTGCCTTTGATCATTCCAAACTCCATTCACCTGCACAGGGTCAGCACCAACAAGAATAGGGCAAACATTAGACTCGTGCTCACCTTGGCAATACTCACAGACTATATCTGGGTGGTTAGCTGCCACTTGTGCTGCCGAAACTTGCAATCTATCAATCTTCTCAGTCAATTTGGCTAGTTGTTGTGCCAAAATCTTCTGCTCCGCAAGCATTGCATCATTAGTGGACAGCTGAATTGGGTCTCTCTTTGGCTGAATGGTAGTACTTTCATTCTCATTTCGGGCCAAAGAGTTGATAAGCTCATATGTTTGAGCTGCTGTCTTAGACCTTATAGTCCCTCCTGCTGCTACATTAACAATCATACGAGTGTCAGGAGTCATACCATTAAAGAATATACGTACCTGCTTACCTACAGGCATATCATACTGTGGACATCTCCTAATCAACTCTTGGAATCTATTCCATGCAGCGCATAAGGATTCTCTTCCATTCTGAGTAAAGTTGGTGATTTCATTCACCAACCGGTTATATTTATCCATGGAAAAGTACTCAGTAAAAAATCTTGCGACTAAGTCTTCCCACGTTGAGATGCTATTTGATGTTTGCCGGTTCAGCCATCTCAATGCGTTTCCCTTAACAGCAAAAGGGAAAAGGCTTAGTCTTACAGCATCATCTGAGACCCCTTGGTGTCTAATAGTGTCACAGATTCTGAGGAATCTATCAATGAAGTCATGTGGGTCCTCAAAATCTTCTCCTCCAAACTGACTACGTTCCACCAAAGCTATCAATGAAGGATTTATGTCAAAATGATTAGCTTGTATGGTAGGTCTCACAATGCTGGAGTTAGGTCTAGTGAACATTGGGGCCAGAATATCCCCCATTAGTTCATCTTCTGGTGTCGACTGATTATTTCTTGCTTCAGCCATATTTTCTTCTAGTTCTGAATCTGATTCTGGAAGTGAATCAAAGTCAGAATTTTCTACTTCTCTTCTTCTTTGGCTAGCTAGTCTCCGTCGGATTGTTCTTTCTATTTCCGGATCGAATTGCAAATCCTCAGAACTAACTGCACCTCGCATAAAACTTAGAGAAGCGATTAGTAACAAAATTTTCAATCACAAAGATTAAGATTACTGTAAAAATCCGTTAACCAATCTCCGGCGACGGCGCCAAAAACTTGTTGCGCTTTTTTCCGCACACTACGGCAAGTGCACCGATCGTTTCCAAGTAATAAAGTAGGTAAGTGAGTATCGTTCTCCACAGGGATTGGGGGTGATTTCACAGCAATACTAATGAGTGTGATCGAAAGTAAAAATAGGAAATTACGCAGAGAAATGTTGTTGATTGGATTGGTTGTTTGAATAAAAAGGCAGAAATTAAAAGAATGCAGTAAATTAAGTTGAAAGATTACCAATGGAAAATTAATTGTGGTCAGGCACAATCCCCTCTGATTCCTCCTCTTTCACTTGACTGGTTTGTTAAT
>PYAF01002436.1:9348-26066 GCA_007407185.1 Glycine tomentella | reverse complement strand
CATCCTAGGCTAGAGGACTTGAGCATGTTGCTCAGATATTTTGTATTTTTTTGGTTTGGTTGGTTTTGATATACCCTGATGGTATATTTGTACAGTTTTGTATTGTACAGAGAAACTTTGATGTATATTCACCATGTTATAGTGTACAGTGCTATATAGATGACATTTGATGATGTCACTTTTAGTATTTGCTTCCAAACTGCTTAAACTCTGATTGATTATCTGTTTGATTGTGATGTGTGTTTGGTAATGACCCTGATTAGAAAATTGGGGCGTTACAAATTCCCAGTTTGGCTTTTTCTCTTTCTTTGGCCTTTATTCTCCTCTTTTGTCCTGAAAATGCATAATTGGTATTGGAATGAGATAAAATAGAATATTATTAATAAACTAACTAAAACTAGACTAAATCCTAATTATTTAATCGAAATATAACCTAAAACTATCCTAAAACTAAGATGTGTTTGCAACACATCAGATGGCCGACAGCATTGGCATGTTTTATGCATCTGGCGCGGATCGTGCCGCACTTCACGCGGGTCGCGCCGAAGGCCAGAACAGCCTATTTCAACTCTTTCTCAAGCCTTTAAGCCTCCTTTCAATGGATTCCAAGGCCTAATTATATTTCCTCCATCATAAGCTTAATCCTAAGATTAACACGTGCTTAATTCAGGCTTAATCATATGTTTAAAAATTCCAGATATTACACGTTTTGACCCTTATATACTGCCCCTAACCGACATGTGGCGCCCATGGCGCCACCTTGGCGCTGATGGCACCAAAGTCCAGTGCATCTGGCGCTCCTAGCGCCAACTTCCAGCACCTGTGGCGCTCCTGGCGCCAACTTCCAGCACCTGTGGTGCTCCTGGCGCCACACCGGCGCTCTTGGCGCCAACTTCCAGCATCGGTGGCGCTCTTGGCGCCACATGTAGAATTAAACTATGTACCCCCGGTAGTACATAGGCTTGTTGGCGCGGTACCTTCTGCTCGGCTTAATTCTGCTATTTTCACCTGCTAACCATCAATTCTAGACTAAAACACCTCATGAAGGCACATAAGCTATATACTTACCAAAAGGAAGCTATTTATTCCTTTTACTTCTTTTTATAGGTTATTATATTAATCTTCTTCCGTTTTTTGCCCCCTTACTTCTCATGAAAAAGTCCTTTTTGCCCTTCATGACCTTTTGCGTCTGGGAGTTACTTTTTTCAAAAAAAAATTTCATATGTTGGTTTTTGGTGGTTACTCTTATTTTAATTCCTTTTATTCTCCCACTTCCTTTGATTCTTCATTTTCTCCTTGCATTCGATCTATTGCTTTCAAGTTACCACCTTTTCGTCTTCAACACCCTTCTGAAACTTTCATTTTTCCAGGTACTTACGATTTCTATATTTACTGTAATCTCTTGCATTGGTTTATTTGTTCTGTGTTTTCTGTATATTTCTCCATAGGCCAACCTTCTTCCTTTTAAGCTTCTGTTCTTCCTTTCCTTCCCTTTTCTCCTTCGTCATGGATATTACTCTGGAGGAGGAAGTGTAACACCCCGTGTGCACCCAGTGTGTTAACATTACTATAATATCAAAATAGCATAAAATAAGTCGCGGAAGCATACAAGAATCGTATTTCTTGATACATTATGTATGGTGCATAAACAGAAACATGATATATTTCACTATTTCTAGCCCTTACTAATCCAGATAATCAAACAATAAAACCAGGCAGATAACAATCATATCTATAACGATATGACAGGAGACAGAAACGACCTCAATATGCATACACCACAAGGAGCTCCAAGTTCACAGATGCTAGTCCAAGCAGTTGCCATGCTTGGCTTTACTGGCTCCTTACCAGGGCTCTATCCTCTGCTCTACGCACCTGCAACATAAATCCCACACACGGTGAGATAAAAATCTCAGGAAGCCAGGGTTCTTGGAGGTCTTTCCTACCCCTGGTTCACTATCAACTGCCTACTGTAACACTATGGCTTATCCATAGCCATCTGCATTCTCTCACCACAGATCACTCACACTGCTTAATATGCACGCCCAACCAGGTCTGTGCACTCACCATCTATACTGAGAGATCCTTTGTCTAGGAAAATAGGCTCTCTCAAGCTCCATGAGCTTTAATTCTCAATCTCATAATATATATATATATATATATATATCTATTCATCCTATCTGTAACACCTCATCACTGCTGAGGTAACACTGATCCAAGGAATAGGTTCTCTGTAACCTAGTCCTTCACCTGGGGATAATCATCTAACTCACTCAGGATGTCTATCACTACCTGAGGAGGATCATCTCGTAAGACTCTCCACTCACTCAGGATGTCTATCACTACTCTGCCTGAGGAAGATCATCCACTAAAGGGCACATTCCCTCAGGACTTCCCGCTGAGTACCTGAATAGGATCATCCACCGAGTGGGTACGTCTACTCAGGACTCGCTTCATCTATGCCTGAATAGGATCATCCGTCGAACGGGTACATCTACTCAGGACTTGCCGCCCAATACCTGAATAGGATCATCCACCGAGTGGGAATATCTACTCAGGACTGGCTCTATCTATGCCTGAATAGGATCATCCACCAAGTGGGTACATCTACTTAGGACTTTCCACTGAGTACCTGAATAGGATCATCTGCCGAGCGGGTACATCTACTCAGGACTCACCACCCAATACCTGAATAGGATCATCCACCGAGTGGGAACATCTACTCAGGATTTACATGGACGCCTATGGATTATCCCAGGGGAGATCATCCACCGAATGGGAACATTCCCAAGGGATCCATAGTCCACTATTCTCCGGCCAGAGAATGCACACCTAATTCTCATAAACAATACAAAACATGACACTCTCACAGTGTCAATCTAACATCAAGGCCAACATGCCATAACGGCATTACCTCAATACACATCACAACACCATCACGGTGTTTCACTATCATAATCATCATCATACAACATCAAGGTGCCTGGCATGTCATACAAAACTATTATCAATATACAGCATAACACTTTCGCAGTGTTAGCTTATCATCAGGCACCGAACACTAACACAGTGTTCATCTCATCACTAGAACATCAGGGTATATCTCTTATACCCAATACAGCTCAATCCTCTATCCTAGTGTTTAACTACACTAGTTATCATATACATGGCTTATACACCTTATCAGACACAACAATATCATACCTAACACCATCACAGCATTAGGATTTCCATTCATCATAGAACACTATCATTAATTAAAATACAATATAGTGTTCATTCTATCCCAAGAACATAATACACTCAAATAGTGACCCCAAGCGGGGAAATCACTCCAAGGAACACTGAACTTACCTGGTAAGACCGTGTTTTCTCCTCAGTCCTCAGATGGTTGCTCCAAGCTGTTGACACCTTCATGTCCCGCCCTCTGGCCATTCATACAACACAGTCAACATCATAATTACAATATCAGGTATCTGACAACGGTCCTCAACTGTTGGAATGAAAGGAAACATGATTCCTTTTTATAGCCCCTCAAGTGTCTAACTTAGGGTTATCGGCCTAATCACTTCATAGGCCACTCACAGATCCTTAGCAGGATCATTCTCAACCTGACCATGGCCTTAGAGTCTTGGTAAGACTCTGTATCAGACAATCCAATGGTCTATTTGTGCATATATTCACTGATGAGTTACTATTTATCACTATTTACTCATCTTTCTGTACTCATTTTAATCCCTAACTTGTGCTTAATCGTTTATATTTTGCATTGTTTCTCATTTAGGACTTAATTGGACCGATAATTCGGATTTTAATTAATTTGGATTATTTTAAGTTTAATTATTCCAATTTGATTTTTCAGGGCAGATTAATAATTAAATGGGCTTGGAATTAATTTTTGGACTTGAAGATTGGGATGTGGCATCAGCATTTTATTTTTGTTTTATTTTTATTTTCGTTTTTGGGCCAAAACTGTTAGGAAAAGCCCAATTTTCGTTTAGGTCAGTCACTCTATATATTTTGAATATTGTGCCCATGCAGAGGCACCAGCCAACATTTATTTTTCGTTCTGCTTTCGTTTAGGGTTTTTAGCAATTTCGTTTTCTGCTCTCTCTCAGTTTTTAGGGTTTTCATTTTCTGTTTAATTTACAGTTGCGTTTTAATTTCAGTGCCTATTTTCGTTTCTGCTTCATCTCCTAATCTCGTTTTCGTTTTCTGCTTATTTCGTTTTAATTTACTGTTGCTATTTTCGTTTCTAGTATTTAGGTTTTCATAATGTTCAGTTTCGTTTCAATTTACGTTTCTGTTGTCAATTTCGAATTAATGGAAGGCTAAATCCTAGGGTTGGACCCTAGGACAGATTGCAACCCTTTAATGGAGGTTCTCTGTTTTTGAATTTCGTTTTTGCTTGGTTCTTCCTTGTCGGGGTTTCTGTTCTGTATTTTTCGAATTAGGGTCATGCTTAATGATTCTGATTTTGATTGATTCAGTAATCTCAGTTTGCTTAATCCTGAGAACTTGCCCTGACGAGGTTCACGTTTACTTAATTCATGTAATGAAGTTTTAGGTTAATCTTCGCTTAGTCGATTAATCTGGACTGATAAGGATTAAGTGGGACAGATTATCTTTCGTGAACCAAGGAAATTAGAGGCGCAATCTGTTCTAAGGTCTGACTTGTTTTTAATCACTGCACTTAGTTGTTATTTCTGTTTTAATTTAGAATTTTCGCATTCTGCCAAAAAAACTCCCCCCCAATACACGTTTTCAATCCCTAACGCAGACAATTGATCCTTGAGAGACGACCTAGGAGTCACTTCCTAGTACTACATTTAAATCGTAATAATTTGATTGAGTACGACCTCGATCATTCACCAGTTATCAATCATGGCCAAAACAGACATATTAATGCATATTCACCGTTTATTTGGCCTCATGAACAATTCTTATAAAGACACCTGGGTTCATTTCTAACTCAGAACCCCTTATCCACTCAATCTTCTTTCTACTCATACCACTCTCAGGGTCACAACCCAACTTCATCAGAAATCCAGTTTCAATATCTCATATTCCTCAGAACAACCTCCTGATCATACTTTTCTAAAGAACCTAAGCCTAATTCCAGTCCTAACCCAAATGGGTTACTATTCACCCCATTACCCTTTTCACAAATTAAACGGTGAAAGCTGAGTTTCTTACCTCAAAGCTGTTGAGGAAGCCCCACTGATTGCCTCTCCAAGCCTTAGCATTCCATGGGTTGCCTTCTTTCCTCTCTGAACTCAGCTTTCCTCAAGGTTCTCAAGGGATGGGGTTTTCTCTCAAATTTCAGGCTGGAATTAGCTCACATATGGTTTTATTCATGACTATTGATGATTAGGAGGTGTTTAGGTGAGGTGTGATGAAATTATGAAGCTTCTCATGCCCATTAATGGCTGCCTGGGCCAAAGGAAGAAGGAAAACAGTGTTTTTCCTCAGAAAATCGCGTGAATGGCCTTTTATATTGGTCCTGACCGACATGCCGCGCCCTTGACGCCACTTTGGCGCTCCCGGCGCCAATTTCCAGCATCTGTGGCGCTCCTGGCGCCAGACTCCATCTCTAAACCCGTCACTAATTCTGTCCCTAAATCCGTCTCTAAGGCTTTTGCGACAGAATTTTATAAATTTAAATTTTTATTTCTTTTATTCCTTTTTCATAAAAAGCCTAGGTTATTATAGGAAGCCTTTGTTCGTAGGCATGTCCCTCCCAAATCTGCATTTTTGCTTTAGGGTTTCCTTCTTTCTGAGGAGGAAAAGAGGAAAGACTTGCTAAGGGCTCGTTCTGGGGGTTCAAGGACTTCAAAAAAGCCCCCTTCCAGGTCCTCTACTCGTAAGAGGGGCATCCGTATATGTACTGATTATAGTTGGATGACCCCTTCAGAGATCATGGCTGAAAGAGCCCTTGAGCAATCTTCCTCCGTAGGGACTACTAGGCCTAGGGGTCCTTTTAGGGGTTCCCGAACTTCCAAGGGTCCCTCTAAGGGTTCTCGTCCTTCTAGGGGTCCTTCTAGGGGTTCCCATTCCTCTAGGGTTAGAGGAACTCTTAAACATATGTCTGACCGTCCATGCTTATCTTCGACCAATAGTACAAATTCACCCCCCATTGCTACTCCTAGTCCTTTGAATCCTGAATTCGAAGTTCATTACGAGCCCTGCTCAAGGTGTATGGACGAGTTTCATTACTGTGTTCATATTGGGCATTATGAACGTTCTGGCGAGATCCTCGAATCCTGCCGCCATAACCCGGTCCGAAAAGCCATTACCACGACAGCTAGGATGTCGGATGCTGAGGCTCGAATGTCGACTTCCCTCTGTGCCAGCTCGGCGTCGGCTGTCTCTTCAGCTCTTCCTATTTCAGCTTCACTTCCAGGTATTCATCTTCTAACTTCTTTTTATTTGTGTCATAGGTAATTATGGATACCTCCTCTTTGGAAATGGTTGGCGAGTCTCAGTCTGCTGGATCTCGGCCTGATGGTCCTTCTTCTACTCTTGTCTCCAAGTTTCTGTGGGTGACTTTCGAAGTACTTCGTACTTCTTCTTCTTCGACCTTGGAAAGTATCGCTGCACTTCCTGTTGGTAACCAGGATGGATTTTCTATCCACCTTCCTTCCCCCATGAGCCTATCTGCTCTTGTGTCGAGAAGGATGAGCCAAATTATTTTTTCTTCTGTATTGACGTAATCAAACGTCTAGGCATCCAATTTCCTTTCTCGGATTTCGAGATGCAGTTGTTGTCTTTTCTTCGTCTGGCCCCTTCCCAGTTGCATCCCAACGGTTGGGCGTTCGTAAAGGCTTTTGAGGATCTGTGTGAGGACTTAAACATCGTCTGCACTGTTCCACTCTTCCTTTGTTTTTTCAATGTGAATACCGGTCGTACTGGCCGGGAACCTTCTAGTCGGAAAGGGTGGACTTCACTTCGTAGCCGCCCTGACCGCCATCTTTTTACCCTTTACAGTGATTCTTTTAAAAAGTTCAAAAATAATTTCTTCAAAGTTGTAGCCGAACCCGACAAACACCCATTTTTTCTCTATGGTCCTGAGTTCCCTGGAGTAGAGTGGAAATTTCCATTGTACTGGACTCAGGATCACCATTATTGACCCTGGCTTCCTACCGTACTAATGAGTCGATCCTCTCCGACATAGAAGAGTCGGCCCTTATTCAAATTTTATCATACCGGGACGCCCAAGGTCTTATCTGTTATTTCTGGCGTGATGTCATATCGTTTTTCTTTTTGCCATTGTATTAATGTCTTGTTTTATTTGCAGCTGTTGAAATGGAATGTTCTTCCAACCCTGCATCTCGCCCCGCTAAGAAGCCTGCTGGTGGCCGAGGTCTTCGTTACCTCAACCGACTGCCCCCATCCTCCAAGAAGTGCAAGGCTGAGGACTTGGGCAGCGGCCCCGTGTGGTTTCCCCTCTCAACCAAGTGGCGCCAGCTGCTGCTGCCGAGGTCGAGGTGGCCGACCAAGTTACCATCTCTTCCGGGGACACTGAGATTATCCCGGCTTCTGCCGAGGTCCCTGCTACTGCTGCTCCTGCTGTTTTCGTTGCTCCTGCCTCCCCTGCTGCTCCTGCTCCGGGATGCCTTTGGGAGAAAGGCGTTGACGACCTCTTCCCTTATACTAAGGCTCCTAAGAGGTTTTTGGATTCAAGTCCTTTGTCTGATGAGGACATTCAAGAGCTCGACGCCTTGTAGCTGAGTGCCTTCAAATGTGCTTCGTCAATGCCGAGCTTAGTTTCTTTAAAGAAGAGGCACACGAGGTTGCTTGAGGAGCACCACAAACTAGAAGGAGAATTGGTTACTTCCCGCGACGAGTTATCTGCCACCTCAAGAGAGCTTTCCAAGGTTCGTGGTGAACTTGAAGCTTCGAAGGAACAATCTCTTTCCTTGAAGGCTTCTTGTGATGCTGCTTCAGCTGAGGCTGTACGGGCTCGGGAGGACGCCACCTCTTTGGCGAAAGAGCTTGCTGATTTGAGGGTCTTTTATGAGAAGTCTCAAAAGGATTCTGAGGATGCCAAAAAGGAGGTGGCCGAGCTCCAAGAGATTGTGGGGTCAGCAGCAGAGGAAGCTTTCTCCAACGCACTGGATCAAGTTCGATGTTTGAATCCGAGAACCTCTCTAAACCTGGAGGGAGTTCACTACCGGGCTTATGTTGAAGATGACAAATTGATCCCGTATGCCGAGGAGGAAGAAGCTTGATTTTGAAGAGCCGGTATGCCGGTTTCTCTTGTAATTTTTATTATCCTTATTAGATCATGGAACTTCAGAACAATTAACTTTTTTTATTTCTTTTTGAATATTATCGACTTTCGCTTCTTTTGGATTAATTTTCGCTTTCCTCTCTTATTAGATCATGGAACTTCATACATTATCTGTGTCTTGGTTTCATGACCAAGTTTATTGATATCGGATCTCGGCCTGCGGATTGACGTTACCGACATCAATATGAGGTCTCGGATTCCTGATTCTGGACAACCGAGAACTACAACAATCGATGCTCAATCACTTGTGGGATTTGATCTTTTCAATTCCCCCCAAGTTATGTCGAGGTCGATGTTGGATTTCAGAAATCGGCTAGTTAATAACCAAGAACCGCAATGGCCGACGTATCATAACCGCTCGACGGGACTGAACTCCAGTTTCCCTTGAGTTAGTTATACCGACCTGATCAGGGCCGGGATGATACGCGGACCATCAAGATATCGTATCGTACGCACAATATATAAATTCCTTTAAATAAGGATTCGTATTGAATATTATTTCATGATCTCTTGTAAATAAAAGAGGAGTACATGAATTGATATCGATTTATTATTTCACGATCTCTATGAATAGGAGAAATTCGTGTGCATATTTATCAGCAACTCATGTCCCTTTTGTAATTGATCTCGTCAATCAAGGAAATACATGATTATTTATTATTTCAGTAGAAACGTGAACATGATCTCGGACAGAATTCTCTAGCTATAATATTTTCTCAATTTGTCATTGTTCCAAGTTCGCAATATGCTCTTCCCTTCAAGAGTTTCCAGAGTATAAGCTCCTTGCCCGAGATTCTGGGTGATTCTGTAACAACCGCTTTTATTTCGTATTTATTTTATTTGTAATTGAAACGACGGCCTTTATTTCGCTTTTATTTTTCATTTGTGACTGAATTTTTTTTCCGAAAATAATAATAATAAAAGCTCAAATTAAATTGGTTAAATTTTTAAAAAATTGCTTTTTAAGAAACATAAAAGTTTACGCGTAATTTCTGACGTAGTCTATGACGTTCACACACACATATACATACCACACAGTCCCTTATTACAAATCCATAGTCCAATACATAAACAGTCCATGATACAGATCAAAGCATAGATCATCAAAAGCAGAGAATCATCACAATAGCTTCATCACATCTTCTTGTACGACATCCATATCACTGTTCCTCTGCTCGTCCAAATCATTTGGGGTCATCACAGGTGTCAACCACAAGACACAAAATAGGGTAAGTCATGATAAACAAAATTTAAACATAAACAGACATAATATTAAATATGCGTAGCTAGTTATATAAAATACAGAGGATATATTATCACGGTTATTAAAATTTAATCATCATCGTTTACTCCACCCATGCATTAGATCATCTTTTTCCCACACGTACTTATTATAAAATGTAAGAAAATGCATGCTCATCTTATTATATGATGCATGACTGAGATCTCAGCTTAACGTCTCAAGAATTGTGGCCACTGTCAGATAACCCCATCCTCAACTCAGTGGAACGAACTTATCCATGCGGTAAGGGTAGCCCAGTGGCGCGTAGGATTATCACTCCCATCCATGTGATCATCATGGTGGTGTGGTCCTCACTGGCTCAACTACCCCCTAGTTAAAAACATATGGACTCAGTTTAGTTATCTGACACACCTCTTTACGAGGTTTATCATCTCATCATCTCAAAGATTACCCCATCGGGTATATGCACATGAAAATGCAGACATGATTCATTTTACTTCTTGTAAATTATTCTTTTTAATCATTTTCATCACAACTCAATATCATCACAAGGTCATCACCATATCATCACAGGGTCATCATAATATCATCACTGGGTCATCACATCTTAGAATCATTTCTCATCACCTATCATTTTTTCCATCTCATTTATTCATCACTTATTTATGTAGGGTCTCATATACACCAAAAGTCTTAGGAATTCCACACATTATTTTAAATCATCAAATCAAACTTCTCAAGGAATAATATCACACGGTCATCACACTAAATTTCATTTGAAACCTTTCACTTGTAACAAAATTCAGAAAGTTATATCTCTTTTATTGTACTTAACCAAACTTTATATGATTCACGATTAACAACAAAATGAATACACAAACATAACTTAAAGAACATAAAATATATGCTATCTACCAAATAATCCATAAAACCATATAAGTTTAAACCATTATCATTATATATAGAGTTTCCATTTTAAGCTTTGTTCATAATTGTTGTCAGTCATAAGGTAAAATTTCCATAATTATTTACTTAGCATCCCTTGATCTTATAATCAACAAAATACATAGTTAGAAACTAAGTAAGACTAAAGAAACATTACAAGATAAATTTAGTTAAAGAACATATATACCAAAATAATTTATGAAACATAAACCTAATCTTTTTATCATTGGATAGAAAATTATAAATTACCTTGGGTTGATTTATTTATCTTCTTACTAAGATTAATCTCATGATACCCTTCTTAATTCTTTTTCCCTTGCCTTTTAATTAATCAACTCAACCTTAGATAATCTTAAGTAGTAGCCTTGATTATATTTAAACTTGATTTACCAAGACTTCCCTTACCTTTGCTTTGGATATTAATCTACCTCGGTCTTAAAATTCCTTGCTCCTCACACGTAAACTTCCCAAAGATGGGGCTGTTGTGGCTTTGATTTTGATGGTGTTTGAAAAGGATATAGAAAGTTAGATTTTGGAAAGAAAAAGGGACCTTTGAATGGCACGGCTGTCTTTGTTTTTGGTTTTGAAAAGGTTTGGTTTGAAAAGACAAAGCTTTGGTTGCTTAATTCTTGAAATTGTGAAGCATGTGGAATGTCATCCGTAGCTTTCTTCTTATGCCTACCGGTCCCCCACTTTTATAAAACTCTTAAGCTTGTGTCTTCACAATAAAAATCTATAAACCATAAATGATTATTTTACATATGCTAGTCTTTGATTGGTTAGCCAATAATTTCCTTCCAAGCAAGCTTCCAAGTACATAAATCATTAACTCCTCTAAGCCCCTAAATTTCCACGTGCTCTCCCAATTGGAGTGTAGTCCATCCATGAGATTTTCTCTTCTTGGCATCCTTTGATATCTTAAAGTCTTGTGTAGAACCAATTGGAATCAAGTTAGACTTTTCAACTCTTTGAACCAACCAATTAAAATGGAGTTGGATTTTTCAACTCTTCCTTTCATTCTTTTTTTTTTTTAGCTTATTGAAGAGTCTTCCCCTATTGGCCTAAAACTACACGGCCTTGACTTGGTTTTAACACCAATATGCTTAATTTTTTTTCTTCAACCGTGGGATAGCTCTTAATTTGGAGTTTCCTTTGAGATTCCTAGCATTTATGAATTATTCCCCTTGTCCCCCCAATCATTCCCTTAAGCTTTTTACTTGGTTGCTTCTTATTGGTTGATTCATGGCTTCCTTGACTTGGTCTCCTCCTTCCTTTCTTGCTTTTCCTTCACCGTAGCATGCTTGGTCTTGTACCAAAATGTTTTCTTTTGCTATATGCTTTTCCTTATTATTGATTTTTCTCCAAAACTCGTATTAGTAAAATACTCATTCTGAATTTGTTCACCGTTGGATCTTCTTAGAATTTTAGAGGCATACTCCTATCCCATATATTTAACTTTTGACCGTTGGGATTGTTGAAATAATGCCTAGAACTATCTACGGGTCCAAGGTAGTCAAGAGGAAGTTTATTTCAAAAAAATCTTCTTACTTCATATTATCTTTTCTTTACAAATGGACCAATAGGAAATTTTCAAGCTTCTTAGCCCTCCATGTGGCTAATCTTGAAGTTTCTTTAAGCTCCTCTCCATTGATCTTGTATCATACGGTCAAAGCTTATTCTAAGAATTCAATCAACTAATTTTCCTATAATAGTTTTTCTTGAATTCTTATTGGTCCGTTTTGCTTTGAATTATTAAAATTACTAATCTAACTTATTTAGAACACTTATCCCTTTCATAATTAAGGGAAAATTCTATAGATCATATCCATACTGGTCTTATAATTTTCTGATGTCCGAGTTAGTCTATATTAAGCTCTTTTCAGAATATCTCCCAAAATTCCTAAAAATTACTGTTTAGGATTTTCTGACCCCAATCATATTAATAATGTGTTGGCTAAAGGTATTCTATCCCATACTCAGGTTCCCACAATTTTCTAAAGTCATCTTGGTTAGTTTTGACCCAGGGGTATTTTGGTAATTTTTGCCCCTCACTTCCAGGGGTAAAATTGTCATTTCCAAAAATGTTCAGAGTATTTTTGTTATTTCCCTTAAATCCTTCTGTACTGTCTGTAGTTAACATTTTACCCCAATATTTGACTGTGATTCCAAAAATTTGGGGTGTTACAGATTCTGTATGGTCCTTCCCAATTGGGTGCCAGTTTCCCTTCCCGGGCATTCTTGTTTCCGATGTCGGCTATTCGTAGTACCAGATCTCCTTGTTCAAAGTTTCTCAGCTTTACTTTTCTATTAAATTTACGTGCCGACATCTGCTTCATTTCTATTTCCTGGCAATGAACTATATCTCGAATTTCTTCTATCATTTGTAGCTCGGCAGCTATTGCGGCGATATTGTCTTCTTCGGCATGGATCATGTATTATTTTCTCCATGAGGGCTGGCCGATCTCCACAGGGATCATTGCTTCGCATCCATAGGTCATTCTGAACGGGGTTTCTAAGGTGGTACTTTGGACCGTGGTCCGATATGCCCATAGTACATAGTACAACTGTTTGACCCAATTTGGGCTGACTTCATGTATTCGTTTCCTTAGTCCGTCCAAAATGACTTTGTTTGTGCTTCCGCCTGCCCATTCGACTGAGGGTGTTCTACCGAAGAAAAGTGATGTTTTATGTGGAAACCACTCATCATCTGTTGGAATTTTTTATCAGTGAACTGTGTGCCATTGTCCGTGACAACTTTTGCCAGGATCCCAAATCGTGCTATGATGTTTCGCTCGAAGAATTTTTGGACCCGGGCCGAGGTGATGGTGGCTATGGACTCGGCCTCTACCCACTTCGTAAAATAATCGACGGCCACTATTAACCATCTCATTTGACCTTCTGTCGGTTTAAATGGGCCTAATAGGTCCATGCCCCACTTGTAGAAAGGCCATGGTGCCGTGATCGAAGTCAACTCGGTAGGCGGGCTCCATAATATTTTCGCATGCCTCTGGCAACTCTCACATTTCCTCACGTGCTCATTAGCATCTGTTTTTATCGTAGGCCAGAAGTACCCGGTGCGGAGGACCTTCAATGTTAGTGCCCTGGCGCCCATATGTTGGTCGTTGATGCCTTCATGTATCTCTCTAAGCACGTACTCGGCTTGATCTGGGTTCAGGCATAACAACACTGGGGTGTGAAGGCCCCTGCGGTATAATTCTCCATTCACGATGGAGTACATAGCTGCTTCTCGGATCACCTTTTTTGCTTCTATCTCATCGTCTGGTAAAGTTCCTTGTTCCAGGTAATCAACAATGGGCTTTCTCCATTCTGTGGCCGAGGCAATGATCATAACGCACGCCGGTTGAGCCACATCTTGTTGGATGATGGTTCTGTGGCTTCCTGCGTCTTTTGTACTAGCAAGTTTTGATAATATATCTGCCCGGGTATTTTCTTCCCGGGGTATATGAGCGACGGTCACTTCTTTGAATTCGGCCATCATCTCCTTTGACTTGGCCAAGTATTTGGCCAGCAAAGGTCCTTTGACTTGATACCTTCCTTCTATTTGTGCCGAGACGAGTTGTGAGTCAGTGAACACTTTGACCTTCAATGCCTCCTGTTCTCTGATATATTTCAAGCCGGTGATCAATGCTTCGTATTCGGCTTGGTTGTTGGACATTGGGAAGTTAAGCCTCAACGATTGTTCCAGTGACACCCCTTCGGGGTTTTCAATAATGATCCCGGCTCCGCTTCCTTTAGAGTTAGACGATCCGTCGACATATAGTGTCCACGTCGGTATTTCCTGCAGGTTTGAGGACGTCGAGGTCAGTTCCACCAGGAAGTCGGCCAATGCCTGGACTTTGATGACGTGCCGAGCTTCATACTTAATGTCGAACTCTGATAACTGGATGGCCCAGTTCATCATCCTTCCTGCAAGGTCGGGCTTATGCAACACCTGCCGAAGTGGCTGATTCGTCCTTACCACCACAGTGTGGCTTTGGAAATAAGGACGAAGTCTCTTTGCTGTTGTTAGGAGAGCGAAAGCTACCTTTTCAAGTTTTTGATATTGCAGTTCCGAGTTCTTTAGAGCTCGGCTCACAAAATAGACCAGTAGCTGGGATTTGTCAACTTCCCTGACTAATACGGCGCTCACGGCTTCTTCCCCAACTTAAATGTACAAGATCAGGGTCTCCCCGGGGTCCGGCTTTGAAAGTACTGGAGGTGATGCTAGGCATTTTTTAATTTCCAAGAATGCTGCTTCACATGCCGAAGTCCACCCGATAATAGCTTCCTTTTTCAGTCATTTGAAGAAAGGAAGAGCCTTCTCAGCCGATCTCGGAAGAAATCGAGTTAATGCCGCCATCCGTCCTATTAACTGTTGTACTTCACGCTTGTTGGTCGGGAACTCCATGTCCAGGATAGCTTTACACTTATCTGGATTTGCTTCTATCCCTCTGTACGTGAGCATAAATCCTAGGAATTTTCCTGCTTTCACCCCAAAAGCACACTTCGTTGGATTCAGGCGAATATCGTGCTGTCTCAACTTCTGGAATGTTTCTTCCAGATCTCGGATATGATCTCCCTCGACAGGTGTCTTGGTGATCATGTCGTCAATGTACACTTCTATGTTTCGTCCGAGTTGATCAGCGAATACTTTATTCATCATCCTTTGATAGGTAGCCCCGACATTTTTCAATCTAAAAGGCATGACGTTGTAGCAGTAATTGGCGTTCACACCTCGGAATGTTGTCTTATCTCGGTCTTCCGGGTACATCGGTATTTGATTATACCCAGAGTAAGCGTCCATGAATGATAACAGCTGGAATCTGGCTGAGCTGCCCACTAATTGGTCGATGTTCGGCATTGGATATGAGTCTTTGGGACATACTTTATTTAAGTCGGTGAAATCGACGCATACTCTCCATTTCCCATTGGATTTCTTTACCATCACGACGTTGGAAAGCCATGTGGTGTATTGTATCTCTTTTATGAAGCCGGCTTCCAACAGTTCCTTGATGTGTTTTTCCAGGGCTTGTCTTCTCTCTGGACCGAGTTTCCGATTCTTCTGCTCTATCAGTTTGGAGCTGGGATACATAGACAATTTGTGGCAGCAAAAGGTTGGATTGATTCCGGGTATCTCGAAAGCCTTCCAAGCAAACACATCCTGGTTCTTTTCTATGCATTCTAGTAATCTGCTTCTCGTCTAGGGATCATTTTGCTTGCCTATCTTTGTGATCTTTTCAGGTGAATCTCCAATTTGGACTTCCTTCAGCTCGTCCACTGGTTCCGGCCTCTATTTGTCATCCCTTACATCCAATTCCACTAGGTTGATTGGTTGTTGGGATAGTGGTTCTTCAATCTTATGCTTTGCTGGATCTCCCTTCCTTATCCGACGTGGAGAGGAATGGCTCCCATTGTTTTCTTTCACGGTATTGTAGTAGCACTGCCTAGATTCCTTCTGATCTCCGCATATCGTGATGACTTGGCCAAGGTTTCCTATCATCTTCATTTTCTGATGCTTTGTGGACATTATTATATCCCATTTGTGAAGAGTTGTGTAACACCCCATATTTCCTGTATCTGTGCATTTTCTCATAAAAACACATTTCTAGATAAATGACATAAATGCCCTTAGAAATTTTTGGAAATAACCAAAATGTCCCTGAACAATTCCATAAATGACCAAAATGCCCTGAACATTTGCCCAAATGACCAAAATATCCTTATAGCTCTGATAAGGTCATATAAGCTTTAGTAGGATCCTGGAAACCTGATAAAATATAAAGTAATCCTAGATAAGCAATTATCGACGTTATTTGCGAAGAAAAACCCTAAGATAGAATTATTAGAAATTTTGAAAGATAGTTCAAGAAAAAAATTGAATTTAAAATAATCTAGGTTCGGTTAAAGCACAGAAGAAAGACAGATACAATCTAGAAAATTTTCTTTTCATTATAGCAGGATGAGATTGGTTAATAAGT
Organism: Glycine tomentella; assembly: GCA_007407185.1. Lineage (NCBI taxonomy): Eukaryota > Viridiplantae > Streptophyta > Magnoliopsida > Fabales > Fabaceae > Glycine > Glycine tomentella. The sequence continues at coordinate 9,607 of PYAF01002436.1, read as the reverse complement.
AGTCTAAATCTTTTACTAATTAAAAACCAAATGAACCAATAGAAAATTAGACAAGCTATTAGAAAAAAAAAATGAAGTAACCACATAATGAAATATGACTACAACCTACCTTAAGTTCTAATTAAATTTGGAACTTTGTTCTCAAGAAAACAAGTTGAAATAAGGATTATAAATTATGAAAATAAATTTACCATAAGATTACTTAATTACAAGATATAAAATGATAAATTTAAGTATTAAATTCTTTCAACAATAATTA
>PYAF01002435.1:493389-516863 GCA_007407185.1 Glycine tomentella | reverse complement strand
TCTTTAAGATTAAACTTATTATTGATTAATAAATTATTAGTTTTAGAAGATGAAGAAGATGGTTCATCCAAAGATTTTTTAAGTTTAAACAAAAGATTTTTCTTTTCTTCGGGATCAGAAACGGAATTAATCACCTCAAAAAGAAGATCTTGCTCCCTGGTAAGGACATTGACCTGGGAAGAAGAAGGACAGTCTTCATTAGTCGAAGATAAATCATCCTCTTGAATTTGATTCAGATTTTCTGAAGAGTGACCTTCAGAGGTATCCTTATCAGATTCTTCTTCAGAGGAGGATTCTACTAAGAGCTGATTAATCTGTTCTTCAACAGAGGGTTCGAGGTTAAGGTTCCTAAGCTTTCTCTTAAGCCTACAGTACTGACTCTTATGGCCGGGTTTGCCACAAGTCCAACAGACTATGGGTTTCTTAGGAATGTTGACCTTATCAAAGGGAGGTTTCGTCTGGAATTCTCTCCTAAGTTTTCTAGGTGGGGTACCAGACTTATGGCGATGGTAAACAGATTTTTTTGGTTTATGTTTATCAGGATTATGGGTATGCTTCTTAGGCTTCCTGGGTTTGGAGCAAGGGAGGCCAAACTGTTCACAGAAATTTCCCAAATCTCTGCGATTTTGAGCCTTTTCTTTGGCAAGCTGATACTGAATCTTATCATCTTGACAAATCTTCAAGGCTACCTTCTGGATGTAAGCAATAAGCTGACCATAACTTAATTGCTTGTAGGGGATCTCATTGTTCGGGTGCTGACTGCGAATCTTATCCCTAACCTTATCTCCTAAGGATTTAGGAAGACCAGCAAGAAATTTTTCTTTCCAGAAAGATTCTTTTGGCTGTCTTCACGGGTAAAGACTCTAGTAAGGAAGGTATCCTTATACCATCTAAAGTCAGCTAAGGTCTTACACCTAAGATTAGAAAGGAGTTCGGCAGATCTATCTTTCCAAAGGCTGGAATCACCTATGAAATGCTGAACTATGGTGAAGATTAGCTGGTTGACAGAGTCAGGGATTGGCTTACCATCTTGGGTCAGGATTGTGCCATCATTTTCCATTTTGATAGCATTCTGGATAGTAATCTTGTGTTCCTCAGAAAGGTAGTTATCCCACCAGCCTTTTAGTTGTCCAGTAAATCCGGAAACTAAAATATTTACAATAACTGCTTCCGTGCAGTTAAGGGATGTATCATAGGCTGTAGCAACCATGGTCATCTGCTGGAGGAGATTGAGGATCTGGTACTCTGTTTTGCCATCTATATTCCATTCATAGACATGGTTGGCATTAAAGGATTTGGAGTTTTCCCGTTCCTCCAAAAGAAGATCAGGAGCGGCTGCCCTATGGTAATACAGCTTAGAAGGTTGCTTCCAGTTGGGCTAATTTCTAATAGGGTTGATTCGGACAGATCTATCTGAGTCAGAGTTTCCATTTTCAGACTCAGCTTGGCTAAGGACATTGATTTCCTTATCTTTGTCCTTTTGGGCTTCATGCCTAGATCTGGCTCTAGTAAGGGTTGGCCTAGAATGGGCTTCTTGGGATGTCTGAGGAGTGTCTTGAATGATGATGGATGTCAATCCTCCAAGCTTGTCCTTAGGTTCTTCAGGTGGTTGATTAAAAGCTCGGAGTTTGGCAAACTCTTTCTTAAGCTTATCAGTCATCCTAAAGGGTTTGAAGATGGGGGTTTGGATGGTTTTAGGAGCAGAGGTACTGGCTTTTAGACTATGGCTAGGGTTTTCTCCTAATTTTTCTCCTATGGACTGGAGGTATCTGTTGGTATAATTAGATTGCTCCATAAGATTCTTGATATCCTTGGGTTATGGGTTCAGATTCATCCCTAGACTTAAAGGGTGAGGCATAAATGTGACCATGCTTCTCATTCTTGACATTAGGAAGTATAAACTTGGTCGACGGAGGGAACTCAGATCTAACTATCTGGCCATCCTTAAGGTCATACTTAGTGATAACACTAACGGTGTTTGGCTCTAAGAAAGGATAATCTATCTTATGGTAAGCTGCATAAGACTTAAACCAATCAAAGAAGAAGATTTGAGACTCAACAAGATTAAGAAAGGCATAATATTCTTCCCTAATCTGATCTTTACTCTTATCCCTATAATGGCTAAGAAACCACTCTCTTTGAGGAGTCATTTCCTCATAGTCGAAATCTAGCTTAAGGGCTTTATAATCTATGCAGGCCTTATCAATCATGGATAACTTCATAACCTTGCATAGATGAAAAGGTTGGAGAAGGAATAGACCTAGACTTCCTCGTTGGTTTCCTGTTGATAAACAGGTTGAGAAATGGACGAAGAGGTTTCTACTCCCTGAAGCTTGATTCTACTACTGGTACTAGGAGCAGCAGAACAGGATTTCCTAGAAAAGACAGATCCAAACATCTCAGATCTAGAATCTCTAGTAAAGGATGATCTAGCTGTATTGAAGGAGTTCGACCTATTGAAGGTGATCTCTACCCTTCCAGAGTCAAATTGCTTGATAGACTCAAAGCTAGGTGTGGTTTGAGGCTTGGCAGGGGCTACCTTATCCATGGCCCAAGTCTGAGGGAAATTAATGTCTTCCCACCTGATGACTTTCGGAATCACAACCTTGGCCTTGGTTGTGTCTGTGAGAAACAGGGTAGTTTCTCCAGTCTTCCTGGGTTTAAGGACTCTAGACATACACGAGTTCATTACCTTGTATTGAACTCGATAGATGATATTAACTGGGATGGAGCCTTCATATCAAGACCATAAAGCTGGACATCTAAGGTTAACACATCTAAGATGTTGGCATCTTCTAGGCTGATAGTCCTATCAGGATAACAGTTGAAGTAGATTGGACCATTACTAAGGCTGGTTTCTACGGTGCCTAGAATGGAATCGGTAAACTGATTGTGACGGGAGTCTCAAAGGCACAAAAGAATTGAGGTGTTTAATCCTTCTATCCCTAAAGGTTTGGCTGCAACTTGAACACATCCAATATGCAGAAAACTGTATTTTTGTTTATGCAGTTTTAAAGATCCGTTTGAAAGAAGTTTTATTTCATCAAAATCAGATTTAAGACGTATGTTAGTCTCAACAGTCCGAATAATGAAATCAGATTTACGGAAATAATTTCCTTCAGGTTTATAAAGCTCATTTTCTGGAATCCTGGGGATCTTCCAGTCATCCAGATCTTGATTAATATCTTCAAAAGAAACTTCCTCTTTGAAAATATTACGATTGGGTTTGATTAAAGCATTTTCTGCTTGGGAAGGATTGAAAGAAGAAGATGAGGGTTGGGAAGATTTAAACGAAAAACGAGAAGAAAAGGAGCGAAAAAGAGACATGACGAGAATATCATAAAATAAATCCCCTGATATCATTGCCATCCTTTGGTTCTGTAAAAATATTAAGATAGATCCAAGTTGAAAATTACACTCTGAGCTATATTCCAGACCTTTTTTTTTTTTTTTACTTTTTATCTTTTAACTATAGCCAATGAATTCTCAGACAAAAGTTAAGATCTCATATTACAATATCTTGTAGGATTTACTGCCCTAAACTCGGCGGGACTTACTACCCCAGCAATACCAGATCTAAACTTTCTCCGCTTATAATGCTAACCAGTCAAAAGATAAAAGTACTTTAAATCATTTAAGAAAACATCAAACAAACAGAATGAATATACAGGCGTCTGGATAATAACTCAGGTAAGCAACAAACAACTCAGATCTTGCCATATATTCCTACTTCCCCATCAGGCTCTGATACCATATGGGGTGAAAGCGGGGACGGGGAAAGCGACTATACAACAAAAAACATAAATGAGAAGCAGGAATAGAATACGGAATTCACATGGCGTTCAGAGCATAATACAACAAAATAAATTTAATGCATAAACAAGAAGTTATACTCTCAAGAGCGGCAAGCCGTCGGGATGAGAGGGAGTGGGTGAGAAGAGAAAGATTTAATTACATAAACAAAACATGCAATATATATATATATATATATAGTTAAGTAGCCACTATCTATTGTTACATAGGTCAGTTCTTTTGGTTACATTACTTTTATTGCATTCATAGAACTTAACTACTAGGAAACATCTCAGATACACTAGTTAGGATTATTATTTATTTACAAAAACCTACAGCCTATGTCTCCATTTCAAAAGTTCTCTCCCATGCTCTCTTCTTCACTTACCAAGTTAATCCATGGGTGGATTTGGACAAGTAGGAGTAACCTCTAGGAATGGATCATTAGGATTAAACAGTCCATTAAGTGCAAAAATGGGAAAATGAGTGCCAAAATAAATATATGCGTGTATAACTGGGTGCATGGTTACGACATAACAGTTTCTTTCCTCGTCAATGTACCACCCCAACTCTAACGCATCAAGGAAGATGATGATTGAGGCCATCTAAAATAGAACATAAAACAAATCTAGTGAGAAATAAAAATTTCTCAGTAGGCAAAAACTAAACAACCGAGCACGTTAGTACGTTAGTAAATAATTGATATATTCAAATGAAGCAATAAAATAATTATGCAAATTATATGGATGCATGAAATGAACTTTCCCAAGGTGTATATGGCTTCTACATATCGTATTGTATATAACTACACCTCGTACTGTATGTAGATGCTGCGATCATCTTACGCAAACATGCATGATTTATGCCATATATTTGCACCTGGTCACTACATATTGTATTGTATGTAGTATCAGATTCTGTTTCACAAAATCTCGTACTGGACTTGGAAACATGAATCAACCTATCATCATATCAACATCCATCCATAATAAAATCCATTAGCAAAATACATACCACCTTATGGAAAAATGTTGTTATCATAACATCATATGTACCACAAGTATGGTTAAACCACCATACCTTATTTAAATAAGATCATTACCACTTAGGCATGACTTTGATATCCTCAAACTATAAAAAAATCATGTTAGTAATCTAACTAATAAACCACAATATATTTCAAATAATTTCTAATTCCTTTAAACTTTCACAAGAAAATTATAAGCTAGCATGCATTTTAATCTCCTTTCACCTACCACCTTACTACTTCATCCTCAAATTTAATTACTCAAGCATTTGAACCATTTATCTACATACCATTCAACCTCTACTTCTAAAAATTAATTCAAAACAGTACCATAATAAAACTATGAACAAACAGCCAAAATATCATCAAAATCACTTCCAAAGATCACCAAATCTACTTCCAAACATCCCCAATATTTCAGCCTATAAATCATCACCTATTTCTATGGTTTAAATCAACATTTTCATATCATAAAATAACCTTCAAATAACATGAATTTCCAACCTAAACAATAACCATAAATCTGCCCAATTAAGCATAAAGGTTAATCCAAACAAATGCTTAACTAGAGATTGAAGCCTAGCCTACCTCAAGTGAGTTTGAGTTTGAAATGGAATAGATTAAGAACTGTCTTCCTTGGAATATCCTCTAAGAAATGATGTCTTAAAAAATAAAATGGCTGACAGGTGAAGTGGTAGAAGGTGTCATGGTTTGGAGCAAGCAAAAGAGGTAAAAAGAAAAAGCTTGTCAAGAAGCAAATAAGTGACTATGAAGTGTATTCTGGCCAGCCAGCTATACGTGCAATTTTTTTCAAATCCCTAGCTATTTATACTTCTTTAATCAGTTGGATTTTAATTGATTTAGTTGAGTTATAACTGAATTAGGATTTAGTTTAGTTAGAATTTAACTAGGTAACCATTACCTTAGAAGATATTATGCCTAAACCTTATCTTGACTTTGATTTTTCTTGGTCAAGATTCCTTAATCCATTGTCTTGGGGGCAGCTGGCTTCTCATATGTGGAACATGGCTGGGCTACTCAGTTTTATTCACTTGGCTCTTGTAATTCCACATACACAAAAGGCCATATTATATCTTTCTCCTTTCAGCCTTAAAAAAATTTACAGCAGTTACTCCTTCACGGTTTTTTTTTTTTTGGCTTATTGTTTTAGTGCAAGATTCCCTTATTTAATGTTCCATGTGCACATGGAAAGTGACCTTTTATGAGTCCACTTATTATTGGTCTAGTTGTTGGTTGAAGCTTCTAGCCTTTGTGTCAAAGTTTTAGGAGCTACAAATTGCCAATACTAGATTTTTCTAAAAAACATGTTTCACAGCACATGGTTCGTTTATTGTTTATTCTGTACCAATATACTAGTCCAAAAATTCTCATTTTATATTATGTTAAACTAGACTTCCTAAGCTTTCCAACAAGGTATCACATGCCTGATTTGGAGTTATAAAACTCTGGCTATAACATTCTTAATCTAGACTTTAAAACTGCCAGCAAGCTGAGAAATTCCACACTGATATCTCTTAAGGTTTTAATTACTGCAATCAGTACACACACTATATTTATCTGAAATTTTTATATGTTGTAGTAGACATCTAGATCTTTAATTCCATAGATCATTCACTTAATTTGGATAAGAATTGAGAGAGATATAAATTTTTTAATACAGGTGGCAGAAGCTGTTTTTGAATGTGGACAACTTTCAATGGTTTGTTTTAAAATAATTTTTTATCCTATTATTTTTGTGTATTCAAGTATCATCACACTTCCACAATTCAATCATAAATATGAATTAATTTTAAGGATGTTACAAAAACCATATTAGAAGCATTACTATAAAAATAATATTTTACTACGTTTGTCTTTATTGACATTTTATCATTTCCAGCAAAGACGGTTTCAAACAAAATTGTCCTTGTATAACTGTTAAATTGTCCCCTATTCGTCACGCTTTGGAGCTGTTGAGCAAGGACTGACTCCTCATCCTTCTTTGCAAGGGGGCGGCAAAGCACCACGACGTGACGGAGATTGAGGACTGCAAAGTCGTCACCGACATGGTTTCCGACAAGTCCAAGGGCTACAGAGTACACGCAGAAGAAGATCTATGTGAGCAAGGTCGGTGCGGATCTGGATCCGCAGAAGCTTCTCGCAGTTTAGGGAGATATAGGAAGGGTCGTTGGGGCTTGACAAGGCTACTAAAAAACCTAAGGGTTTTTGTTTTTTTGTTTACAGGAGTCCGAAAGAGAAGTTTGGCGTAGGAAGTGGTTAGTAGAGAGAATGAAATGTTGGATATAAGGGGAGCATCATGAAGATTATAAAGGATTTGATTCAAGATTGGTTTTGAGCTTTCAACATGCTTGGATGCCTTGAAGTTGTTTAATTGTATTATGTGTAACAGAAAGGCTAATCTGATGATTCATGCATTGCATTCACTCATTCATTCATAATCTTAAATGGTTTTTATAAAAAAAATAACAAAGCTTTTATATTTTGGTTAAGGTTTTAATCTGATTGAAAGGTTTTTGGAAAAATGCAATTTTCACTGGTTTAATCGATTACCTTACTGATATAATCGATTATTTTGTTCTTCATTCAATTTGGAAAATCTTTTATGAACATTGTAATCGATTACCCATCGGAATAATCAATTATTTGGCCTTTGTTTACAACAAAACTGCTTTGTTAATGATTTTAATCGACTATTTAAGTGTTGTAATCGATTACAAAGTTAATCATGGATTTTAAGTTCTGCTAGGATAATCGATTACCATTATCCGTAATCGATTACATAGGCTATTTGAGAAAAGCCACTTCGATGTCCTAATCGATTACCACAACTTGCAATCGATTACACAGTTCATTTTGTGAAACATAGCTTTCTGTCTTAATCGATTACAACTCGGGATAATCGATTATTTTACTCGTTGCTGAAACCCAGAAAGCTTCTTTAACATTTTAATCAATTAAGTGGTAATTTAATCGATTACATAAGAATTTTAATTGATTATTAGGCGTGTTTAATCAATTACAGTTAGTTACAAATTTTGTTATAAATAGGATTAAAGGCTTGGCTTGTTTTCTAACTTTGAGAGATTGTACCCATTCGTATAAATAGGCTTGGCTTGGCTTGTTCTTCTTGGTTGGTTTTAGAGAAGGGTTCTCTAACTCAAAAACAGAGTAGTGTTCTCTGGTTCTTGCTCCTTAGATTTCTAATAGGGGGGTTTTAGATTTTTATTCTTTATCTAGTGTTGATAAAACAGAGGTTTTTGTAAAAGCTTGTAAGAACAGAAATTTATAATAGTGGAACTCTAATCTAGTGTTGATTAGAAGAAACTGAATGTAGCTTCAGTTGTGAAGTGAACCAGTATAAATTGCTTATGTCTTTGATTCTATTTCTCTATCTCTCATCTTGTTCATTGGTCATTAATTCTTTGATTCATATTCATTGTTCAACAAGTTCAGTTTTGATCTATTGATTTCTTGGGCTGAGCTATTTGATTGAGTAAATTGATTTCTTGGTTTTGAAAGTGATAAAGATCCTGAACTCTGATTTGAATTAGTTTTTAAAATACCAAGGTAATAACCAATTCACGCCCCTCTTGGTTATTGTGGGTATTCCTATTATTTTCAATTGGCTTCAAGAGCTGGTTCTTAAGAGTTATTTAAGATCACTATTTTTTCTTCAAAAAGAAAAATGAATACCTCACAAATAACCTTCAAAGAAGGTGCTTCTCTAAATAGATTCCCTATATTTGAAGGGGAGCACTTTAGTTTTTGGAAAAATAGAATGAAAATCTTTATTCAATCAAATGACCCAGGTGCTTGGAATGCTATAGAAAAGGGTCCTTTTATTCCAAAGAAAACCGTTGGCAATGAAATGATTCCCAAAGAATGGGATGAGATGACAGATGCTGAACAAAAGGTTGTCCAATATGATTTTAAAGCTAAAAATATGATCACCTCTGCACTTTCTTCTGATGATTTTTTTAGAACAGTGAGATGCACAAGTGCAAAAGAAATGTGGGAGATGTTGAAGATTACTCATGAAGGAACTGAATGTTGATTTCAAAGAAGCTATTTGAAGAATTGACATAGAATCAAGCTTAGTTTTGTGCTTCCAACATGCCTTGAAGCCTTGAAGATTAATTTGTGATTAATGTAAAAGGAAGAAACATTTTTGGTGATCCAAGTGCATTGCATTCACATCATTCATTAAGTCAATTAGTTTGAGTAATAGAATTCACAAGGCTTTGATAAAATTGTTTAAGTTTTTGGATTAAATCAAAGGTTTTTTGGAAAAATAAGTTTTTTACTAGTTTAATCGATTACATTAAGATAAGAATCGATTATTTTGTTCTTAGTACATTCTGGAAAACTTTTCATGAATAATGTAATCGATTACATATCGGATTAATCGATTATTTTATCTATGATTACATATAAACTGCTTTGATGAACAATTTAATCGATTACCATCAGACCGTAATCGATTACATAGGCTAAACAGAAAAAATCACCTTCCTGTCTTAATCGATTACCAAGATTAGTAATCGATTACATAGTTCAATATGGTTTATGAAGCTTCCTGGTTTAATTGCTTACCAGAATCCATAATCGATTACACAATGTATTTCAAGTTTATGAAGCTTTCTATCTTAATCGATTACAAGACGGAATAATCGATTATTCTGTTCGTTGCCCATATCCAAATTTTTGTAGAACACTTTAATCGATTACATGGTTAATTTAATTGATTACATAAGTGAAATAATCAATTATTGGGCACGTTTAATCGATTACTGACAGTTACAAAATTTGTTATGAATAGAACCCTTGCTCAACTGTTTTAGTAACTTGATCAATTCGTATTCTGAGCATACATAAGCTTTCTAAACACATTCTTAGTGATTTTCTGGGTTCTCTGAGTTCTTGTCTTCACTAAAACACTTATGGGTTTTTAAGTTATTATTGAAGCAAGAAGATTCTTTCAAAACGGTTAAGGAAGGAGATGTTCTGAGTTTGTTTTCGTTATTCAACCTGGTATATTCATTCATTAGCATATCATTCATTGGATCATCAGGTGATTTTTTTCCTTAACTTAGTGGCTGTAATTCTTTTGAGTTTGTTTTGTATTGTCTATTGTAATTGTGTTTCTTGCTTGTAAACTAGAGATAATGTTTCTCTAGGGTTTGTGCTGAGTAGTGTTCTCAGTGGGTTTGTCTTTAAGAAACTAATAGTGTTTTAGATTTCTGAACTTTATCTAGGGTTGATAAAGGGAGACTTTGTAATTACTTGTGAGAACAGAAAATTGCAATAGTGGAACTCCATTCTAGTGTTGAGTGGAAGAAAAATGGATGTAGCTTCATAGTATTTGAAGTGAACCAATATAAATCTTTTGTGTTCTGCTTCTAATCTTTTTCTTAATTATATTTTGTCTATCTTCATTGTCTTGCTTTGCTTATCAATTCAATTTTGAGCTATTGAATACCTTGGACTGAGCATTTGATTGAATAAGGATTCTTGGTTTCAAAAGTGATAAAGATCCTAAGGGAAACTCTGATTTTGTTTAAGAAATTTTTAATTTACCAAGCCTAACCAATTCACCCCCCCTCTTGGTTAAGTGTGAAGTGTTCCTATATTTTACACTGAAGAAGTTAGAAGATCAAGAAAGCATGCATTGATCCATGAGTATGAGATGTTCAAGATGAACACCAATGAAAGCATTTCTCAGCCACAAACAAGATTCACTCATATCATCAATCATGTTTTGGGTCTTGAGAAGATCTTTGATACTGAAGAACTAAACATCAAGATCTTGAAGTGTCTCACAAGACCTTGGCAACCAAAGGTGACAGCAATTAAGGAATCAAAAGATCTATCAAAGACGTTCATGGCTGCACTATTTGGTAAGTTACTTGAGTATGAGCTTGAAATGTCTTAACTAATTTGTGCTGAAGATGCAGAAAAGAAAAATAAAAGTATTGCATTAAAAGTTGCATCATCAACGTCAGAAAAAGTGAAAGATTCAAGTGAAGAGGATGAAGAGGACAACATGAACTTGGTTGTCAAGAAGTTCAGCAAGTTCTTGAGGAAAAACAAGAACAAAAGGTTCACAAAGAACAACAAGAACAAGAAGAAGAAGAACAACAACAAGATTGACAACAATTTTACTTGCTTAATCTACTTGAAAAAACAACAAGGGGACAACAAGGTGAGGAAGGAAGGAAAATCCAAAAGAGCCTACATAGCTTGGGAAGATAATGAGTCAACAACATCAGATTCTTCAACTGAAAATGAAGAAGCAAACATGTGTCTTACCTCCACAATCAATGAAGAAGATGATGATCTATCAAGTGATGGAGATGAGGTAAATTCTGAACTTGAACAAGCTATTAATGCTTTCCAAGAAATGCATGAAGAGGCCCAAAAGCTTGCAAAATCCAATAACAAGCTCAAAGGAAATCTTAGATGGCATGTTGCAAAAATTACTGAATTGCAAACTAAAATTTGCAACTTGAAAGAAGAAAATGAAAAACTTGTTTCAAGTTACAAAATGAATGGATGTGTATGTGCTTCTTCTTCTACTAATGTTGACAAATATAACTTGCTGGAAAAAGATTTTGATGATTACAAAAGGAGTCAAGGAGAAAAGTACATGTTACTTTTATCCAAAAATAGTGATTTAATTGATCTTTTGAGAAAGCTTTACAAAGGAAAATGCAACTTGGCTGAAATGTTAAGTGTGCAAAAGTATGCTGGAGATACTTCTGGTTTGGGGTACAAACAAGGTTCAAAATCCTTTGGAAAAACTGTATTTGTGCCTCCAAAATAGAAGAATCAAAAGAAGTTCAAAATCTCAAAGATCAATCAAAATGCTTTCTTAAGAAAATCATCAAAATCTGTAACATGCAACTATTGTATGGAAAAAGGACATACATCTTACAAATGCTATGCTAGGAGATTCTATGTGCCTAATGGAGATTGCATTTGAGTTCAAAAGAAAAAGAAAGCTGCTAAGCCCTATAGACCCAACCTCAATTGGATACCTTCCTTTATAAATTGATTTGATTTTTGCAGGTATGTCTAAGAGCTAGATCTTCATTATGATATCTTGATAGTGGATGCTCTAGATATATGATGGGTGACATGTCTATGCTTATAAATCTAACTCTTAAAGATGGAGGATATGTCACTTATGGGGATAATAACAAAGGAAAGATCATTAGAGAAGGCAACATTGGAGATAACTTTAAAACCAAAATAAAAAATGTTCTTTATGTTGAAGGATTGAAGCATAATCTCTTAAGCATAAGCCAACTCTGTGATAAAGGATTCAAAGTCTCATTCAATGAGAATTGCTACATGATTTTTGATGGGCAAAGTGGTGAAGTGATTCACATAGGTAAAAGGAAAGGTAACATTTATTTACTTTCAATTGATCATGCATTCTTTCACAACACTTCATGTCTAATAAGCAAGATTGATGAATCTTGGCTATGGCATAAAAGGGCAAGTCACATCAACATGCATCATATGAACAAGCTAATTAAAAAGGATGTAGTAATTGGTTTTCCCAAACTCAAGTTTGAAAAAGACAAACTTTGTGATGCTTGTCAAAAGGGAAAACAAACCAAAGATTATTTTCAAAGTAAAAACATTGTTTCCACCTCTAGACCACTTGAATTACTTCACATTGACTTGTTTGGTCGTTCTAGAACTATGAGCTTAGGAGGCAATTATTATGGGCTTGTCATTGTAGATGATTACTCTAGATTTACTTGGACTCTGTTTTTGAAATCCAAAAGTGATGTTTTCCATGCTTTTAGAAAAATGGCCAAGCTTGCACAAAATGAAAAAGGTTGCAAAATTCCTGGTGGAGAATTCCAAAATGAACATTTTGAACAAATTCTGTGAAAAAAAATGGAATTAACCACAATTTTTCAGCTCCAAGAATACCTCAACAAAATGGTGTTGTGGAGAGGAAAAACAGATCTCTTGAAGAAGGAGCTAGAACTCTTCTTAATAAGACAAATTTGCCAAAATATTTTTGGGTTGATGCTGTAAGTACAGTTTGCTACACTTTGAATAAATTACTTATAAGGCATATTTTAAAGAAAACTCCTTATGAGCTATACAAAGGTAGAAAACCAAACATTTCTCAATTGAGATCTTTTGGCTGTAAGTGTTTTGTTTTAAACAATGGGAAAGAATCACTTGGAAAATTTGATACTAAAGCTGATGAAGCAATTTTCCTTGGATATTCATTACATAGTAAAGCATATATAGTTTTCAATAAAAGAATAATGTGAATGGAAGAATCTGTACATGTGATTTGTGATGAGTCTAATCCCTCAAAAGAGGAAAAGAAGTGTGATGTAGATACAGGTCCTATGGAAGAATTTATTCAGCTTAATGATTCCATAAATAAAGAGAAAGAAGAACCAAGTGCTGAAATAAAACCATCAACACCTATTCAAGAGCCTAAAGATTGGAGAACAATAAGAGATCTCTCACTTGACAACATCATAGGTGAAGTTTCAAAGGGAGTATCTACTAGATCTTCATTAAGGAACCTATGTTGTAATATGGCTTTTGTTTCTCAAATTGAACCTAAGAATATTGATCAAGCCTTACATGATGAACATTGGATGAATGCCATGCATGATGAATTAAATCAATTCAAGGGAAATGAAGTTTGGGAACTTGTTTCTAGACCATCCTCTCTCAAACATATTGGTATAAAATGAGTTTTTAGAAATAAAGCTAGATTGGTTGCTAAAGGTTACAACCAAGAAGAAGGCATTGACTATGAGGAAACTTATGCTCCAGTTGCAAGATTGGAAGCCATTAGGTTATTGCTTGCATTTGCATGTTTAATGGATTTTAAACTCTTTCAAATGGATGTTAAAAGTGTCTTTTTTTAAATGGATACATTGAGGAGGATATATGTGTTGAACAACCTCCTGATTTTACTGATTTTAAACATCCAAACTATGTTTATTAACTCAAAAAGGCCCTTTATGGTTTAAAGCAAGCTCCTAGATATTGGTATGAAAGACTAAGCAAGTTTCTGCTTGAACAATCTTTCACAAGAGGTCATGTTGACAAAACCTTGTTCATCAAAAGGCATAAAAGTGATATCTTATTGGTTTAAGTATATGTTGATGATGCAATTTTTGGTTCAACTAACCATTTTCTATGCAAGGAATTTTCTGCAGCTATGCAAAAAGAATTTGAAATGTCAATGATGGGAGAATTAACATTCTTTCTTGGACTTCAAGTGAAGCAAATGAAGAATGGAACTTTTCTCAACCAATTCAAGTATTGCCTTAAAGTAATCAAAAAGTTTAAAACGAAGAAATGTAAAGATGCTGCAACTCCAATGGCAACATCAACCTACCTTGATTCAAATGAAAATGGAAAAAGGGTTGATGAGTCAAAATTTAGAGGAACGATTGGTTCATTATTATATTTGACAGGTAGTAGACCAGACATAATGCTAAGTGTGTGCTTGTGTGCAAGATATCAAGCAAATCCCAAAGAGTCTCACCTAACAGCAGTCAAAAGAATCCTCAAATATCTCAAGGCTACATCAAAAGTTGGTCTTTGGTATCCCAAAGGTGCTTCAATTAATATTATTGGTTTTTCTGATTCTGACTTTGCAGGATGTAAGTTAGATAGAAAAAGTACTAGTGGAACTTGTCATCTATTTGGAAGTTCATTGATCTCATGGTATTACAAGAAACAATCCTGTGTTGCTTTGTCAACTGCTAAAGCTGAATATATCTCAGCTGGAAGTTGTTGTGCACAAAGTCCATAGTTGAAGCAACAATTACAAGATTTTGGAGTTGAATTGAAAGAAATACCTTTGCTGTGTGATAACACAAGTGCTATCAACATTTCAAAGAATCCAATAATGCACTCAAGGACCAAACATATTGAGATAAGGCATCATTTTCTCAGAGATCATGCTCAAAAAGGTAATATCAAAATTGATTTCGTTGACACTAATAATCAATTGACTGATATTTTTACTAAACCATTGGCTAGAGATAGATTCTATACTCTTAGAAACATGCTAGGTATCTTGGATGAATCCAATTTTTGCTAGCTTGTTTAGCATATGCCTTTTCATATGCAATTGTTTATCCTTTGTATCCATCATCAAAAAGCTGCTACATTTCGAGTTTGTTATGCATAATCCTGATAAATCTGCAAAATTCTCTATAATAATCGATTAAACATCATATTAATCGATTAAATTCATTTAAATCATCATTTAGTATGACAATTGATCTTATATAATCGATTACACTACCAAAATAATTGATTATTCCTCCTTTCTGAAAATTGGTCTCTTCTATGATAATCGATTACTCATCGGATTAATTGATTACAATGACCAAAATCTGTTTTCCAATGTCAAAAGTTTACTGGAATAATCGATTACAGTGAATAGTAATCGACTAAAATACTGAGAATCAATTTTTTCAAAATTCACAACCTTTTGGAATAATTGATTACATGTCGGATTAATCGATTACACAAGCTTTTATATGTTTCTGAAAATCAAACCTCTTTGTGATAATCGATTACACATTGTCTTCTACCTCTGAATGCTTGTAAAATAATCGATTACGTTTACAAATTAATCGATTACTGTATGTGCTATTAGTGTTTCTGCTTGTGAAATAATTGATTACACAGTGAAATAATCGATTATTTATGGAGTTACTGCAAAATCTAACAGATTTTCTTGGAAGTTGTAACTGTCCAACTCCCACTTAATTCAAATTTAAATCCTCTGCAGTGAGTTAATTCGTTCTAACAGCTCCTTTATTCAAAATTCAAATTCTTGGAGCCTAAAATCTTTTATAAATAGAACCTTTGGTCTAAGGCAAAATCACACCTAATCTCTGCCTTCTCTTGCTAAACCTCTATTTTTTTGTGTTCTTAGAATCTCTGTCTAGGATGTCTACCTCTAAGAGAAAGGCTGGTGAAACTTCTAACCCCGCTCCTTCCAATAGGTTAGATCATTGGTTCACCACAGAAAAAGACCATATGACCTATCTCCAGTTTAATGCCACAAAACTAGTTTGTTCCCCTAAGTATTTAGAGCTTGATTGGTTCATTGGGGAAGGCTTTCAATTCCCTGCCTTCTTAGAAACCTAGGGCTTAAGAAAGTTTGTGGAGTTAAAGGGTACTTTTTACCCTGAATTGGTCAAGGTGTTTTACACCTCTGTGCGAAGGGATCCATGGATGGGATATTGAGGTCTCAAGTAAATGAAGTGCCCATGGAAATCACCCATGAGGTGTGGGAGGCAGTAGTTGGTATCTTCTTTGAAGGAGAAACAAAATTTGATGAAAATCCTGAGGATTATAATAGGGTAGATACATATAGGGAGAAGCTTAATGATCCTCAAATGAGATTGAAAACTAGGCTAGGTACTGGACCCATGACCCATGACCCATGACCCATGAGGATAGGGTTTTGCACTATATTATTACATATATCCTCACACCTAGAGCCACAAACCATGCCCAAGCAACAAATGATGACTTACAACTAGTGTATGGTCTCAAGAATTTAATTCAGATGAATTGGATTCTCATTCTTGAGGAGATCATGTTGAAATCAAAAAGGCTAGTAAACTACCCATTCCCTTATGTTGTGCTTGTGTCTAGATTTATAGACTATTTCCAAATAGATGTCTCAAATGAAGTAGTGGACCACACAAACTCAAGCAACAGTCTCATCAAAGACAAGCATCTTAACAAGCTAGGAATGATCAAGACACCACAAGGATGGTAGATGGCTGGCCAACAAGTTGTGCTTGAACCTCCTGCTGCTCCTGGTGTTGGAGTAGATGCTGAAGAAGATGAAGAAAGGGATCCTGCTCAACCCCTCTACACCCAGTTCGAGTCACTCATGATTCAAAAAATGAATGGCCTAATCACTATGCATCATGATTTTAGGGCTAAAACTAGTTCAACTTTAAAAGATATTAAAGGCTAGGCTAGACAATATTGAAGCTATTGTAATGTTTGAAGGGTCTGAGACATTTTAGCTTTTTGTAGTTTTTTCTGTTTCTTCTATTTTTATGCTTTCATGTTTTAATTTTATTTTCAAGAATTATAATGGTTCCCTCACTCATTAATATATCCATTTATGTTTCTCCTGTTCAATATCCGTTGTGCTTTACATGTTTTTGACTTTGATAAGCCAAATAGGGGGAGAAATGATTGATTTGATTCATGCTCTGCAGTACACTTTGTTCTACTTTGTTTTTCTGCACAATTTTTGCCCAAATCTTACTTTGAATGGATTGTCAAATTAAGGGGAAGCTAAGTGATAAAAATTAACCAATTAAGTAAGATATAAATGTAAATGAATGCTGGATTAATCAACAGATGCTTTAACTGTTGGTTTCAGACGAGCTATTTGAAGAATGGAATAGAAATCAAGCTTTGGTTTTGAGCTTTCAACATGCATTGGATGCCTTGAAGAATGATTTGTGTTAAATGTGTAAGAAAGAAGCAATTCTGGTGATCCAAGTGCATTGCATTCATATCATTCAATAATTTAATTAACCTGAGTAATAAAATTCACAAGGCTTTGGTAAAATGATCCGATTAAATCAAAGGTTTTTGGAAAAATGAATTCGTACTGATTTAATCGATTACATTGAGGAGATAATCGATTGTTTTGTTCTTAGTTCATTCTGGAAAACTTTTCAAGAACAATGTAATCGATTACCTATCGGATTAATCGATTATTTAACCTTTGTTTTCACTAACACTGCCTTGATGAACACTTTAATCGATTATCAACAGGTAGTAATCGATTATATTGCAATACATTATTTTAAGCAGTGCTGGAATAATCGATTACCAAAGTATAGTAATTGATTACAAGGCTAAACTGAAAATACCATCTTCCTGTCATAATCGATTACCAAATTCAGTAATCGATTACATCATATACATATGCACATTAGTTTTGATGCATTAATCGATTATCAAATATAGTAATTGATTACATAGTTCAATATAATTTCTAAAGCTTCCTGGTTTAATCGATTACTAGAATCCGTAATCGATTACGTAGTGTATTTCAAGTCTATGAAGCTTCTTGTCTTAACCGATTACAAGACGGAATAATCGATTATTTTGTTTGTTGCTCATGTCCAGATTGTTGTAGAACACTTTAATCGATTGCAAGGTTGATTTAATCGATTACATGAGATTTGCAACTTGAAAGAAGAAAATGAAAAACTTGTTTCAAGTTACAATCTGAATGGATGTGTGTGTGCCTCTTCCTCTACAAATGTTGATAAGTATAACTTGCTTCAAAAGGATTTTGATGATTATAAACAAAGTAAAAAGAAAAGTACATGTTACTTTTATCCAAAAACAGTGATTTAATTGATCTCTTGAGAAAGCTTTACAAAGAAGAATGCAACTTGGTTGAAATGTTGAGTGTGCAAAAGTATGCTGGAGATACTTCTGGTTTGGGGTACAAACATGGCTCAAATCATTTGGAAAAATAGTATTTGTGCCTCCAAAACAAAAGAATCAAAAGTGGCATAAAAATTCAAGGATTAAACAAAGTGCTGCATTTAGAAAACCATCAAAATCTGTCATTTGCAACTATTGTATGGAAAAGGGGCACACATCATACAAATGCTATGCTAGGAGATTCTATGTGCTAAATGGAGATTTCCTTTGGATTCCAAAAAAGAAAGAAAAATGCTAACCCCTATGGACCCAACCTTAATTGGGTACCTTCCCTTGCATATTGATTTGATTTTTGCAGGTATGTCTAAGAGCTAGATCCTCAACATGGTACCTTGACAGTGGATGCTCTAGACATATGACGGGAGACATGTCCATGCTTACAAACTTAACACTTAGAGATGGAGGATATGTCACCTATTGGGATAATAATAAAGGCAAGATTATTGGAGAAGGAAACATTGGAGATAACTTCAAAACAAAGATCAAGAGTGTTCTTTATGTTGAAGGCTTGAAGCATAACCTCTTGAGCATAAGTCAGCTGTGTGACAAAGGATTTAAAGTCACTTTTAATAAAGACTGCTGCATGATTTGTGATGGAAATAGTAATGAAGTTCTGCATATAGGTAAAAGGAAAGGTAACATATACATACTTTCAATTGATCATGCATTCTTCCATAACACTTCTTGTCTTGTAAGAAAGACTAATGAATCTTGGCTATGGCATAGAAGGGCTAGTCACATAAACATGCACCACATAAACAAGCTTATAAGAAAAAATTTAGTAATTGGGTTGCCCAAACTCAAGTTTGAGAAGGACAAATTTTGTGATGCTTGTCAAAAGGGGAAACAAACTAAGAACTCTTTTCAAAGTAAAAACATTGTTTCCACCTCTAGACCACTTGAATTACTGCACATTGATTTGTTTGGTCCTTCTAGAACAATGAGTTTAGGTGGCAATTATTATGGGCTTGTTATTGAGGATGATTACTCTAGATTCACTTAGACTCTGTTTTTCAAATCCAAAAGTGATGCTTTCCCTGCATTTAGAAAAATGGCTAAGCTTGCACAAAATGAAAAAGGTAGCAAAATTATCTCTATAAAAAGTGATTATGGTGGTGAATTCCAAAATGAATATTTTGAAAAATAATGTAAAGAGAATGGGATTAAACACAATTTTTCAGCTCCAAGAACACCCTAACAAAATGGTGTTGTGGAGGGGAAAAATAGATCTCTTGAAGAAGGAGCAAGAACACTTCTTAATGAGACAAATTTGCCAAGTATTTTTGGGCTGATGCTGTAAGTACAGTATGCTACACTTTGAATAGATTACTTATAAGGCCTATTTTATAGAAAACTCCTTATGAGCTATACAAAGGTACAAAAGCTAACATTTCTCATTTGAGAGTTTTTGGCTGTAAGTGCTTTGTATTAAACAATGAGAAAGAATCACTTGGAAAATTTGATGAAGCAATTTTCCTTGGATATTCATTACATAGTAAGGCTTATAGAGTATTCAATAAGAGAACTATGTGCATGGAAGAATTTGTACATGTAATATGTGATGAGTCCAATCCCTCTAAGGAGGAAAATAAGTGTGATGTAGATGCAAGCCCTATGGAAGAAGTTATTCAGCTGGATGATTCCTTAACTAAAGAAGAAGAACCAAGTGCTGAAGCAAAACCATCAACCCCTGTTCAAGTGCCTAAAGATTGGAGAATAACAAGAGACCTATCACTTGACAACATCATAGGTGAAGTTTCAAAGGGAGTATCTACTGTTGGTTTCAAAGGAGTTATTTGAAGAATGGAACAAGGATCAAGCAAGATTAAGCTTTGGTTTTGAGCTTTCAACATGCATTGCATGCCTTGAAGATTGATTTGTGTCAAATGTGTAAGAAAGAAGCATTTCTGGTGATCCAAGTGCATTGCATTCATACCATTCATAATTCAAGTAACTTGATTAATAAAATTCACAAGGCTTTGGTAAAATAATCAATTTAAATCAAAGGTTTTTGGAAAAATAAATTTCTACTAATTTAATCAATTACATTAAAGTAATAATAGATTATTTTGTTCTTAGTTATTCTAGAAAACTTTTCAAGAACAATTTAATCGATTACATATCGGATTAATCGATTATTTGACCTTCGTTTACATATAAACTGCCTTGATGAACACTTTAATTGATTACCAACATGCAGTAATCGGTTACATTGCTATACATGTTTTTTAAATCTCTTTAGAAGAATCAATTCCCAAAGAGCCGTAATCGATTACATAGGCTAAACAGAAAAAATCACTTTCCTGTCTTAATCGATTACCAAGGTTAGTAATCGATTACATCATATGTATGTGCTTAACATGTTGGTTGCATTAATCGATTACCAAATATAGTAATCGATTACCTAGTACAATATGATTTTCAAAGCTTCCTAGTTTAATCGATTACCAAAATCCGTAATCGATTGCACAGTGTATTTCTAGTTTATGAAGCTTCCTGTCTTAATTGATTACAAGATGGAATAATTGATTATTTTGTTTGTTGCTCATACCCAGATTTCTATAGAACACTTTAGTCGATTACATAAGTGAAATAATCGATTAGGCGCGTTTAATCGATTACTGACAATTACAAAAGTTTGTTATAAATAGAACCCTTGCTCAGCTTGTTTTGTAACAAGATCAATTCGTATTCTGAGCCTACATAAGCTTTCTAAACACGTTCTTAGTGATTTTCTGGGTTCTATGAGTGCTTGCTTTCACTAAAACACTTATGGGTTTTTAAGTGATTCTTGAAGCAAGAAGATTCTTTTCAAAGGTTAAGGAAAAAGATGTTTTGAGTTTAATTTCATCATTCAACTTGGTATATTCATTTATGTGCATATCATTCACTGGATCATCAGGTGTTTTCTTTCCTTAACTTAGTGGTTGTAATTCTTTTCCAAATTTGTATTGAATTGGCTATTGTAATTTTGATTCTTAAAGCTTGGGACAAGAGAAGGGTGGTCTAACTTAAAGATCAGAGTAGTGTTATCTGCATCTTTCTCCTTAGAAGTCTAATAGGGTTTTAGATTTCAGTTCTTTATCTAGGGTTGATAAAGGGGAGGTTCTTGTAAAGGCTTGTAAGAATATTTTTATAATAGTGGAACTCCATTTTAGTGTTGAGTGGAAGAAAACTGGATGTAGCTTCATAGTGTTTGAAGGAACCAGTATAAATCTTTTGTGATTTGATTCTTATCTCTATCTTGATTATATTTGGTCCATCTTGATTGATTGTATTGTTTTGTTTATCAATTATATTTTGAGCTATTGGATACCTTGGGCTGAGTATTTGATTGAATAAGGATTCTTTGTTTCAAAAGTGACAAAGATCCTATGGGAAACTCTGATTTTGTCTAAGAAATTTTTAATTTACCAAACCTAACAAATTCACCCCCCCTCTTGGTTAAGTATGAAGTGTTCCTATATTTTACAATTGGCATCAAGAGATGTTCACAATCTTCTTCAAAGACATTTCCAAAGTTCCAAGAGTGTTGATGAGTATTACAAGGAAATTGAGTTGATGATGATTAGAGTTGGAATTGTGGAACATAAAGAAGCAACTATGGCTAGGTTTATTCATGGTTTGAATAGAGAAATTAAAGATGTGGTGGAGCTATATTCTTATGACACAATTGAGGACCTAGTGCATAAAGCTCAAAGGGTGGAACAACAAATGAAAAGGAGGAAAATTCCTTATTCCAAGTGTAACGCCTCTCTTTACTCACTCGTATTTGATTAATTTTATATGGAAATTCGTGTCCTTTTTGTATCCTTTGTGTACGTTTTTAGTTATAAATTTTTCACAAATTCTTTTCACTTGTTCACAAATTTTTGGGGTCATCACAGGTGTCAACCATAGACACAACATAGGGGTAAGTACATGATAAACACAGTTTAGATAATTCAACAGGTTTACAATAATCCAAAATAATATAATACAGAATAAGAGTAAAATAATCATAAATCAATGTTCATAATGACTGATGCATGATTTCTTTATTAAATGATGCATGACTGAGATCTCAGAGGCCTAATCAAAGGTACCAAAATTAACATAGTTTCACCCACTCCAGTGAAACAGTCCCACCCACTCCAGTGAGACCTCCCTCCACTCCGAGGGGATAAAAAGGGTACCATAAAATAGTTTCACCCACTCCAGTGGAACACAACATAAACAGTAAATCATTTTTCACTCATCTTTGTTTACAAAATCTCAACATCAAGTGAATAATAAAATATCATATAGCAACATTGACCAATAAAACAATATACAACAACCTAATTAAATACAGCATCATAAAATACATAGCAGCATACAGCAACCTATTATTATACAACAACATTAAATACAGTAACCTAATTAAATATACAGCAACCAAATAAAATATACAGCAACTAAATAAAATACACAGCAACTAAATAAAATACACAGCAACTAAATATACAACAACATATACAACAGCAACATAACAGCATATGTTATACAACTTACATCAACAAATAATATACAACAACTTAATTAAATACAGCAACAGCAACATACAACTTAATTAAATACAGCATCATTTAGTTATAATTACAACCATACAACAACATAATAAATTAAGCCACAACATACAGCAACATTAAATCAACTTACAGCCAAGTAATCCTATGGCCACAAAGTAGAATTAATTAGTTTGGACAGCCACCTAAGTTCAAGTTAATTATTCTTTTGGTTGCTTAAGGTTAGGTCTAAATACTATCCTAGTTCATTGAGAACTTTAATCAAACACTTGGTGTGTTAACCTTTAAGTGTCATAAGACAAAGAGGAACATAGCTTTAAATCTTAGAAAATAAATGTTAACACACATAGACAATTATCTAAACCATGCTTATCACACTCATCCCCATACCTTTCTTGATCCCTAAATTCTTTGGACAGCTTTTCCTTTGATTAGAATTAAAGAATCCTTGCTCCTAGAGTTGCTATCCTTCACGTGAACTTCCAAGCACTCAAGCCTTGATTTTTGTCCTAGGTATAAGGTATTCTTTGAAAGTGAAGAAAAGGATGAAAATGAGAAGGAAGTTGGATACAAAAAGA
>PYAF01002435.1:476381-490040 GCA_007407185.1 Glycine tomentella | reverse complement strand
GTTAATTTAAATGCCTTTCTATTTAAATGCTTTTACTAAGATCTTTAATCTATCAATCCTAGATGAATGATTCATGCATGATATGCTCAATTGGATTATCAGATCATAAACTTCCTTTTACATTAATCAAATTGGTCTTCAAGCTTTTCTTGGAACTTTTATCCTTGGTCATGTTGAAAGCACAAAATACTTGAAGCTTAATCCTTGTTCATTGATGCCTAGCTTCACTTGAATCAACAATGTTTATCATGATAATGTTCTTTATGATATTATTCCTGTGGCGGCTGGTCATATCCTTCTTGGTAGACCATGGCAATATGATAGGAAGGTTGTACATGATGGCAAGGAAAATACTTTTGACACTTTGAGCATAAAGGCAAGAAAATTATTTTGAGACCATTGACTCCTAGACAAGTGTGTGAGGATCAAATTAAGATGAAAGAAAAGAGGATAAAAGAGTTGAAAAAAATTACTGCACTTGAAAAGCAAAAAAAAAAAAAAGAGTGTTGTACAAAAAGGGAAATCTAGTGAGAGAAAAAGAAAGGAAAAAGGAAATAGTAACAAAAAAATTCTTGAGATAAAAGAGAGCTTCTTCTTGAGAGGAAAAGATGTCAAGAGAGTGTTATTAACAAGACAACCTCTTCATTATATGGTTTCTAACTCTCTTTTTTTACATGTTGAAAGGGAAGGAGAAAATGTGCCCAAAGTTATGCAATCTCTTTTGGAGGAATTTGCAATCTATTGGAAGCAAGAACATGGAATTGCTTTCCAAACTTTGAAAGATAAATTGTTTTCTGCACCTATTCTTACATTGCCTAATTTTAATGCTTCTATTGAATTGAAATGTGATGCATCTAATATAGGCATTGGAGGGGTTTTATTTCATGATAAACATCCTAATGCTTATTTTAGTGAGAAATTAAAGGGTACATGTCTAAACTATTCCACTTGTGACAAAGATTTGTATGCATTTGATAGAGTCTTGAAAACTTGGCAACATTATCTTTTACCAAAGAAATTTGTGTTCCATAGTGATCATGGGTCTATTAATTATTTGAAAAGTCAAGGCACAATCAATAAGAGAAATGCTACGTGGTACATCAAAGGAAATTTGAGGACTTGGAAGGAGTGTTTATCTAACATTGGAGTTTGCTTACAATAGAGTGGTTCATAAAACTACTTCCTTATCTCCTTTGCAAATTGTTTATGGCTTTAATTCTTTAACTCCTCTTGCTTTATTTCCATTACCTAACATTTCTACTATGATGTTTAAAGCTTCTCATGTTAGGAAGTTACATGAACAAGTAAAAGGCCATGTGGAGGGAAAATTGGCACAATATGCAACACAAGCCAATAAGCATAAGTGGAAGGATAAATTCATTCTAGAGAATCTTGAGTTGCAAAGTGAGTATGGTGTGAATACTACTTTCAATGTTTGTGATCTTTCCTTGTATGATGCAGGTCCAAATGAAGATATGAACTTGAGGACAAGTTCTTTTCAAGAAAGAGGGGATGATACAATCCTAAAATCAAGGCAAGTGAAGGAAGACTTGGAATTACACATGGAGGCACTTCCTTTGGTGAATAAAGGCACCAATGACAAGGGAAAGGGCTCAAACACTCCAAGATCATATACAATCTAGCCTATATCTCTTGGAGAACCATGAAGAAGGCTACAAAATGTTGAGCTTATCTGTTGTAATCAATTACGAGTAGCCTGTAATCAATTAAATACTTTGTATAAATGTTAGATTTGTAAATAGCTCTGCTGTAATCGATTATTCCGTTTTGTAATCAATTACATGGAATTGTGAGTTCCTGTGATAATCGATTATTCTGTCGTGTAATCGATTACCTGGTTTTGGGAGCTCCTGTGATAATTGATTATTTGGTGAGATAATCAATTATTTTGTTCATGAGTCAGTTTCCAGGCTGATATGAACAATGTAATCGATTATTTGGTTCAAAATAAACGATTACCATTTGAAATAATCGATTATTACCGTTTCTGCTGCAGAAGCGCTATTTTTCAGTTTTAAGTAACTGTTGGATAGCTTTCCTTGAAAGCTACATTTGTATTTCGTTTAGGACACATTTACATTTCATTAGCTTATAGTTTTGTGGTCTATATAAACCACATCACAATAGATTGTAGGAACTTTTTTGGTGAAAGGAAATTAGAATGCACTTTGTGTGTGAGAGGTTGAGAGTTATTCTCCCTTGTTCTTAGTGAAGAACTTCTTGTTTCTTATCAATAGCTTCTAAGCTATTGTGGTGATTCTTGCAAGACTTATTGGAATTCCTATTCCATGGTGTCAATCCAAATTCACTTTTAATCTTCTTCCATTGTTTCATTTCTTAAATCACAAAAAGCTAAAAGCTGTCCAAAATAGAGCACTTCATACTCTGTTTTTCTTTTCATTGAAGAATGGATTCTATTGCAAGGAAGATCGGGGCAAACAGGACTTGATTCAGTTTAGGAGTCCATCGAAAGGGAAGATAATAGGTGAAGGAAATATTGGTGACAACTTGAACACAAAAATCAGCAATGTATTCTATGTTGAAGGCTTGAAGCATAATCTACTAAGCATAAGTCAACAATATGACAAAGGCTTTAAAATCTCTTTTAATCAAGATTGCTGCATGATATGTGATGGTAAAAGTGGAGAAGTAATCCACATTGGCAAAAGAAAAGGTAACATTTATTTGTTTTCCATAGACCATGCATTATTCCACAAGACTACATGCTTGATGAGTAAGTTAGATGAAACTTGGTTGTGGCATAGGAGAGCTAGTCACATTAACATGCACCATATGAATAAACTTATTAAAAAGGACTTAGTAATTGGCTTACCAAAACTCAAATTTGAAAAGGACAAACTTTGTGATGCATGTCAAAAAGGGAAACAAACCAAAATCTCTTTTCAAAGCAAGAACATTGTTTTCACCTCTAGACCACTTGAATTACTATACATTGATTTGTTTGGTCCTTCTAGAACCATGAGTTTAGGTGGTAATTACTATGGACTTGTTATTGTTGATGACTACTCTAGATTTACTTGGACTTTGTTTTTGAAATCCAAGAGTGATGCTTTCCATGCTTTAAGAAAATTGGCCAAACTAGTTCAAAATGAGAAAGGTTATAAAATTATCTCAATTAGAAGTGACCGTGGTGGAGAATTCCAAAATGAACATTTTAAACAATTCTGTGAAGAAAATGGAATTAACCACAACTTTTCAGCTCCAAGAATACCCCAACAAAATGGTGTTGTGGAGAGGAAAAACAGATCACTTGAAGAAGGTGCAATAACACTTCTAAATGAGACAAATTTACCAAAGTATTTTTGGACTGATGCAGTAAGTGTTGTTTGTTACACTTTAAATAGATTACTCATAAGACCCATTTTGAAGAAAACACTTTATGAGTTATATAAAGGAAGGAAGTCCAATATTTCTCATTTAAGAACTTTTGGCTGCAAGTGTTTTGTTTTAAATAATGGGAAAGAATCACTAGGAAAGTTTGATGCAAAGGCTGATAAAGCTATATTTCTTGGATATTCATTGCAAAGTAAAGCATATAGAGTTTTCAACAAAAGAACCATGTGCATGGAAGAATCTGTTCATGTAATTTGTGATGAATCTAACCCTTCAAAAGAAGAAAAAGATTGTGATGTAGATGCAGGTCAATTGGAAGAAAATGTTCAGCTAGAGAAATTATCTATCAATGAGAAAAGTGAACCTAGTGCGGAAGCAATTCCATCAATTTTCAATCAAGAGCCAAAAGAGTGGAGAACTACAAGAGACCTCTCACTAGACAATATTATTGGAGAATTTTTAAAGGGAGTCTCTACTAGATCTTCTCTTAGAGAATTTATGTTGTGATATGGCTTTTGTATCTCAAATTAAACCTAAAGATATTAACCTTGCCTTACAAGATGAACATTGGATGCATGCCATGCATGAAGAACTGAATCAATTTAAAAGAAATGAAGTTTGGGAACTTGTCCTAAACCATCATCAATTAAGCCTATTGGTACAAAGTGGGTTTTTAGGAACAAACTTGATAAAAGTGGAATCATAGTAAGAAACAAGGCTAGATTGGTTGCTAAAGGTTACAACCAAGAGCTAGGCATTGACTATGAGGAAACTTTTGCTCCGGTTACTAGATTGGAAACAATTAGGTTATTACTTGCATATGCGTGTTTAATGGATTTCAAACTTTATCAAATGGATGTCAAAAGTGCCTTTTTAAATGGTTACATAGTGGAGGACATCTATGTTGAACAACCTCCAGGTCTCTCTAATTTTAAACATCCTAATCATGTTTTAAACTTAAAAAAGCCCTCTATGGTCTGAAACAAGCTCCAAGATCATGGTATGAAAGATTGAGTAAGTTCCCACTTGATCAATTTTTTGTAAGGGGCAATGTTGATAAAACCTTGTTCATCATGAGGCATAAGGATGATATCCTATTGCTTCAAGTATATGTTGATGACATTATTTTTAGTTCAACTAATCAAAAGCTTTGTAAAGAATTTTCTGCAACCATGCAAAATGAGTTTGAGATGTCTATGATGGGAGAGTTAACATTCTTTCTAGGACTTCAAGTTAAACAAATGAAAAATGGAACTTTTCTCAATCAATCAAAGTACTGCTTTGAAGTCATCAAGAAGTTTGAAATGGAGAAAAGCAAAGAGGCTGCAACTCAATGGCAACCTCAACATACCTTGATTCAGATGAAAAAGGGAAGATGGTGGATGAATCCAAATATAGAGGAATGTTTGGTTCTTTACTATATTTGAGAGCTAGTAGACCAGATATTATGTTAAGTGTTTGCTTGTGTGCAAGATATCAAGCAAATCCAAAAGAGTCTCACTTACAACAGTCAAAAGAATCATCAAATACCTCAAGACAACACTCAAAGTTGGGCTATGGTATCCTAAGGGTGCACCAATAAATATTATTGGATATTCTGATTCTGATTTTTGCAGGATGTAAACTTGATAGGAAAAGCACAAGTGGAACTTGTCATCTTCTTGGAAGCTCACTCATATCATGGCATTGCAAGAAACAAGCTTGTGTGGCTTTGTCAATTGCTGAAACTGAATATATCTCAGCTGGAAGTTGCTATGCACAAAGCCTATGGCTTAAAAAACAATTGCAAGATTATGGAGTAAATCTTAAGGAGATACCACTACTTTGTGACAACACAAGTGCAATAAATATTTCAAAGAATCCTGTAATGCACTCAAGAACCAAGCACATTGAAATTAGGCATCACTTCATAAGAGACCATGTGCAGAAAGGTAACATTAAGATTGACTTCATTTATACAAACAATCAATTGGCTTACATATTCACTAAACCATTGCCAAGGTATAGATTCTATGCACTTAGAAACATGCTAGGCATTCTTGATGAATATAATATATGCTAGCTTGTTTAAAGTGTGATTTTTCATAACTATTTGAAGCCTCATTGCTGCATTTATCATTGAATTGATTAAAATTCGAATTGATCTGCAAAAATGCTCTGTTTCTGATATATTTGCTGTAATAATCGATTACACCACAGGTTAATCGATTAAATTCATTAAAAATACATTATTTGTGCAAATTGTGCTCAAGTAATCGATTACATTGATCTTATAATCGATTATTCTTCGTGTTTGAAAAATTGATTCCCTCTGAATAATCGATTACACCACAGGATAATCTATTACATTGAATAAAATTCATTTTCCATTTTTAAGTGTCTCCTGGAATAATTGATTACTACAATTAGGTAATCGATTACATATGTGCCTAGAAGTTTTAACCCTCCTAAATAATCGATTACCACTCGGGATAATTGATTACACAACGCTCTGGTACTTGATAAAATCCCAAATTTATGATATAATCGATTATATTAGCATATAATCGATTACAGATCATCTTCTACCTCTGACTGGTAGGCAAATAATCGATTACCACATGAAAATTTTGTGTCCCGCTGTCCCAAATGTGCCAAAATAATCGATTACATAAGCAAATAATGGATTATTTATGCTATTGTGCATTTTCTGACAGTTTTTTCTCTGAAAATGTAGCTGCCCAACCAAATCCAAAGGAAATTCAAGGCCACTAAAGTGCCTTAACTGTCACCAACGGCTATTTTCAAAAATATGGACGTTAGGAGCATCAATTTTGCCTATAAATAGTGCATTGCATCAAAGGAAAAATTTACACCATTATCTCTTCTTCCTCTGAAATTTCTGGGTTTCTTCTGTGCTTTCTTGTGTCTAAATCACTCTCAAACCATGTCCAACCCAACCACCCAAACGTGCTAGGTCTTCCAAAAGGAAAGTGGGTGAGTCTTCATCTAATCCACCACCTCCACAACCCCCAAACAGACTTGATTTGTGATTCTCCACAGAGTCTGACAAGATGAACTATTTACAGTTCAATGCAACCAAACCCATAGCCTCTCCTAAATACCTTGAGTTAGATTGGTTTATAAGGGAGGGATTTCAATTCCTAGCCTACTTTGAAGTCCAAGGGCTTAAAAGATTCTTGGAGATGAAGGGTACGTTCTACTTTGATTTGGTAAAGGTGTTCTACACCTGTGCCAAAGTTTCTATGCATGGGAACATGACTTCCAAAGTCAAGGGTGTGACAATGGAAATCACCCTTGAAGTGTGGGAAACTGTAGTTGGGGTAATCTGTGAGGGTGCTAGGAAGTTTGATGAGGATCCGAAAGGTTATAGCAAAATGGATACATATAGGGAGATGTTGCATGATCCTCATATGCAACTTAGGCATAGATTGGGTACTAGACCAATGACTCCTAAAGATAGACTCCCCCATTACATCATTACATATGTAATCACTCCAAGGGCCACCAAACATGCCCAAGCAACAAATGAAGACCTTCAGTTGGTATATTGGTATCTGGCTTGAAGAACAACATACCCATGAATTGGGTACTTATTTTTGAAGAAATTATGTTGAAATTAAAAAGGTTAGTCAGTTATTCTTTTCCCTACCCAGTGCTGGTGTCTAGGTTCATTGACCACTTCAACATTGATGTTGAAAAGGAAGCGGTTGATAACACCAACTCCTCCAACAGCTTGATTAAGGAGAAGCATCTCACCAAAATGGGGATGAGAAAGACCCCTGATGGATGGATCATGGCTGGTCAAGCCCCTCCTGCTGCTGCTGCTGTTGAAGAACAAGTTGCTGATTCAGAAGATGAAGGAAGGAATCAACAACAGCCTCTATATTCACAGTTTGAGTCCTTGATGCTGGAGAAAATGGACACTATGATCAAGATGCAAGAGGACTTCAAATCTGAAACACATGAAGCCTTAGAGGAAATTAGGGATAGGCTTGACACCATAGAAGCAAATATGAATGATAATGCTTCTGTAGAATTCTAGGATTAAGTACTTTTCTTTCAGTTTTTTATTTTTCTTATGTATTTGAACTATATTTCTTTTAAATTTCACTTTGTACTAGCTTCCTTTGCTTAATATAACATTTCCATTTCATTATCCGCTGTGCCTTTCATGTTTTTGACTTTTAACAAGCCAAATAGGGGGAGAAATGATTGATTAAGGGGGAGAATTGATTGATTAAACATGTTCTGCCTTGTGCTCTGTTTGCCCTTGTTTTTTGTTTCATTTTTTCCCAAAATTTTGAACTGAATGGATGCTGAAATTTAGCGAGAGCTGTGATGTTAAAATGATTCTAATCAATATATAAGACTTGTAAATGAATGCTACTTGAATCACAGATGCTTTTAACACTTGTTCTTGGCAAAGGAATTGAAAATTTTCAGGTTTGCAAAGCTCAAGGTCTTTCAAATTGATTCAATAATTAACTCCAAGCCTTACTGTTAATCAATTGAAGATTTGGCATGTTTAAAGTCAAAAAGGGGGAGATTGTTGGTTTCAAAGAAGTTATTTGAAGAATGGAACAAGGATCAAGCAAGATTAAGCTTTGGTTTTGATCTTTCAACATGAATTGGATGCCTTGAAGATTGATTTGTGTCAAATGTGTAAGAAAGAAGCATTTCTGGTGATCCAAGTGCATTCCATTCATACCATTCATAATTCAAGTAACTTGATTAATAAAATTCACAAGGCTTTGGTAAAAAATGATCCATTTAAATCAAAGGTTTTTGGAAAAATAAATTTCTACCGATTTAATCGATTACATTAAATTAATAATCGATTATTTTGTTCTTGGTTATTTTGGAAAATTTTTCAAGAACAATTTAATCGATTACATATCGGATTAATCGATTATTTGACCTTCGTTTACATATAAACTGCCTTGATGAACACTTTAATCGATTACCAACAGGCAGTAATCGATTACATTGCTATACATGTTTTTTAAATCTCTCTAGAAGAATTGATTACCAAAGAGCCGTAATCGATTACATAGGCTAAACAGAAAAAATCACTTTCCTGTCTTAATCGATTACCAAGGTTAGTAATCGATTACATCATATGTATGTGCTTAACATGTTAGCTGCATTAATCGATTACCTAATATAGTAATCGATTACCTAGTACAATATGATTTTCAAAGCTTCCTGGTTTAATCGATTACCAGAATCTGTAATCGATTACATAGTGTATTTCTAGTTTATGAAGCTTCCTGTCTTAATCGATTACAAGACAGAATAATCGATTATTTTGTTCGTTGCTCATATCCAGATTTCTATAGAACACTTTAATCGATTACATGGTCAATTTAATCGATTACATAAGTGAAATAATCGATTATTGGGCGCGTTTAATCGATTACTGACAGTTACAAAAGTTTGTTATAAATAGAACCCTTGCTCAGCTTGTTTTGTAACTTGATCAATTTGTATTCTGAGCCTACATAAGCTTTCTAAACAAGTTCTTAGTGATTTTCTGGGTTCTATGAGTGCTTGCTTTCACTAAAACACTTGTACTTAAGTGATTCTTGAAGTAAGAAGATTCTTTTCAAAGGTTAAGGAAGAAGATGTTCTGAGTTTAATTTCATCATTCAACCTGGTATATTCATTCATGGGCATATCATTTACTGGATTATCAGGTTTTTTCTTTCCTTAACTTAGTGGTTGTAATTCTTTTCTAAATTTGTATTGAATTGGCTTTTGTAATTTTGATTCTTAAAACTTGGGACTAAAGAAGGGTTCTCTAGCTTAAAGATCAGAGTAGTGTTATCTGGATCTTTCTCCTTAGAAGTCTAATAGGGTTTTAGATTTCAGTTCTTTATCTATGGTTGATAAAGGGGAGGTTCTTGTAAAGGCTTGTAAGAATATTTTTATAATAGTGGAACTCAATTCTAGTGTTGAGTGGAAGAAAACTGGATGTAGTTTCATAGTGTTTGAAGTGAACCAGTATAAATCTTTTGTGATTTGATTCTTATCTCTATCTTAATTATATTCTGTCTATCTTGATTGTATTGTTTTGTTTATCAATTATATTTTGAGCTATTGGATACCTTGGGCTGAGCATTTGATTGAATAAGGATTCCTGGTTTCAAAAGTGATAAAGATCCTATGGGAAACTCTGATTTTGTCTAAGTAATTTTTAATTTACCAAACCTAACCAATTCACCCCCCTCTTGGTTAAGTGTGAAGTGTTCCTATATTTTACATCTACTAGATATTCATTAAGAAACCTATGTTGTAATATGACGTTTGTTTCAAGCCTTGAATGATGAACATTGGGTGCATGCCATGCATGATGAATTAAATCAGTTTAAGAGAAATGAAGTTTGGGAACTTGTTCCTAGACCATCCTCTCTTAAACCCATTGGTAAAAAATGGATTTTTAGAAATAAACTTGATGGAAGTGGAATCATAGTCAGAAACAAAGCTAGATTGATTGCTAAAGGTTACAACCAAAAAGAAGGCATAGACTATGAAGAAACTTATGCTCCAGTTGCAAGATTGGAAGCAATCAGGTTATTGCTTGCATATACATGTCTCATGGATTTCAAACTCTTTCAAATGGATGTTAAAAGTGCCTTTTTGAATGGATACATTGAGGAGGATATATATGTTGAACAACCTCCAGGTTTTACTGATTTTAAACATCCTAACTATGTTTTCAAACTGAAAAAGGCACTCTATGGTTTGAAACAAGCTCCTAGATCATGGTATGAAAGATTAAGCAAATTTTTCCTTGAACAATCTTTCACAAGGAGCAATGTTGACAAAACCTTGTTCATCAAAAGGCATGACAATGATATCTTATTGGTTCAAGTTTATGTGGATGACATAATTTTTGGTTCTACTAATCATTTGTTATGTAAGGAATTTTCCTCAGCTATACAGAAGGAATTTGAAATGTCAATGATGGGTGAATTAACATTCTTTCTTGGACTTCAAGTGAAGCAAATGAAGAATGGAACATTTCTCAATCAATCCAAATATTGCCTTGAAGTTATTAAGAAGTTTGAAATGGAGAAAAGCAAGGATGCTGCAACTCCAATGGCTACTTCAACATATCTTGATTCAAATGAAAATGGAAAGAAGATTGATGAGTCTAAGTTCAGAGGAATGATTGGATCTTTGCTATACTTGACAGCTAGTAGACCTGATATAATGCTAAGTGTTTGCTTGTGTGCAAGATATCAAGCAAATCCCAAAGAGTCACATCTTACTGCAGTCAAGAGGATCCTCAAATATCTCAAGGCTACACCAAAAGTTGGTCTTTGGTATCCTAAAGGTGCTTCAATTAATATTGTTGGATATTCTGATTCTGACTTTGCAGGTTGCAAGCTAGATAGAAAAAGTACAAGTGACATTTGTCACCTTCTAGGAAGTTCATTGATCTCATGGCATTGCAAGAAAGAATCTTGTGTTGCTTTGTCAACTACTAAAGCTGAATATATCTAAGCTGGAAGTTGTTGTGCACAAAGCCTATGGTTGAAGCAACAAATGCAAGATTTTGGAGTTGAACTGAGTGAAATACCTTTGCTATGTGACAATACAAGTGCTATTAACATATCAAAGAATCCAATAATGCATTCAAGGACCAAGCATATTGAGATAAGGCATCATGTTCTTAGAGATCATGTTCAGAAAGGTAATATCAAGGTTGAGTTCATTGATACCCATAACCAACTTGCTGATATATTCACCAAACCATTGGCTAGGGATAGATTTTATGCACTTAGAAACATGTTAGGTATTCTTGATGAATCCAATATATGCTAGCATGTTCAAAGTGTGTCTTTCCATGTTTAATTGAGCTTCATTGATGCATTCATCACCAAGTTGATTGAAAATTTGTGTTGATCTGCAAAATACTCTCTTTTCTGATAAACCTGTTGTAATAATCAATTACACCACGGGTTAATCGATTAAAATCATTAAAACTCACATTGTTTGTGCAAAATAAGCCTAAGTAATCGATTATTCTGTTTCAAAGAAATGGTTCTTCCTAGAATAATCGATTACGTATCGAAATTATCGATTGCTATGAACAAATTCCATTTTCCAATTTGAAAGGTTCACTGAAGTAATCGATTACGGAAATTAGGTAATTGATTACACATATGCTTAGAATTTTTGATGCTCCTGGAATAATCGATTACATAAGCTCTGGTACTGGATACAAATCCCAAATTCATGATATAATCAATTACATTAGCATATAATCGATTACAGATCATCTTCAACCTCTAACTGGTTGGCAAATAATTGATTACCACATGACATAATTGATTACCACGTGCAATTTTTGTGTCCCAAATGTGCAAAATAATCGATTACCTTAAGTAGATAATCGATTATTTAGTCTGTTGTGTGTTTTCTGACAGCTTTCCTCTGAAAATGTAACTGCCCAACCAAATCCAAAGGAAATCCAAGGCCACTGAACGTTAGGAGCATCAATTTTGCCTATAAATAGTGCATTGCATCAATAGAAAAATTTGCACCTTAGTCTTTTCTCCCTCTGAAATTTCTGAAATTTGTTTGTGTTTTCTTGTGTCTAAACCTACACAGAACCATGTCAAACCCAACACTCAAACGTGCTAGGTCTTCTAAGAGGAAAGTGGGTGAATCTTCATCCAATCCACCTCCTCCTCAACCTCCAAATAGGCTTGACTTGTGGTTTTCCACAAGGTCAAACAAAATGAACTATCTAATGCAACCAAGCCTGTAGCCTCACCAAAATACCTTGAGTTAAATTGGTTTATTAGAGAGGGATTCCAATTCCCCTCATACTTTGAATCCCAAGGGCTTAGAAGATTTTTAGAAATGAAGGGTACCTTTTACCCTGATTTGGTGAAGGTTTTCTACACCTGTGCCAAAGGGTGCATGAATGGGACCATGATCACTAAAGTCAAGGGTGTGACAATGGAAATCACCCACGAAGTCTGGGAGACTGTTGCTGGTGTCATATGTGAGGGGGCTAGGAAGTTTGATGAAGAGCCTGATGGGTATAGCAAAATGGACACCTATAGGGAGATGTTGCATGACCCCCATATGCAACTTAGAAATAGATTGGGTACTGGACCCATGACACCATAGGATAGGCTCCTCCATTACATAATCACCTATATAATCACTCCTAGGGCCACCAACCATGCCCAAGCCACAGATGAGGACCTCCAATTAGTCTATGGTCTTAAAAACAACATACCCATGAATTGGGTTCTCATATTTGAAGAAATAATGCTTAAATCCAAAAGGTTGGTCAACTACCCTTTCCCATATCCTGTCCTTGTGTCTAGGTTCATTGACCACTTCAACATTGATGTGGAAAATGAAGTTGTTGATCATACCAACTCAAGTAACAGCCTTATAAAGGAGAAGCATCTCACCAAAATGGGGATGAGAAAGACTCCTAATGGCTGGATTATGGCTGGACAAGCTGCTCCTCCTGCTGCTCCTGTTGATGAAGGAGATCAAGTTGCTGACTCTGAAGATGAAGCAAGGGATCCACAACAGCCTTTATACTCACAGTTTGAGTCTTTGATGCTGCAAAAAATGGACACCATGATCAAGATGCAACAAGACTTCAAGGCTGAAACAAATGAAGCCTTAAAAGAGATTAGGGATAGGCTTGATACCATAAAAGCAAATATGAATGATAATGCTTCTGTAGAATTCTAAAACTTATGTTTTTTCTATTTTATGCTTGTTGAGTTTCTGTTTTTACTTTACTATGTAATGACTCCCCAAATGAATATTAAGACTTCCATTATGATGACCACCAAGACACGAATGCTTGGCTTGGATCGTTTCCGGATTGTAATCTTCAAGACTCCATGAACTAGGGCTTGAAATTCAAATAGAAAAATGGAGAAGATTAAGGAATGATTTAGAATGACGCCACGATCCCCAATTGGAACGATAAGTCGAAGGAGGATTCGCCACAAAGGAAAGCTGCCTTGATTAGAATCAATTTGGTCTCAATCAAGAACCAACAAGAGGCTAAGCTCTCAATTTAAGCAAAAGCTCAATTTCATTAATCTCAAAGTTGACCAAAAATAGCAAAGTCTGAGTATTTATAGGGCTAGACCTCTAATAAACCCCTAAAAACGTTGGTGCAGGCCTATTTACGGAAATATAAAAGCCCAATACATGAAAACATCAAAAAGGAAGCTGCAGTACCGTTTTTAATGAAAATAATCGATTAAAACGAAGTGTAATCGATTAAAA
>PYAF01002435.1:372805-476281 GCA_007407185.1 Glycine tomentella | reverse complement strand
TAACAAAATAATCGATTAAAACAGACAGACAGACAGACAGAAAAATAGACAGACCGCATTTGTATTTTAATCGATTACAGACATATTTAATCGATTAAAACAGACAGCAAATGCTTATTACAACAGACAAGACTCTTTTGATGTGTTTTCATTGAATTTGGTGTGCCTCTTCATGCTTGTCCACAAGATATAAGTCATTTTTGATGTGGTTTTGAAGGGCTTGAGTTCTAGCTCTTGTCATGGGTCCTTCAAAGCTCACCAAAGGAAGTACTTCAAGCTCTCCTTCTAGACCTTTGGCTTGTAATGGACCTCCATCATCATGATCCTTAGATAGTCCTCTATCACATTATGCTTCCAATTCTATTATCCGCTGTGCCTTTTATGTTTTTGTCTTTTAACAAGCCAAATAGAGGGAGAAATGATTGATTACGTATGCCTTGCATAATGCTCTGTTTGCCCCTGTTTTTTGTTTCATTTTTGCTCAAAATTTGAACTGAATGGATGCTGGAATTTAGGGGGAGCTGTGTGGTTAAAATGAATCTATTCAACATATAATACTTGTAAATGAATGCCACATGAATCACAGATGCTTTTAAAACTTGTTCTTGGCAAAGGAATTGAAAATTTTCAGGTTTTCAAAGCTCAAGCTTTTTCAAATTGATTCAACAATTAACTTCAAGCCTTATTGTTAATCAACTAAAGATTTGGCATGTTTAAAGCTAAAAAAGAGGAGATTGTTGGTTTCAGAGGAGCTATTTGAAGAATGAAATAGGAATCAAGCTTTGGTTTTGAGCTTTCAACATGCATTGGATGCCTTGAAGAATGATTTGTGTTAAATTGTAAAATATGGGAACACTTCACACTTAACCAAAAGGGGGGTGAATTGGTTAGACTTGGTAATTTAAAAATTTTCTTGATCAAAATCAGAGTTTTTCCCTTTTTGGATCTTTATCACTTTTGTAACCAAGAACCTTTATCCAAACTTCAATCCAAGAAATGTAATACTTCAAGAATTTGATAGATAACAAGAAATCACAAGCAAGAAAGATAAATTCAACCAAATATGCAGAATAAAAATAACACACAGAGAATTATACTGGTTCACTTCAAACACTATGAAGCTACATCCAGTTTTCTTCTACTCAACACTAGAGTAGAGTTCCACTATTATAAATTTCAGTTCTTACAAGTTATTAAAAGTCTCTCTTTATCAACCCTAGACAAAGTTCAGAAATCTAAAACACTATTAGATTCTTAGAGACCAACCCAACTGAGAATACTACTCAGCAAACCCCCTAGAGAAACACTATCTCTAGATTACAAGCAAGAAACTCATTTACAATAGACAAACCAACACAAAATTCAAAAGAGAATTACAACTTCAAAGAACAAGGAAAGAGGTCACCTGATGATCCAAAGAATGATATGCATAAGAATGATTTCACCAGGTTGAATGCAGAAAACAAACTCAGAACATAATTTTCCTTAAGCTTTGAAAAGAGAAAATCTTGCTTCACTTATCCCTTAAAGACCCATAAGAGTTTTATGGAAGCAAGAACTCAATGAACCCAGAAATATCACTTAGAGAATGTTTAGAAAACCTTAGAATGCTCAGAATATGAATTACTCAAGTTAGAAAATCAGCTGAGCATGGGTTCTATTTATAGTGATATTTGTAACCATCTGTAATCGATTAAAAGCGCTCATGTAATCGATTATTTAGCACTTGTAATCAATTATATACGCTCCTGTAATTGATTAAATTGTTCATAATGATTATGGGTAACTATAACGAACAATTTAATCGATTATTCCGACGCGTAATCGATTAAATCTGGCATGATGAAAAATATGTTTGAACTACGTAATCGATTACAATAATTGGTAATCGATTAAATTCGGGACTATGAGAAATATGTTTGAACTACGTAATCGATTATAATAATTGGTAATCGATTAAACTAGAGATATGGTATTTTCTAATTAGCTTATGTAATCGATTACGGCTTGGTGGTAATCGATTAAAAGAGTCACTAAGGCAGATTATATGTGATTAAAGACAAAATAATCGATTATTCCGATAACGTAATCGATTAAACTGTTCTTGAATAATTTCCAGAAAACATCAAGAACAAAATAATCGATTCTTTGCCCATTATAATCGATTAAACCAGTGAAATGCTATTTTTCCAAAAACACTTAGTTTATTTCAAAAACTTAAAACAATTTAACAATGCCTTGTGATTTAATTCTCAAACTTATGAATGATATGAATGCAATGATTGGATCATCAGAAAACTTCCTTCCTTTTACATTTGATCACAAGCTTTTCTTTAATGCTTCAAGGTCATGTTGAAAGTTCAAAACCATCCGTTCTTGAATCGAACTTCTTTGTGCTTCAAGAAACTCCCCCTCAAATCAACAATCTCCCCCTCTTTGGCTTTAAACATGCCAAATTTGAAATTGAATAGCATTGGGTCTTGTGATTAAATTAAGGAGTCGTCATATCATTTTTCTGAGCTTGTTTTCAACACCTGAAAAATTCAAATCCTTTGCAAGAACATGTGTTAAAAGCATTTGTTTTTAACTTAGCATTCATTCACAACATATAATTGTTCAATGCAACCAATTTGAGCCATTAACTCCCCCTAACTTTTGCAAATTATGGAGTTCAAATTTCAGTTCAAAAAACGCACAAAAACAGGGGCAAACAGAGACATATGCAGAGCATTCTTAATTTCAATTTTTCTCCCCCTATTTGGCTGTTTAAAGACAAAAATTGCAAGGCACAACAGATAAAAGTAAACATAAACATAATTTTGCATTAATCAGTGGGATAAGGAGTACATGACAAAGCTTAACAAATTGAAAAAAAAATAGAGTACAAATAGGCAAAGATAACTAAGACTCTAAAAATCTTCAGAATCATCCATCCTAAGGGTGGCTTCAATGTCATATAGCCTTGCATTGATTTCCCTGAATGAGCCCTGAGTTTCTGCTCTGAAATCATGATGCATTTGCAGAAGCCCATCCATTTTGGCTAGCATGAGTGATTCAAAATGAGAGTGAAGGGGCTGTTGAGATGTATCTCCCTCACTTGCAGAATCAGCCTCAAGATCTTCACTATGAGCAACAAAAGGTTCCTGTTGTTGAGGCACCTGTTGATGCTGTCCACCCATCATCCAGCCATCAGGAGTCTTGTGTAAACCAAGCTTTGTCTGATGCTTTTCCTGAATAAGGCTGTTGGAGGAGTTGGTGTTGTCCACCACTTCATTAGAAACATCAATCTGAAAGTGATCGATGAATCTAGAGACGAGAACAGGATAGGGGAATGGATAGTTGACAAGTTTCTTTGCTTTCAGCATTATCTCTTGGAAGATAATGACCCAGTTCATAGGAATGGAATTTGTGAGAGCATACATCAATTGTAGGTCCTCATCAGTAGCTTGGGCATGGTTTGTTGCCCTTGGGGTCAAGACATAGGTAATTAGGTAATGAAGGAGTCTATTCTCTGGTGCCATAGGACCAGTGCTTAATCTGTTTCTAATGGGCTGGTTTGGGTCAGTAAGGGATTCCCTATAAGTACCCAATTTGCTGTAGCCCTCAGGGGTTTCCTCAAACTTCCTCTCCCCATCATTGACTACCCCAGCAATTGTTTCCCATAACTCAGGGGTTATAACCATTTCAACCCTTTTTACAGTGGATTTGAAGTAACCATCCATAGAGCCTTTTCCACAAGTGTAGAAGACTCTTACAAGATCAGGGTAGAAAGTACCCTTCATCTCCACAAACCTTCTCAGACCTTGGGTTTCTAGAAGTGCAGGAAAGACAAATCCTTCCTTAATAAACCAGTCAAGGCTTATGTATTTGGGTGAGCTTATGGGTTTTGTGGCATTGAATTGTAAGTAATTCATTTTGTCAGATTCTTTGGTAAACCAAAGGCTTAGACGATCTGGTGGGGGTTGAGGTTGAGGATTAGAAGAGGATTCTCTTACCTTACGCTTTCCAGTCCTAACTCTTTTGGGTGCAGACATGATGAACAAGACAATGAAAATATAGAAAGTTGGAAAGACATAGTTTTAGACAGAAATTGAGAACAAGAGAGAATGGATTTTGGTGCAAAGGTAAAGATTAACACAACATCACTATTTATAGGCAAGGATTGTGCACCAAACGTTCAGATTTTTCAAAAATATAGCTGTTATAGACAGTTAATGCAAGTTAATGATGGTTTAGGCGCTAAATGCACATGATAAGGTAGTTACAAAAACCCAGAAAACTGTTAGAATTCAAATAACAGCTTGAATAATCGATTAAAACCTTAAGTAATTGATTATTTCAGATCAGCAGGTTACAAAGTTTACACTATGTAATCGATTAATCCATAAGGTAATCGATTACATTTGAGCTTTCCAGAGGTTGAAGATGATTTGTCATCGATTATATGACTCATTAATCGATTATATACATCGGATAGCAGTCCAGCCATGGATCAGAGCCTTTTTAATCGATTATCCCGAGTGATAATCGATTATTTCAGACAGCAGATATTTTAAAGCTTGAGTGTAATCGATTACGAAGTAGTGATAATCGATTATTGCACCTTTGTTTTCACTAACACTGCCTTGATGAACACTTTAATCTATTACCAACAGGTAGTAATCGATTACATTGCTATACATTATTTTAAGCCGTGCTGGAATAATCGATTACCAAAGTATAGTAATCGATTACACAGGCTAAACTGAAAATACCATCTTCCTGTCATAATCGATTACCAAATTCAGTAATCGATTACATCATATACATATGCACATTAGTTTTGATGCATTAATCGATTACCAAATATAGTAATTGATTACATAGTTCAATATAATATCTAAAGCTTCCTAGTTTAATCGATTACC
The DNA here is from genome assembly GCA_007407185.1 of Glycine tomentella. Lineage (NCBI taxonomy): Eukaryota > Viridiplantae > Streptophyta > Magnoliopsida > Fabales > Fabaceae > Glycine > Glycine tomentella. The sequence continues at coordinate 471,374 of PYAF01002435.1, read as the reverse complement.
AGAATCCATAATCGATTACACAGTGTATTTCAAGTTTGTGGAACTTCCTGTCTTAATCGATTACAAGACGGAATAATCGATTACTGTGTTCATTGCTCATCTCCAGATTTCTATAGAACACTTTAATCGATTACATGGTCAATTTAATCGATTACATAAGTGAATTAATCGATTATTGAGCGCGTTTAATCGATTACTGACAGTTACAAAAGTTTGTTATAAATAGAATCCTTGCTCAGCTTGTTTTGTAACTTGATCAATTCGTATTCTGAGCACACATAAGCTTTCTAAACACGTTCTAAGTGATTTTTCTGGGTTCTATGAGTTCTTGCTTTCACTAAAACACTTATGGGTTTTTGAGTGATTCTTTCAAGCAAGAAGTTTCTTTCAAAGGTTAAGGAAGGAGATGTTCTGAGATTGATTTTCATCTTTCAACCTGGTTTGTTCATTCATGTGCATATCATTCACTGGATCATCAAGTGTTTTCTTTCCTTAACTGATTGGTTGTAATTTTGTTTACAATTTGTGTTGTATTGGCTATTGTAATTTTGACTCTTAAAGCTTGGGACTAGAGAAGAGTTCTCTAGCTTAAAGATCAAAGTAGTGTTCTCTGGATCTTTCTCCTTAGATTTCTAATAGGGTTTTAGATTTATGTTCTTTGTCTAGGGTTGATAAAGGGGAGATTCTTGTAAAAGCTTGTAAGAATATTTTTATAATAGTGGAACTCTAACTTAGTGTTGGTTGGAAGAACTGGATGTAGCTTCATGATTTGAAGTGAACCAGTATAAATTGTGTGTGTTCTTATTTCTCTTCTCATCTTATTATTTGTCCTTTATTATTCTTTGAGTCATATTCATTGCACAACAAGATTTGTTTTGATCTATTGAATTCTTGGACTGAGTTATTTGATTGAAGGAAAAGATTTCTTGGTTTTAAAAGTGATAAAGATCCTAAAAACTCTTATTTGAAATTGATTTTAAAATACCAAGGTTCAACCAATTCACCCCCCCCCTCTTGGTTGTTATGAAGTATTCCTATTATTTTCATTAATACTTGTTCTTGGCAAAGAGATTGAATTGTTTTCAGGTTTGCAAAGCTCAAGTTTTCCTAACTTTGGTTCCCCCAATTAACTTCAAGTCCAACATATAATCAATCAAGAATTTGGCATGTTCAAAGCCAAAAAAGGGGATATTATTAGATATAAGGGGACATCATGAAGATTAAAAAGGATTTGATTCAAGATTGGTTTTGAGCTTTCAACATGCTTGGATGCCTTGAAGTTGTTTAATTGTATTATGTGTAAGAGAAAGGCTAATCTAATTGTAACACCTCAACTCGCAATCTTGTTATTATTGATTTTTAATGTAAATTCTTTTCAACTTACTTAAGAGTATCCAGTTGAATATAACAAAATTTTGCAAATAACTGATACTCCAAGAAAACTTTTACTGAGTAATATTTGTAAATCTGAAGTAACATATAATAAGATTACAAACTGACATTGGTTGTATTACATAATACAAATAACTGGAATACTCTATAACAAAAGAAATACATCTTCAAACAAAATCCTCTTCTTGTAGACAGTTAGTAGTCTCTCTTTGCTATTCATTTGCTCACCCGAATAAAATCGAGGTCATAGCAGGTGTCAACCACAGATACAAAACATAGGATAAGTTCATGATAAACATAATTTAAGCAACATAATATATTCAATATGTAGATATTTATAACAACATCCTTAAAATTTCTATATGATGTATGATTCTCTTAGACTCTTATCATGATGCATGATTCTCTTAAACTCTTATTATTTGGTACCAATTTCAAGATAGCCCCATCCCAGTGGTCCAGAACTGATCCGACCAGTCAGGGTCTCCCGGTGTTGCACAGGTTCTCACCCACACTTCATGTGATCATCATGGGTGGCGTGATTCCTCACCGCAGGAGTCACCCCCCAGCTCAGACTTCTCTTGTCTGACGCACGGACTCAAATCTTGTAACTATTTGACACGCCTCCGCTTTGAGGCATACCTCAACTTTGAGGCAACTCTTATATACACCTCCACTCTAAGGCAATTCTTATGAGACACATGAGACTTATACATAACTCAGTCATTTTATTTTCAACATCAATTTTCAATCACTGTCTCATACTTTATTCAGAAATTCAACATAAATCAAGTACAGAACTCAGTTTATTATTCAAGTACACAACATATCACCCATGTATAGAAACACTCAACAACACATGAAACTTCATTCAAGCGCTCAATCATATAACTATTACTCAAGTCCAACAATTTCTCAGATACAAGTCATACTACACAGAACTTCAAGCATTTATTCAAAAACAAGCAACACTTAAACTATCCTTATCATAAAACTTCCCCCATACATACCTTATAACCTCTTAATAAGCTTGTCTTTCTCTTCCTAAAGGTGCTAGCTTTTACACGTGATTCTTCAAGGGGGAATGGAGTCTCTTTATGTTGTTGAAAAGGAAGGATAAAAATGAAATGAAAGAGATAAGAGGAGAGTAGTTCATGTGAAGGTGGGTAGAAAGGAGAACTTGAAGAATGACTTCCACTTAAGGCCTTTCTCCCTTTATATAAAGTTTGGAAAATAATAAAATATTCAAGGATATTTCTACCCTTCTTAGCTAGTTACTTCCATTTGGTTTCATTAGAACTTAGTTTTATCTCATTCCATTCCATCCTAACCAAGCTCATAATGACTCTTGCTAAATATCTTCCAACTTTAGAAAAATCTTCTAAGACATGATGACTCCTTTACAAGTGTCCTACCACTTGTCATGTGTCATGAAGCTTCTCTTCTCTTCTTTAATCTTCACGTGAATCACCAAGGAATAAGAGAAGATTTTTTCTTCTCTTCATGCCATCTTGTACACATGTCTTTCAAGGTTATGATGGCTTCTTATCCCTTCATCAATGGTGGCTTACAAGTGACTAGATATTTCTTAAGCCTTCATAATTGCACCTTATCATTTCAATTTATGAATCTTAAGATATTTTTCTACTTATCATGTCTTTATTTCCTTAAAGAGAAGAAAATTGTGTGGTTCTCCTTGTGTCCATATGTCACCTTTCATGAAGAAGAAGAATTCAATTCCAACATGACTTTACACATGACATTCTTCAAGAGGAAGTAAAGTTCAATTTGAACTCTTCTACCTAAAGGATAATATTAAATAATAGAACTCTAGAGTTTTCCAGAAACTGACTTTAATTACAGTATAAATTGCTCACAAGCAGTCTATATAGAGTGTTACACAGACCTTACATACAAGATTGCTCTTATCTTAATTCTGATTGGTCCGTTCTGCTTCTAACCATCAAAATTACTAAACCATCTTATTGAATAAGTCTATTCATCCTACAATTAAGAGAAAATTCCACAGATTCTATTTATCATTTTTTCATATTTTTCTAATGCTTGAATTCTCCTTAATAAAATTTCAAAGTTATTACCGTATGAAATTCATAGAAATCCTATTCTGAGGCTCCTTGTCACAAAGTATTTTGGTAATTTGCCATCCAAGGGTACTCTGTAATTTCATCAAGCTTTCACAAAATATCTAAGGGTGTCTTGGTAATTCTAACCTCAAGGGTACTATGGTAATTTGTCATTTACCCTAGGGGTATGATTGTAATTTTCATTCTAAAATATCTCAACAAAATATCTAAGGGTATTTGTGTAATTTTGATTCACGGGCATTTTTGTAATTTCCAAAATATCCAAGGGTATTCATGTAATTTTCACCTTAAAATATCTAACCAAAATATCTAAGGACATTTTCGTAATTATCACCCTAAGGGCATTTTTGTAATTTCTGTTTCAAGGGAAGGGTAATATGGTCTTTTTTCTTCAAACATTTTTGTAATGTATCTAATTAATATTTTGCCCAAATAACTTAAATATAGATCAATCAAGTCTCACATAACCTAACACTCATATCAAATAGTTGTGCAAGAAACATTTTGACCATACATTTGCAGTTATTGAAATTTCAGGGTGTTACACTAATGATCCATGCATTGCATTCACTCATTGATTCATAAACTTAAATGATTTTCATAAAAAATAACAAAGCTTTTATATTTTGGTTAAGGTTTTAATCTGATTGAAAGGTTTTTGGAAAAATGCTATTTTCACTGGTTTAATCGATTACCTTACTGATATAATCGATTATTTTGTTCTTCATTCAATTTGGAAAATCTTTTATGAACATTGTAATCGATTACTCATCGGAATAATCGATTATTTGGCCTTTGTTTACAACAAAACTGCTTAGTTAATGATTTTAATCGATTATTTAAATGTTGTAATCGATTACGTAGTTAATCATGGATTTTAAGTTATGCTGGGATAATCGATTACCATTATCTGTAATCGATTACATAGGCTATTTGAGAAAAGCCACTTCCATGTCTTAATCGATTACCACAGCTTGTAATCGATTACACAGTTCATTTTGTGAAACATAGCTTTTTGTCTTAATCCATTACAGCTCGGTTTAATCGATTATTTTGCTCGTTGCTGAAACTCAGAAATCTTCTTTAACATTTTAATCGATAAAGTAGTAATTTAATCAATCACATAAGAATTTTAATCGATTATTAGGTGCGTTTAATCGATTACAGTTAGTTACAAATTCTGTTATAAATAGGATTGAAGGCTTGGCTTGTTTTCTAACTTTCAGAGATTGTACCCATTCGTATTTCTGAGCTCACACAAGCCTTCTAAGCAATTCCTAAGTGATTTTCTCAATGTTTTTACTTCTGGCTTCATTCAAAACATCAATGGGTCTTTGAATGATTCTTGAGCAAGATTCTTTTCAAGATTAAGGAAAAGCATGTTCTGATTTAGTTTGCTACTCAACCTGATTTGGTAATTCATGTGCATAACCTTCATTGGATCATCAGGTTGTCTCTCTTCTTAATCTTTGTGTGTAAATTTGGTTCTGAATTCTTGTTGTATTTGGCTATTGTAAAGTGGGTTCTTCTTGCTTGGTTTTAGAGAAGGGTTCTCTAACTCAAGAACATAGTAGTGTTCTCTGGTTCTTGCTCCTTAGATTTCTAATAGGGTTTTAGATTTCTATTCTTTATCTAGTGTTGATAAATGGGAGGTTTTTGTAAAAGCTTGTAAGAACAAAAATTTATAATAGTGGAACTCTAATTTAGTGTTGATTAGAAGAAACTGGATGTAACTTCAGTTGTGAAGTGAACCAGTATAAATTGCTTATGTCTTTGATTCTATTTCTCTATCTCTCATCTTGTTCATTGGTCATTGATTCTTTGATTCATATTCATTGTTCCACAATTTCAGTTTTGATCTATTGATTTCTTGGACTGAGCTATTTGATTGAGTAAATTGATTTCTTAATTTTGAAAATGATAAAGATCCTGAACTCTGATTTGAATGAGTTTTTAAAATACCAAGGTAATAACCAATTCACCCCCCCTCTTGGTTATTGTGGGTATTGCTATTATTTTCATGAAAGAGAGGGGCTTTGTTTGTTTGTTTGGTTCCATTCTTTTCTTTCTCCCAACTTTACGTTTTCTTATTATTTTATTTTATTACTGTGTTGCATTATCTTTTTTGCCATAAAGGCGTTCACAAAGGGGTAATGTGAGAACTTGATACTTGATGATGTTGGCTGGGGATCTCCAACATTTCATAAGTTGGGGAGAGAAAAAGTTATTATGATCAACTTGATACTGCCATTTTTTGTAAAGAATATGAATATCTCACACTTAACCAAGAGGGGGGTGAATTGGTTAAACCTTGGTAAATTAAAAATTTCTTTAACCAAAATCAGAGTTCCTAGGATCTTTATCACATTTCAAAACCAAGAAACCTTATTCAATGAAGTAGCTCAGCCCTAAGGAATTCAATGGATCAAAACTGATTTTATTGGTCAAGTAAATAATCAAGAACACAGTGAATATAGTGATTTAAGGAAAAGAGAATCAAAACACAAACAGATTTATACTGGTTCACTTCAACACTAGAAGCTACATCCAGTTTTCTTCCAACCAACACTATTGTAGAGTTCCACTATTATAATTTTCAGTTCTTACAATCAATTACAATGTCTCCCTTTATCAACCCTAGATAAAGAACAAAAATCTAAAACCATATTAGATTCTAAGAGACAAGAACCTGAGAACACTACTCAGTTCTTCCACCTAGAGAACCACTTCTCTAGTTTCAAGCAAGAACCCAATTACAATAGCCAAATCACAAAGAAAATCCAAAACAAAAATTACAACCAGATTAAGGAGAGAAACAACTTGATGATCCAATGATGCAATGCAAAATGAAGTTACCAAATCAGGTTGAATGATTGCAAATCAATTAGCACAACTTTCCTTAATCTTGAAAAGGTTTCAAGCTCCAAAAATGAGTTAAACACCCATGATCAAGGCACAAAGGAGCAAGAACCAATTAAATCCTTAGAAAACTCTTAAGAATGCTCACAAGACTGTTTAAACTCAGAAAGTACGTATGGGTAATGTTCCACAAAGTTAGAAAAGCAGCTGACCCTTAGTCCTATTTATAACAAACTTTTGTACCTGCCTGTAATCGATTAAACACTCCTAATAATCGATTAAAACGCTCATGTAATCGATTAAATAAACCTTGTAATCGATTAAAATGTTCAACAAAGTTTCTGGACATGAGCAACGAGCAAAATAATCGATTATTCCGTCCTGTAATCGATTAAGACAGGAAACTCCAAAAAATCAAAATGCACTATGTAATCGATTACTAACTTTGGTAATCGATTAAAGCAGGAAGACGGATTTTCCAATTAAGCCTATGTAACTGATTACAATACCTTGGTAATCGATTATTCCAGCATGACTTAAAATCATATATGGCTATGTAATCGATTACTACCCATTGATAATCGATTAAAGTGTTCAACAAGACAGTTTATATGAAAACAAAGGTCAAATAATCGATTATTCCGATAGGTAATCGATTACATTGTTCTTGAAAGCTTTTCCAGAATAGACTAAGAACAAAATAATCGATTAAGTCATTAAGGTAACCGATTAAACCAGTAGGAAATGTATTTTTCCAAAAACCTTTGAATCAAATCAAAAACTTAATCAAATAACTAAAGCCTTGTGATTTTATGAACCCAATTAATTTTAATTATGGATTAATATGAATGTAATGCACTTGGATCACCAAAATTGCTTTTCTCTTACACATTTCACACTAATTAATCTTCAAGGCATCCATTGCATGTTGAAAGCTCAAAACCAATGCTTGAATCACAATTCCTTTGCATTCTTTAAGTAGCTCCCCCTGAATCCAACACCTTTTGGTTACGAGCTGTTGATGTGTGACACTAACATGGTTTGGTTGAAGGTGCTTTTCTCCATTTCTCAACATATGTTTAGTTTTAACTTTTAAGGGTGATTCATATGCTAGCTTTGTTTTTCCGAATCATGTAAAATTTAAAAATAGCTCTAAAATGTGTTTTGATTAGGGCGTTCCCTTTTTTTTTTCTTTCTTTTGTCATGTATTTTGTAGTTTCTTTTCCAACTTGCTAATTCCCTGTTATCATTCTGTCCTTTTTATCTTACTCCTACTTTTGTTGGTGCCATTAACAAGACTTTTTTATCTGTTTTATTTAGTGTGCATAATCATCTTTTATACTCATCTTTAAGGAAATCGCCAAGCATATTATGTGATTGTTCTTCTGAGATATATTTTATTCATAAAATTTATATGCATTTATGTGATTGTAGAGTAGAACCCACTTCCATATCTTCCTCTTATCCCAAAGCAGATGTTTTAACATCCAGTGATCAAGTTGTTCCAACAGTGGTTAATGATAGTCTGGAATTTGGCAAGAAGGTGAATATGGCATGAAAATGATCCCTAAATGAATGATAAAGAACCTTTTGTATGAACTCTATTTTTAGGCATTATTTTAGAGTATCCTATCACTGTTCTACTATGGCTTTACATTACAAGCTAACAAAATAATTTCCAATATGCAAACTTTGTCTAAGAGTCTGAAGTTTTTATTATATTATGTGTCTTCTACTCTTCTCTCTATTTAGAAACAAAATATAATCTTATTGAAGTTCAAGCACATTCTTTAGCATATCAAATTTAATACCACACTTTGAAGTTGATTTCTTCCTCTCTTTATTTGAACCTCAATGTCTTTTTCACTTACTTCACCTCTTTATCTCTCATTTTATTACATATATCATCACAATTTCTTAACTTTAGTGGAAGAGATACTATATTGATGATTATGTCTATCACCTTTTATAGTTTGTGCTGCTTACAACATTGGAATTCTCCATTGGAGACCTATTGAGTCTGCGAAAAAATTAGCAAAAGAATGGAACGAACTCCTTCTAGTTGACGATAAAATATGGGATCAAAATGGTTTTAATGATATTGTACACAGACAATTAGGACCATCAGTTGATGAGGACAGGGGACTTGTTTATGCTTATGATGTAAATCTAAAGCTGGGAATTTTGCCTTCAAGCATCTTCTGTAGTGGACATACATATTTTGCCCAGGTAGGATCTAGTTAACAATTAAAAATTCCTTCTTTTCAGATTTTATATATCTACTATTCTACTTTCTGTTTTCTTTTACACAATTAACTGTCCAAGTGAATCTTGCTTGGACCCTGTGATGTAGATGTTGGATATAGTGAGAGCAACAAGAAGAATGAAGCCTATGACTTAGAAGAATGTTTTGAGCTTTTCACATACTTTAAAGATTATAAATCAAACTAGGTGTAGGAGAAGCCAATCTTTTGATCCTTGCATTGCATATACATAATCATTAACATGCTTAAATGTGTTCATTAAAATATCAAAGCTACTCACTATTTGAAAAAGGATTTAATTGAGTAATGTTTTTGGAAAAATATAATTTCACTGTTTTAATCGATTACACAGCGGATAAATTGATTATTTGGTTCGTATTTGTAACTGGAAAAGCTTTTATGAACATATTAATCAATTACACAACTCTTGTAATCGATTACATAGTGTAAAATGGATTTTGTGCATTGCTGTGATAATCGATTACCATTATTCGTAATCGATTACATAAGCTATTTAAAAAAACTTGCTTCATTGCTTTAATCGATTATCATAAAATGTAATCAATTACACAAGCTATTTTTGAAATAAAATCTTTCTGTTTTAATTTATTACAGCTTGGGTTAATAGATTATTTTGTCTGTTTTGAAACCCAGGATGAAGCCTTTAACACTTTAATCGATTAAGTGACAATTTAATTGATTATTTGGCACATGTAATCAATTACAGGTTGTTACAAAAGCTGTTATAAATAGAAAGGAGGCTTGGCTTGAATCTTAACTTGAACACTTCGAATTTTCTAAATATACACAAATCTTCTAAGAGTTTGAAAGTGATTTTCTAGGTTAACTAAGCTCTCGTCCCACTCTTTAATCTTCATGGGTATTGAATGATTTCTTGGGCAAGAGAATTCAAAGGAATGATGGAGAGCATGTTCTGAAATTCTTTTTCTGCATTCAACTCTGATTGGTAACTCATATGCATTCATATTCATTGGATCATTAGGTTGTTTCTCTCCATAATCTTTGATTGTAAATTTGTTCTTATATTGTTGGTTATTTGATGCTATTATAAAAGGGTTCTTTGAGGCTTGTTCTAGAGTAGTGTTCTCTAGGGAAGAACAAAGTAGTGTTCTCTGGTTCTTGCTCATTAGAAGTCTAATAGGGTTTTAGATTTCTATTCTTTATCTAGTGTTGATAAAGAGAATTTGTTGTAAAGCTTGTAAAAATAGGAATTTATAATAGTGGAATTCTAATCTAATGTTGTTGATTGAAGAAACTGGATGTAGCTTCTTTTGAGAAGTGAACCAATATAAATTCTTGTATTCTTTTCTATTCCTTCATCTTTATTAGCTATCTTACTCATTTTGTTCTTGGCATCATTATCATTACTCAACAAGTTCTGTTTTGAGCTATTGGTTTCTTGGGCTAAATGATTTGATTGATTAAAAGTATTCTTGGTTTAAAAATGATGAAGATCCTTTAACTCTGATTTTGTAAACAATTTTTTTTAAATACCAAGATCAAACCAATTCACCCCCATGTTGGTTATTGTGGGTATTCCTATTGTTTTCAATTGGTATCAAGAGCGGGTTCTTGAGTGTTATTCAAGATTACTATATTTCTTTAAAAGAAAATGAATACCACACAAATTACCTTCAAGGAAGGTGCCTCCCTCAATCGTCCTCCAATGTTTGAGGAGAGCACTTCAGTTTTTGGAAAAATAGAATGAAAATCTTTATTCAATCAAATGACACAGGTGCTTGGAATGCTATAGAAAAAGACACTGTTATTCCTATAAAAACTGTTCGTAATGATATGATTCCCAAAGAATGGGATGAAATGACAGATGCTGAAAAGAGAGTTGTCCAATATGATTTTAAAGCTAAGAATATGATTACTTCTGCACTTTCCTCTGATGAGTTCTTTAGAACTGTTCTGTGCACAAGTGCGAAGGAGATGTGGGAAATGCTGGAGATAACTCATGAAGGTACAGATGAAGTTAGAAGATCAAGAAAACATGCCTTAATCCATGAGTATGAAATGTTCAAGATGAACACCACTAAAAGCATATCTCAGCTTCAAACAAGATTCACTCATATAGTTAATCATCTTCTTAGTCTTGGAAAGATCTTTGATGCTGAAGAACTAAACATCAAAATCTTGAAGTGTCTCACAAGACCATGGCAACCAAAGGTGACAACAATCAAAAGATCTATCCAAAATGTCCATGGCTGCACTATTTGGTAAGCTTCTTGAGTATGAACTTGAAATGTCACAACTAACCAATGCAGAAGATGCAGAAAAGAAACACAAAAGCATAGCCTCGAAAGTTGCATCCTCAAAGGTTGAAAAAGTGGAAGACTCAAGTGAACAAGATGAAGAGGACAACATGAATTTAATTGTAAAAAAGTTCAGCAAGTTCTTGAGAAGAAACAAGAACAGAAAGTTCACAAAGAACAACAACAACAACAACAAAAGGAGTGACAATAACTTCACTTGTTTTGAATGTAATGCTCTATCTTTTTGAAAGAGCAACAAGGTGAAAACAAGATAAAGAAAGAAGGAAAGCCTAAGAGAGCTTATATAGCTTGGGAAGATAATGAGTCAACAACTTCTGAATCATCAACTGAAAATGAAGAAGCAAATATGTGTCTCACTTCCACAATTAATGAAGATGATGATCTCTCAATTGTTGGAACTGAGGTAAGTTCTGAACTTGATCAAGTTATTGATGCTTTTCAAGAAATGCATGAAGAGGCCCAAAAGCTTGCAAAATCCAATAATAAGCTAAAAGGAAATCTTAGATGGCATGTTGCAAAAATTATAGAATTGCAAACTGAAATTTGTAACTTGAAAGAAGAAAATGAAAAACTTGTTTCAAGTTACAAAAAGAATGGATGTGTATGTGCTTTTTCTTCATCTAATGTTGACAAATACAATATGTTCCAAAAGGATTTTGATGATTACAAAAGAAGTCAAGGAGAAAAATACATGTTACATTTATTTAAGAATAGTAATTTGATTGATCTTTTTAGAAAACTTTACAAAAGTAAATGCAACTTAGCTGAAATGTTGAGTGTGTAGAAATATGATGGAGATACTTCTAGTTTGGGTTACAAACAAGGCTCAAAGTCTTTTGGCAAAACTATATTTGTACCACCAAAACAAAAAAATCAAAAGAATTTCAATAATTCAAAGATCAATCAAAATGCTTACTTAAGGAATTCATCAAAATCTGTAACATGCAACTATTGTATGATGAAAGGACATACATCTTATAAATGTTATGCTAGGAGATTCTATATGCCTAATGGAGAATGTATTTGGGTGCAAAAGAAGAAGAAAGTAGCTAACCCCTATGGACCAATCTCAATTGGGTACCTTCCTCTATAAATTGATTTAAATTTTGCAGGTATGTCTAAGAGCAAGATCTTCATTATGGTATCTTGATAGTGGATGCTCTAGACATATGACTGGTGACATGTAAATACTCACAAATTTGACTCTTAAAGATGGTGAATTTGTCACATATGGAGACAACAACAAAGGAAAGATAATTGGAGAGGGAATCATAGGAGATAGCTTCAAAACCATGATCAGAAATGTTCTTTATGTGGAAGGTTTAAAGCACAATCTCTTAAGCATAAGCCAACTTTGTGATAAAGGGTTCAAAGTGTCATTCAATGACAGTTGTTGCATGATATGTGATGGACAAACTGGTGAGATGATTCATATAGGTAAGAGAAAAGGTAATATCTATTTACTCTCCATAGATTATGCATTCTTTCACAACACTTCTTGCCTAATAGGTAAAATTGATGAATCTTGGCTATGGCATAGAAGGGCAAGTCACATTAACATGCATCATATGAAAAAGCTTATTAAAAAGGATTTAGTCATTGGCTTACCCAAACTCAAGTTTGAGAAGGACAAATTATGTGATGCTTGTCAAAAGGGGAAACAAACAAAATATTCTTTTCAAAGTAAAAATGTTGTTTCTACCTCAAGACCTCTTGAATTACTTCACATAAATTTGTTTGGTCCTTCTAGAACTATGAGTTTAGGAGGTAACTACTATGGACTTGTCATTGTTGATGATTACTCTAGGTTCACATGGACTTTGTTTTTTAAATTCAAGAGTGATGCTTTTAATGCTTTTAGAAAATTAGCCAAACTGGCTCAAAATGAAAAGGAGAGCAAAATTATCTCAATAAGAATTGATCATGGTGGAGAATTCCAAAATGAACATTTTGAAAAATTCTGTGAAGAAAATGGAATTAACCACAATTTTTCAGCTCCAAGAACACCCCCAACAAAATGGTGTGTTGTAGAGGAAAAATAGATCCCTTAAAGAAGGTGCAAGCACTCTTCTTAATTAGACAAATTAGCCTAAACATTTTTGGACTGATGCTGTAAGTACAGTTTGCTACACTTTGAATAGATTGCTTATAAGGTCTATTTTAAAGAAAACCCCTTATGAACTATACAAAGGTAGAAAACCAAATATTTCTCATTTAAGAGTATTTGGCTGCAAGTGCTTTGTTTTAAATAATGGTAAAAAAATCACTTGAAAAATTTGATGCTAAAGCTGATGAAGCCATCTTCCTTGGATAATCATTACATAGCAATAAAAGAACCTTGTGCATTGAAGAATTAGTACATATTATTTGTGATAAGTATAATCCCTCCAAGGAGGAAAAGAAGTGTGATATTGATGCAGATCCTTTGGAGGAATTTATTCAGCTTAATGATTCAATGGATAAAGAAAAAGAAGAACCATTTGCTGAAGTTAAACAATCAACACCAGTCCAAGAGCCAAAAGATTGGAGAACTACAAGAGATCTCTCCCTTGACAATATCATTAGTGAAGTTTTAAGGGAGTATCTACTAGATCATCATTGAAAAATCTCTGCTGTAATATGACTTTTGTTTCACAAATAAAACCTAAGAACATTGATCAAACTTTAATTGATGAACATTGCATGCATGCCATGCATGATGAATTAAATCAATTTAAGAGAAATGAAGTTTAGGAACCTGTTCCTAGACCTTCTTCTCTCAAAACTATTGGCACTAAATGGATTTTTAGAAACAAACTTGATGAGAGTGGAATCATAGTCAGAAATAAAGCTAGATTAGTTGCAAAAGGTTAAAACCAAGAGGAAGACATTGACTATGAGGAAACCTATGCACCAGTTGCAAGATTGGAAGCCATTAGGTTATTACTTGCATATGCATGTTTAACGGATTTTAAACTTTTTCAAATGAATGTTAAAAATGCTTTCTTAAATGGATATATTGAGCAGGAAATCTATGTGGAGCAACCTCCTGGTTTTGTAAATTTTAAATATCCAAACCATGTTTTCAAACTTAAGAAAGCTTTTCATGGTTTAAAACAAGCTCCAAGGTCTTGGTATGAGAGATTAAGTAAATTTCTACTTGAACAATCTTTCATAAGAGGACATGTTGATAAAAACTTGTTCATCAAAAGGCAAAGGAATGATATCTTATTAGTTCAAGTGTATGTTGATGATATAATTTTTGGATCAACTAATCAATTGTTGTGCAAAGGATTTTCTATCTCTATGCAGAATGAGTTTGAGATGTCAATGATGGGGGAGCTAACATTCTTTCTTAGACTTCAAGTTGTTGATTCAAGAGGAGCTATGCATAAATGAACAAGGATCAAGCTTTGGTGTTTTGTGCTTTCAACATGCCTCATTGGAAAAATGCCAAAGAAGCTCTGAAGATCAATTTGATTCATGTAAAAAGGGAAGTTGTGTAATCTGATAATCCAGGAGCATATCATGCATAATCATTCATCTAGGATTGTTAGATTGAAGGTCTAAGTAAAAGCAATTAACAAGTAAGGCGTTTAAAAAGCAAAGTTTTTTGAAAAATGATGTTTTCCTGCATTAATCGATTACAACATTGATGGCATCGATTATTTTGTTCTTCGTGCCTTCTGGAAAATAAATCAAGAACATTGTAATCGATTACATATCGAAGTAATCGATTACATAGGCTAAAATGGAAAAATCATACTGACTGTCTTAATCGATTACATAAGTTCGTAATCGATTACATCTATGCCTATGAATTACATGTTCTGCTGATTTAGTCGATTACATAGTACATATGAGAATATAGGATTGTCTGTCTTAATCGATTACCAAATTTCATAATCGATTACTCAGTGCATTTGGAAAAACATGACTGTCTGTTTTAATCGATTACATTGTTCATAACTCAAACCCAGAACATATCAGGAGCACTTTAATCGATTACATTTTTTATTTAATCGATTACAAATGCGAAATAATCGATTACAGGAGCGTGTTTAATCGATTATTTTCAGTTAGAAAGCTGTTATAAATAGAACCTCTTGCTCTGTGTTTTAGTAACTTGAGAATTTCAAAATTTGAGCATTCAAAAACACTCCTAAGCTTTCTTTAGTGTATTTCTGGGTTTCTAAAAGCATTTAGCTTCACAAATTCGTATGGGTTCTTGATCTTAAAGAAGTGAAGCATCATTAAGGTTCAAAGCATAAGGAAAGGGATGCATTGAGTCTATAATCTTTCTTTCAACCTGTTGAATCATTCACATGCATATGTTTTCTGGATTATCAGGTGAAATCTTTCCTTATTATTCTTTGAAGGTGTAAATCTTTTAATTGATTTCTGTAAGGATTAGCTTATTGTATTGGTTTCTTACATGAAGATTAGAGATAGTGTTTCTCTAAGGGTTGCTGAGTAGTGTTCTCAGTTTTGGGTTTGGTCTCTAAGGGTCTAATAATGTTTTAGACTTATGAACTTTATCTAGGGTTGATAAAGAGAGGCTTGTAACATCTTGTAAGAATATTATTTGCAATAGTGGAACTCTACTCTAGTGTTGAGTGGAAGAACTGAATGTAGCTTTATAGTGTTTGAAGTGAACCAGTATAAAATTTGTGGCTGATCTTTATTCCTTTCTCTTCATCTCTAAATTGCTTTGGTTGTGAATCAAGTTACATTGCACATAAAGTTTTAAATTGCTTATTGATTTCTTGACAGAGGAATTTGATTGAATACAAGATTCTTGGTTTCAAAAATATTTTTAAAGTGATAAAGATCCTGTGGAAACTGATTTGAAAATTTTAATGTACCAAGGTTCAACCAATTCACCCCACCCCTCTTGGTTGTTTTGAAGTGTTCCTATCATTTTCACAAGTGAATCAAATGAAGAATATGACATTTCTAAATCAAACTAAGTATTGCCTTGAAGTGATCAAGAAGTTTAAATGGATAAAAGTAAAAATGCTGCAACCCCAATGGCAACATCAACTTATCTTGATTCAGATGAAAAAGGAAAGAAAGTTGATGAGTCAAGATTTAGAGGAATGATTGGATCCTTGCTGTATTTGACAGCTAGTAGACCAAATATTATGTTGAGCGTGTGCTTGTGTGCAAGATATCAAGCAAATCCCAAAGAATCACACCTCACTGCAATCAAAAAGATCCTCAAATATCTCAAATCTACACCAAAAGTTGGTCTTTGGTATCCTAAAGGTGCATCACTTAATTTAGTAGAATATTCTGATTCTAACTTTGCAGGGTGCAAATTGGATAGAAAAAATACTAGTGGAACTTGTCACCTACTAGGTAGCTCACTAATATCTTGGCATTGCAAGAAGTAATCTTGTGTTGCTTTATCAACAGCTGAAGCTGAATATATCTCTGCTGGAAGTTGTTGTGCTCAAAATCTTTGGTTGAAACAACAATTGCAAGATTTTGGTGTAGAATTAAAAGAAATTTCTCTGCTATGTGACAACACAAGTGCCATCAACATTTCCAAGAATCCAATATTGCACTCAAGGACCAAACACATTGAGATAAGACATCACTTCCTTAGAGATCACATCCAAAAAGGTAACATCAAAATTGAATTCATTGATACTCATCATCAATTAGCTGATATTTTCACTAAACCTTTGGCTAGAGCTAGATTCTATACTCTTAGAAATATGCTAGGCATCCTTGATGAATCTAACATTTGCTAGCATGTTTGCCTTGTGTTTATACATTGGAAATTGCTTCATATTTGGTCAATCATCACATGTGCTTTCAAAATTCAAAATATGCTGCATAAATACTGTTGAATCTGATATTGTCACTGGAATAATCGATTAAGACTCGTATTAATCGATTAAATGAACTTGAAACATGGCTTATAATGAATTTTGCACTTATGTAATCGATTACGTAATTAGGATAATCGATTATTCTTCATATAAAATATTTCCAGAAAATGATTTTCTCTGGAATAATTGATTAAGCCATCGAATTAATCGATTAAATAGCATAAAAACACTTTCAAAAATTCAATTCACTGGAATAATTGATTACAGTGAATGGTAATCGATTAAATTGTTTGAAAAATTGCTTCAAATTTAAATTCTCTCTGTAATAATCGATTACATAAGAGAAATAATCGATTACACTTCATCTTCTTCATCTGAATTTCACTAAAATAATCGATTACTTGATGAATTAATCGACTACAGCTTCTGCAAAAATTGATCTTGCTTACGAATTATTCATGGAGTTACTGCAGACTCTGCAAAATTTTCTTGGAAATCGTAACTGCCCAACTGTCACCTAATTCAAATTTGAATCTTCTGTGCTTTAATGTTAGTGGTTTAATTCGAAAATAATTGTTACTCATTTCAAATTTGAACTTTGGAGCCCAAATTCTTCTATAAATACAGCCTATGTTCAAAGGAAAAAGTCACACCTTAAACACTTTTGTGTTTCTTTTCTTCCTCTAAGCCCAGAAGCCTTGTCCTGTAGCCTCTCCTCCCACGTTCAAAATGTCTGCCCCTAAGAGAACCAAAAGCTCTAACAGAAAGAGTGCTGAAACCTCTAACCCTACTATCAATAGGTTAGATCATTGGTTTCCTACTGAGAGAGACAAAATGACATATCTTCAGTTCAATGCCACCAAACTTATTTGTCCTCCCAAACACCTTGATCTTGACTGGTTCATTAGAAAGGGTTTCCAATTCCCTGCCTTGATTGAAACCTAGGGATTGAGAAAGTTTGTTGAAATGAAGGGTACCTTTTACCCTTAATTAGTGAAGGTGTTATACACCTGTGCTAAGGCCTCTATGGATGGAACACTTCTGTCCCAAGTTAATGGAGTAGCCATGGAAATTACTCCTGAGGTCTGGGAAGCTGTGGCTGCAATTTCCTTTGAAGGAGAAAGGAAATTTGAAGAAAAGGCTGAGGGTTATAATAGGGTGGAAACCTATAAGGGAATGCTTCTTGATCCCCAAATGAGGCTGAAGCTTAGGCTAAGACCCATGAGGACAGACCTCTCCACTACATCATCACCTATATCTTGACCCCAAGATCCATAAACCATGCCCAAGTCACTAATGATGACATACAAATTGTGTATGGCATAAAGAATTCCATTCAGATGAATTGGATTCTTATTCTTGAGGAGATAATGCTTAAATCCAAAAGTTTGATGAATTACCCTTTTCCTTATGTTGTTCTTGTTTCAAGGTTTATTGATTACTTTAATATAAATGTCTCTAATGAGGTTGTTAACAACACCAACTCCAGCAATAGCCTCATCAAAGAGAAACATCTCACCAAGCTAGGGATGGTCAAAACCCCTAATGGTTGGCAAATGGCTAGCCAACAAATCCCTGCTGCTGGAAATGAAGAGGAGGCTGATGAAGAGGCTAAAGATGAAGGCCCTGCTCAACCATCTTACAGTCATGATTCAAAAGATGAATGCCTTATTGTCCCTACATCATGAGCATAGGGCTGAGACCAATTCATCTCTGGATGAGATGAAATCTAGGCTAGAGAACATAGAAGCTAGGCTTGTCCTTGATGATTTTGATAAACTAGCTTAGGTTTCTTGTATTTTCTTTTCTTGCTTTACTTTGTTTTTTTTCCTGATTAATGTACTGTCCTCCCCTTTTAATTAATGAAGTTTGTATTTTCTCCTTCTCATTATCTGTTGTGCTATCTTTTTGTCTTTGATAAGCCAAATAGGGGGAGAAATATTGATTGATATCATACTCTGTTTTGCTCTCTGTTGTGCTCTGTTTTTCTAATGTGTTTTTGCACAAATTAAAAACTGATGAATTATCTAAGGGGGAGCAAATTGAGCAAATTGAGCAAATTAAGTCTAAGCAAGCAACTAATGCAAGTTAATGATTAATGTTTATGCAAGCATATCTCTTAACACTTGTTCTTGGCAAAGAGGTTGATTTGTTTTCAGTTTACAAAGTCCAATTCTTCTATTTTCATCCCTCAAAGTACTTCAAAAATCATACACATGGTCAATCAAATATTTGGCATGTTCAAAGCCAAAAAGGGGGAGATTGTTGGATATAGGGCGAGCAACAAGAAGAATGAAGCCTATGACTTAGAAGAATGTTTTGAGCTTTTCACATGCTTTGAAGATTGTAAATTAAATGAAGTGTAGGAGAAGCCAATCTTTTGGTCCTTGCATTGCATATACATAATCATTAACATGCTTAAATGTGTTCATTAAAATATCAAAGCTACTCACTATTTGAAAAAGGATTTAATTGAGTAATGTTTTTGGAAAAATATAATTTCACTATTTTATTGATTACACAACGGATAAATCGATTATTTGGTTCGTATTTGTAACTGGAAAAGCTTTGATGAACATATTAATCGATTACACAACTCTTGTAATCGATTACATAGTGTAAAATGGATTTTGTGCATTGCTGTAATAATCGATTACGATTATTCATAATCGATTACATAAGCTATTTAAAAAAGCTTGCTTCACTGCTTTAATTGATTACCATAAAATGTAATCGATTACACAAGTTGTTTCTGAAATAAATTTTTTTGTTTTAATCGATTACAGCTTGGGTTAATCAATTATTTTGTTCAATTTGAAACCCAAAATGAAGCCTTGAACACTTTAATCGATTACATAAGCTATTTTAATCGATTATTTGGTACGTGTAATTGATTACAGGTTGTTACAAAAGATGTTATAAATAGAAAGGAGGCTTGACTTGAATCTTAACTTGAACACTTCGAATTTTCTAAATATACACAAGCCTTCTAAGAGTTTGAAAGTGATTTTTTGGGTTAACTAAGCTCTTGTCCCACTCTTTAATCTTCATGGGTATTGAATGATTTCTTGGGCAAGAGATTTCAAAGGAATGATGGATAGCATGTTCTGAAATTCTTTTTCTGCATTCAACTCTGATTGGTAACTCATATGCATTCATATTCATTGGATCATCAGGTTGTTTCTCTTCATAATCTTTAGTTGTAAATTTGATCTTGTATTGTTTGTTATTTAATGCTATTGTAAAAGGGTTCTTTGAATCTTGTTCTAGAGTAGTGTTCTCTACGGAAGAACAGAATAGTGTTCTCTGGTTC
This sequence comes from Glycine tomentella, assembly GCA_007407185.1. Lineage (NCBI taxonomy): Eukaryota > Viridiplantae > Streptophyta > Magnoliopsida > Fabales > Fabaceae > Glycine > Glycine tomentella. The sequence goes on along the minus strand of PYAF01002435.1, from coordinate 451,322 downwards.
TTGCTCACTAGAAGTCTAATAGGTTTTAGATTTCTATTTTTTATCTAGTGTTGATAAAGAGAGTTTGTTGTAAAGCTTGTAAGAACAAGAATTTATAATAGTGGAACTCTAATCTAGTGTTGATTAGAAAAAACTGGATGTAGCTTCTTTTGAGAAGTGAACCTTTATAAATTCTTGTGTTGTTTTTCTATTCATTCATCTTTATCAGTTATCTTACTCATTTTGTTCTTGGCATCGTTATAATTACTCAACAAGTTCTGTTTTGAACTATTAGTTTCTTGGGCTAAGTGATTTGATTGATTAAAAATATTTTTCGTTTAAAAGTGATGAAGATCCTTTAACTCTGATTTTATAAACAATTTTTTTTTAAATATTAAGATCAAACCAATTCAATCCCATCTTAGTTATTATAGGTATTCCTATTGTTTTCAGTAGAGAAACAACTATGTGCCAATTTTTCCTAAGAACATACTTGCGTTCATGATTCTAGGCTATGTATCAGCAACTCAAATTGGAGCCATATGCAATGCACACAACATTTCAATATGCAGGCACTGAAGGAAAGTGCCACCGACTGGGAGAAGCCATGGTTTTCTGTGATCCACCAGAATAATATAATCCTCTTGGTAATTAGTTATTTCTCGCTCTATTTTGGTTAGCATGTAATTTGGTTCATATTCTTGTTCAATGCATATGCACAAACACACTAATTTCGTTATGTCTTGTCTTACTATAAAATTGTTAATCTAATGCAAAAACAGGTTTTTTTTTCTTCTAGTTGAACATACTTTTAGGAACGAAATTCTACTAGAAAACACCCTAACAAATAATTTAAGCCATCTATTCCAAAAAGCTTGTTGCTACGTGGGAAGCATACCATTAAGCTTGTTTGACAGTCTTAATACTTAATAATTCCTTTGCTCTTTTCTCTCCTCTTTAATATTGATGTAATTCATTTCTTATTAATCAATTCAATCGAAAGAAATAGCATACTTCCACTGTTGGTTTCTTCGGCCCCTTCCCTATCATTCTCACCCTTTTCATAAATAAGATTCCATTAAAAGTTGTCAAAAGGTTACTGGTGTGGAAAGCCCCCTTCAGCCCCCTTCCTTATCATTCACAAACATAATTAATTAATTTATATATATATATATATATATATATATCATATATGCTCATTTGAATTGATTAATAGCACATAATAAATAGAAATTATACTTTATTGTATTATGTTTACCCCACCCAATAAAACGATTAAATGAGTGAACTTTAATAATTATAAATTTTTAAAATGCAGGGGAGATGTTGGTTGGACCAACTAATGCTTTATTCACGGATGAAATATCTACTGGTTTGTTTTATACATTTAATTTTGACCACTAATGATTTTGTTATAGGTAACATTCACTTTCCTCATGTTACTGTGTATGAATCCTTGGTTTATTCTTCTTGGCTTCAATTGTCTGACATCAATGTTGAGACCAGGAAGGTTGGTGTCTAAATTCTATGCCTTTTACTGGTTTTCTTATTTACTTTTTTAAGTTTAACGTAGGCAGCTAACCAGTCTGAACACTTAAGGTTGTCTGATATGGCTTAACCAAATATTTTATCACATCCTTTTTTCTGATTGAGTTGCTGTGACAAGCCCATAATGAGTTTGCATGTAAAATTTTTTAAGTCATAGCATAAGGGCCAAAACTAGTCATTTACCATTCTTGATTGGAATTATTATTTCATAAAACAATACACAAAAGATTGACTAGTGCAGTTGAACTTGTGGCAAATCCTTTCATAATAATATTCATGGATGAGCCAACTTTTGGGCTAGAAGCAAGAGCTGTTTCTGTTGTCATGAGAACAGTTAGGAACACAATAGACACAGGAAGAACAGTTGTTTGTACTATCTATCAGCCTAGCATAGACATATGTGAATCTTTTGATGAGGTGAAAAATAGAATCATGTAGCAATTTTAGTATGCTCTTGTCCATTGCTGGGTGTCTAATCCTTGCTTTATTATAGTTACTAAGTCGTCAACATCAATTGTGAAAGGAAAGTACCTGTTTAAATTTCATTTAGTACCATAATCACTTCATTGCTTGTACATTTGTTTGAATGTTACTGCATTATCTACCCATTGCTCTTAATTATTCAAAAGATGTTGGTACAGTTGAAGAATTGAAGAAGGGATCAAAACAAAGACCAACATTTGCATCCAAAAATAGGAAAAGGAAATGAACCCACTTGTTTTCTCTTTCAGTACGTATCACGATGTAACGTTGGTTAGTAGAGAGAATTATATATTACATGGCCTTTTGATGGATTTATTGAAAGAGAGGATTTTTACTTAGTTTGGGGGCTTCATCATACTTTATGTAAGGGTAAGTACACCTTGTACTTACTATCCTCTTTTTTAATAACTTGTTTCTGCTGAAATTAGGTCATTTAAAAATCATAATATAAATTAAATTAGACCACTAATAACTTCATTCACGTTTTTTGTTTATATATATATATGGGAAAGACAATAAATCATCGTTTAGTTCAATTTGCTAGCAAAATAATAGACATTAATCCGACATGACAAGTAAAAATAACAGGCATTTATATATTACTTTATTTGAAATATGTACAAACTAAATAATTACAATATTTATTTTCTTGGTCATTATTTGGTATCTATCGTATATAATATCCTCGATTAATATTATTAGGAAGTGTAAATCACTGGTGCTTGCTTTTATATATTTTCATTGGTATCATTTGAGAGGCTATCCACTTGAACTCAAGCATGTTTTCAGAAACTATTTCTTTTGTAGTTTAATTTTTAAGTGTTGTTAGCATAAAATATTTTATATTATCAATCAATAAAAATTATTATTAATATATTTTATAAAGTATTTATAATAAAAATTAATAATTGTTCTTGTTCCTTAGTTGTCTATGTTACTTCATGTTTTTTATTTATGTTTTTCATTTCTTAAATATTTAAATATTTTATGGGTTTCATTTTTTGTCTTCTTTGGAGTAAGTTTTGCTTCCCTTTCTTTATTTTCTTTAGGTAGTTCTTTGTCTCATGAATTATTATGTGTTGTGCAGCTTCTGAGTCTTCCCTTCATCATTAGTGGAAAAAGGAATAGTAAATTCTATCTATCAGACCAAGGCCAAAGCCTTCTCATATACTGGGTATGTCAGACTTTCAGTGTTAACTTCTGTATTCTAGTTCTCTTTTAGCTTTTTCTTCTCACTAAAAAAAAAACCTATTTTTGACGGATTTTTCCAATGGATTATTTTTCGTCGGAAAAATTCTGTCGGAAATATTTACATTACCGACGGAAATGGCCGTCAGTAATTATTCCGTGAAAAATTATTCAATTTCCGACTGATTTTCCGACGGAAAATTACCCATGGAATTATCCGTCGGAAATTTCTGACGGAAAAAATTCCATCGGTAATTTTTGCATTTCCGACAGATATTTCCGTGGGTAATTGCGGACGGATATGTCCATTGGTAATTTCCGACGGATATTGCCGTCGGAAATTACCCACAAAATTATCCGTCGGAAATTTCCGACAGACAAAATTCCGTCAGTAATGTAAATATTTCCAACGGATATTTTCATCGGTAATTTCCGACAGACATGTCCGTGGGTAATTTCCGACGGGCAAAATTCCGGCGGATTTTTCCATCTGTAATTACCGACGGACATATCCGTCGGAAATTGAATAACAGATATTTCCGTCGGTAATTTTAATTTCCGACGGAAAATATTATGTTTTAAATATTTTGGTCAATGAGGGAAATTTGGTGGTGGGTCGGAGACTATTATATGGAAAATATTTACGGAATGATATTTTCGGAAAAATTATTCGTTGAAACAATTTACATTGTATTGATATTTTGTTGTACATTTAAAAATTGTGTACTTTGCATGAAAATGTTATACATTTTTTACATTTATTATTTTTATCATTTTGCTTTATTACTTGTAAAATGTAAAAAGACGTATAATAAACTATCCGTTATGTGACTTAGCTTGTATTGTTATTTTGAATAGTTCGTTTAAAATATTAAAATTATACTTTTTAATGTATCATTATTTTCGTTTGACTATAATAAACTAATTACAACTAATTTTATAAAATAACTTTAAATTAAGTTATTCAAAGTATGATTTGTTTTTTAATTACGGAATATGTTATTAATTTAGCTGCTAAAATAAAGTTTTTTACAAATTTTTTTTGGCCAATTAGCAATAATTTTTCTGTGGACTTCCAGGAATCTGTTTCATGTAGCTTGGCAAGGGAATTTTGAGGCATGGGTACAGGCCATTCCTAGAAGTTTTACGGAAGGATTCTTTTACTAATGCAAAAAGGAAAAATCGTCAACTCCTTTTTTAAAAAATCATACAAGCTAAATACTATTTTTAAATAAAGTTTACTTAATTTAATTTTCTGTAATGTGTTTGCATAAAGCCAATTAAAGTATAAACTATTTTTATAGTACATATTATGTTAAGCTTAGTAAATACATTGTGTTTTCAAAAAAAAAAATTGATTACTTCAAAATGTTTAAATAAGTATATATTTTGATATAACAAACGTTTAATTATTTTAAATGGTTCCCTAATTGAGACACCAATTTTTATTGGATATTTTGCATGAAAAATATTCCTAACCAATGGTTACAGTTGCATATTTTTTCTTGCAATCCTCATTTTTTGTATTATTTACGCAATTAAATATTTTGTGACATCAATTTGGTGTTATTAAACAAACAAAATAATAATTTGAAGATGATTCATTTATTGTTTAGGTTAAAGATAATTAAAAATATATTAAAAAAAATATGTAAATTATTTAATAGCTAGTTTTTTGTTGTTTACTTTAATTAGAAAGTGGTAACAACTCTATTTAATTTTTTATATTTTCCTCAATCACGTGTGTTTGACTTGTGAAATCGCAACCCACACCAAACATTGATCCAAAACAAAACACGATCACACACAATTTTAAAATAAAAATAACTATCATAAAATCATCTGAAATAGTAAAGTATGTAACTGTTGTCTGTATATACGGACAATGAAAACCCATCAAATGATAAAGAAAACAATAAAATGGATCATGATCACTCGTCACTCCTCGCCCTGTCTAATGTCATCCTTAGGCTCAGCAACCTGAGCTGCCTCAGGAATGAGTATGGGTGGCTCTGTACCATGTGAGGGTCCTGGAGGAGTAGGAGCAATTGGTGATTCTGATGGTCGCTGGGAACATGCCGCTGTAGCTGGATACTGGGGTTGGTACCCACTGGTGTTCACGCCAATCTGGTTGCAAATGTCCTCTAACATCTGTGTCTGGTAATGCAGCTGAGTCCGGACAAAGGCCTGAAGGGCAAGGTAACTGGGTGAGTCCTCATATAGAAGCTGACGTTCGGGTGCTTGCTGGGGGGAGAAGAAGGAGGAAATAAATGTGGTGCAGGGACCTGTGGCTGAGGAACCTCAGGCTTAGGTAACTCGCGAGGACTCCTCGCAGCAAGCTCCTCTGGTGATAGCTTAGAAGCTCTGATGACCTCCTCCTCTGTAGCACTCTTCATAGCATCAAGGTAAGTTTTGTGGCTCATCAGAGAAGCGATCGGCACATCCATTGGCTCCTCATCAGGGATCTCAACACCCGCTTGTCGACATAGGTGAGAAATCAACGGCGAGTGACCTAGCCATGACTTACTGCTAGCGTCCTGAATCATGTGAAGAATCCGGTTAGATAAAACGTTTGCAATGTAAATATTACCTTCGCCCCGGAGTACATATAATAGGATGGCGCACTCTACGTTCACATCAGTCATATTTGTGGAAGGAATGACTGTGTGGTTCACAAACTGGTGCCAAAACGCTGCATCACCCACCAGATCATGTTTCCCAATCTTCTCCGGAACGTAACCTAAATCGGCCTTCGTCTTCCACTGAGTATATAATCCTGTGATGGCAGGCCTGATCCTGTCAGCTAGCTCAGGCATTTCATCTCTGTACATCTTGGTCAACACGTCCGGCTGCATCCTGATAAACAACTGACCAAACTCGCATTCGTCAAAAGGATCGTAGCTAGTATCGAGAAATCTCTCGATAGTCTTGTCATCAAACGGGACCTGTTTCCCTCTAACCCAGCTAACCCTCCGACTGGCGACTGTGGTTTGGTCGGCGTTTGATAGAAACTCTTTTAAAATGGCACTGGAACTAGGCTCCGCGAAGGTGACCAGCCTCTGCCATTGTTGCCTGATGATGACCTCCAATATAGGGTTCCCCTCAGGCAAAGTCTCCTATGAGATCTTCTTCTCAGGATGATCTTCTTGGGGAGGTACCACGTGTCAAATCGGTCCTCACACTCCTGGGAACTGAAACGGCCTTCATCATACCCTGTTACACGGGTCCACTTGTTGGTCGAGGCATTTGTGGTTTTCTTCTTCCTCTTTTCCACTTGTTTGCCCTGAAATTTAGAAAATTTCCATAAACAAATGTCAGGCAAAGGTAATTCAAATGTCACAACCATGGTTAAGACCCAATTGTAACTATTCCCTGTTCATAGATTATTCGCATGCCTAATTTGATAGACACTCAGCAAATGATGCAGATCATGCTTTCATTGTTTATAATCATTCATGCAACAATGATTCCTACATGTAAGATTTATGTCAGTCACCACATGTTAAGTTCCTAGACCTATCAGTCCAATATAGATGTTCACTATACTTTGCATCAATTATCACAATGAATTGATATCAATCAGTGTTAAATGATCAATTATGTTCAATATGGGCTAATTCCATTATGAAATCATTATCATACCAGTAACAAGGTCAAAATTGTTCACATTTAGGGCCTATTGCAGTATCATAGGTATATGAATGTGGTTAGCAAACTATGGGTTACTTGAATGTGGTTAGCTGATCAGTTCACATTTAGGGCCTATTCCAGTATCATAGGTATATGAATGTGGTTAGCAAACTATGACTTACTTGAATGTGGTTAGCTTATCAGTTCACATTTAGGGCCTATTGCAGTATCATAGGCTCAACAAGCTCTATACTACTCCTAAAAATCTACCATTGGAGATCTATAAAGGATAAACATAAACTAATGACTACTTTTTCTGTGAATTATAATAGTCCTTAGTAATATCTCTCATGCTGCAGCCATGACCTGGATAACATTCTTCTTGAGAACCTTGGTGACACAAGGACATTGCAACCAGTTTTTGAGCTTGAATGTGTTGTCCTCAATGGTAAGATTTCATCTTGTTTATTAGAAATACAAGCTGTTATTGATATTATTAAATATTCATTGCTACTTTGCTAAATGCTAGGCCACATCTATTTGTGTAGTGTTCTAGTTCATTAGCATAATTAACGCTTTCATGAAGAAACAGATGCAGAACAATTTAAGAACAAAGAAAATGGGGAACCTACTTTGCTCATTACATAGTCAGGGAAAATGAATATAGCCATTTGTAGCCTGTGAACCAATAGCATGTCACTGATTAAATTTATATTAAACACTTATGTGCAATTAGTCTCAGGATATGTGTAGTTATGTCTATAACATTAGCTTCTGTTTCCTCCTTGTTAGCTTACAATTACCAAACACAATACCAACAAATGTCAAACTAGGTGGGATTGGCCAAAGGGATCATACAAGCCATAAATTATTGTCATATGTTTAACTGTAAATATGGGATTGGTCTCCTTCTACCTCAAACTAATTATATATGTTCCATGTGGTTAAACATCTCTATTGGTGCTTCTACCAGTCTTCACTAAACATACCCAAACCAACTAATACAGGCTCTATCAACTTTCTTAAAATCTCTCTAATTATTATATTCCTAATTCTATCATTTCTTCTATGTTAACACCATACAAAATTTCCCAAGTTCAACCAGTGTGCCTTATTGCAATCAAATGAAAAACAAATCCTCAATTCAAATCCTGAGACTAACATAACCACTTCTTTCAATCGAATAGTAACAATGGTAGCAATTATGCCGAACAACATATTTGGTCATGATACAACTAAGTATTGTCAGTACTCATGATCATTTAGGATTCCAATTCATCATGATTATTCTTACAATAGCACATGTCAAGTTTCTTGCTAATTTGAATTTGATTGTATTTCACCTACTAGGTTCTAGGAACCTTCTACCCAAAGACTGTCTATGGGGCTCATGATAGCTCAATGCAAACAAACCTAGGGCATTAACATTTAACTATCTACCAACTGAACCAGGTTTTACAACCAGCATTACCCAACAATCAAATAACATGCTCAGCAACCATAAAAGTCAAAATGGGAACAGACATTGCGCTAATCGCGTGGAATCGCGAGTTCACCATTGGTGTTCTGCGATATCCTCCCCTAACCTCAGCCCTATTATGCAATATAAGCTTGTTGAGTGAAACTAACCTTGTCTCCAGCCATTGGTATTGGGACAGCAATATGCATCTTAGCTTGTCAACCAGCAATCCACTTTAGGGTTTTTCCAAGAGTTCTGATGCAATGAATATTGTACAGATTATCGAAATGTCGTTAATGTCGCAATTTGTTATGAAGCCAACAATGTTGTTGATTACAAGCACTTGACAGGGCGAGTTCAGTGGAAATGTCGAGAGCTGGGTACAGGGAGCAAATGGTTAATTGCAGTTTTTAAATAAAAAAACCGCTAGCAACACATCACGCGATCCGCGCCAGACACGGCGCTATCAGTGTCAATTTAGATTGTCTAACATTTGACATCACGCTAATGACGCCATTATTTCACGCGATCCGCGTGATACAATGCAATTGCAATATTCCCATTCGAAACTACCGCGCGATTGGCGTGGTATTCCACGCGATTAGTGTGAATCAAAAATCAAAGGTCCCCAAATGGAATACCTGGCGCTAACAGCGTAGACTACGACGCTACCAGCGTCATCTGACCGCGTCAAAAGGCTGATGAATTTGTTGTCCAAAATTTAGTCAGGCTCTGTCGGCCAATAATTTCGCACGTGAGGAGTTATTTCTTGGTTTCGTCCAGTCATTAATAACTTGATTATTTTTAAATAATAGTATATAGAAACAACGCTCGTAAGGAGTCCTATTGAAACTAAGAAATATAAGCCTACCTGCCATCCACACCAGAATAAATGAAGTTTTCCGAAAAAGTGCCATTGTAACGCTATTAGCGTCAGATGCTGGAGGTGGACCATTTGTTTCGAACAAGTCACGCTAATGGCGCCATGTTTCACGCGACTCGCGTGCAATGTTACAAATTGTTAATTGTTTTCGAACCACTCGCGCGGGTAGCGCTGTGGTTGACGCCAGTCACGTGAATTGCATATAAAGAGATCACAGCTCGAAATGATGGCGTTGTTAGTGCCGGAGTCCCGCTAGTAGCGTCAAATCAAGCAGCTTGAGTGTGTAGGTTCGAACATGTCGCGCGGATTTAGACGCGGTTAGCGTCATATATAAAAGAATACCAGAGGTTCAAACAGGTGGCGCGGTTAGCGCCGCATTTGACGCTAACACCGTGAAACGACCCTCACATAAGGTTAACAGACGCGGGTGAATGGCGCGGATAGCGTGGTATTCCACGCGATTAGCGTCGGATACCAATGCAGAGGCCAAGCTTCGAATACATGGCGCGGATAGCGCCATGTTTGACGCTAATAGCGTGAACATGTAGTCTCAGAAGGCTAGTGGAGACGGTCAGATGGCGCGATTAGTGTGGAATTTCGTGCGGTTAGCGTGGGACCTAAAATTTTAAAATCTCAGGCGCTTAAGTGACAGAAAATTTCGAGGGCATTTATTTTTTAAGGGTACAAAACAACAGGCATTTATTTTTTAAGGGTACAAAACAACAGTAAGGTAAGAGAGAGCTCATTTCTCAACTTGGAAGCACGTTTCCCTCTATTTCCACAAAGCCTTACTCACTTTTTGCCCTAATCTGAAACATACTTGAACAAACCTTCTACATCTGAAGCTGGTGACCACTGGTGGAGGGGCTCAGATGTTGCTTTTCATATGGGTATCTGTTTTTAAGCTGTGAAATAGATTTCAAAAAGGTATGTTTCATTTAGTTCGTAGTTAACATATGATTTCAGCTGGTGTTTTCTTCAATTGAAACCACAATAAAAACATTAAAACCCATAGTGGAAACCTAAACTTCTGCTGAGAGAGTGGTGGAAACATTTATTGGGGGTTTGTGAGTTTGAGGGGTCGAGAGAGGGGTGATTTGAAAGTTCTACAGAGACGATTTTGGGGAGTGGGAGTGAGGTGAGCTTTTGGTAAGGAAAATGGGGTGCTCATAAGTGTCTATACTACTACCTTACTCATATAATGCCATGCTCATTTATGGGTCTGTCACTGAATGTTTGTCTCGAATCACTAAATATTGGATTGTTTCCTAAAAGTTGATATAATGAGCTTACAAATTAGGTATTTTATGTTTTGTTTCCAAACTAAAGGGTGATGAAACTGCTGCTGGTTCTTGTTTCGGCTGTAATGGTGAGTTGTTGAGTTGGAACGGAGAGGGAAAAAAGCAAAGACATGCTTATTCATGTTCAATTCTTGCATGAAATTAAATGATAGACAAAAGGAACACCGAAACCCAAGCAATGTAGGCTGTGAAGTTGAAGAACAAAGGAGAGAGAGAGGATAGAATTGTGGTAAACTGAGTATAATAGTATTGGTGTTGTCTTCGATTTAAACCAGAATAAAAACATTAAAACCCATAGTGGATAGCCAATGTTCTGCTGAGAATGCTACAGCGCGTTTATTGGGGGTTTGTGAGATTGAGCGGTCAACAGAGGGCTGAGATCAAAGTTCTACAGAAACATATGTGGGGAGTGGGAATGAGGTTAGCTGTTGGTCAGGAAAATACCGATTTGTCATAAGTGTCTACACTACTAGGTTGCTCATATAATGCCATACTGATTTATGGGTCTGTCACTGAATCTTTGTCTCATTGAATGACTAAAAATTGGAATTATTAGGTGGTAAAACCTAATGTAATGAGCCTAGAAAGACAATAAATAACTATTTTTATTTGTTATCTATAGTCATTAAGGTAGTGTTCATATGTGGACAAATTACATACTTTAAATTTTGTCTCTTGAAATCCAACCCTTTTAGATATTGTGTGATTTAGAATGAGGTTATTTCGCATATAGTTTTATAATAACTTACTATATAGGTACCTAACTTACTATATAATCATACCCTTAATTAAGCATTATGCAATATTCATTTGGTTGACCCTTTCCCACTGAAAGCATACGAGGAAGGTGGGACTTGTTAGATGGCTAATATATTTGATAATGTAATCCAACATTGTTCACTAACCATGATTTGATTTATTTTTTCCAGTTCTACCAACAACAAGAAGATAAACAACTGAGCAGTCAATATTACCTGCCTAATAACAACAGGCAAGTTGAATCGTCTTTTTAAGACAATATGTGGCTCAGCATACATGTTATATTAATATTGTTGGAGTGTTGTTTTGTGCTAGCTACAATATTATATTTTTGCACTTCATGAACAAATTAGTGGTATCTCGATTTAACTATACTGTAACCTTTGTTAATGTCATGTATTATGATGTTGTAATTAATGGGGTGACTATGTATGTTGTAATTAATTGTGGTATGTTTCATGACAGACTTTCGTGGAACAGCGGAAACAACATTACATAGGTGTGTGGGATCCTCAACCATCATCACTAACTATAATACGTAGGTTTTTTTTCGACAACAACTTCTGAAACTTTGTCATTCAATTCACAACTATAACATCTTAATGGAGTCTGAACATTCAAATTTGACAGGAGAAAGTTATATAAAAAATTATTTGTTTACATATGATGCATGTGTTTTTTATATTTAGGGTTGTCTTTATGTGATTTGCTTATCATACCTTGTTCATTTATGATTGCAAACATCTTCAATATGATGTTTTACTTTACGTAAAACATGATTACCATTAGGAAGACAAAGTGTATCATTTATGTCATTTATGAATGTTCCTATTGTTTGTCATAATATACAGAACATGAACTATATTCCTCCCAATCGACTTTGGATGTACGATAAATGTTATAGTCGTAGAAATGGTCTGAAAGAGTCTTTTGTCATGGGGGTTGATGACTTTGTGAACAAAGCTACCCAACAGTAATGTTACCACAATGATGGGGGGATCATATGTCCTTGTGTTAAATGTGATAGTACTAGGATTTTGGAGGATAGAGTTGTGAAAGTTCATTTATACAAATATGGGTTCAGGCCGAATTATTGGGTTTGGACTGATCATGGTGAAGACATGTCACATGCTCGTTTAAATGACGAGCATAGGAACATGGATGCATCAAATACCACAGCAAATGTGGGTGAAGTTGAAGAATTTTTGTTTATGCAAGACATGGTGTGCGATGGTCTCAGACAAGCAAATGCATTTGAGGTTCCAAACTCAAATAACATGGAAGAGCCTCCCAATGAAGATACACAAAGATTTTACAAATTATTGTTGGATGCGAATTACCCGTTGTACGAAGGGGCATCAAACTCAAAATTATCAATATCCGCAAGACTTTTAGCCTGCAAGTCCAATTGGAATGTTCCAGACCAATGCTTAGAGTTTATATCAAAAATGCTTTTGGATGTAACACCTATAAAAGAACGTTTGCCAAAAAGCTTTTATGATGCAAAGAGGTTAGTATCTAAGTTGGGATTGGAGGCTAAGAGGATTGATTGTTGTGTCGATGGTTGCATGTTATATTATAAAAATGACGCGACATTAACTGAATGCAAATTTTGTAACAAGCCCAGATATCGTGTTAATAGTCTGGGATCAACTAATAAGAAATCAATTCCATGGATGTTGACATAGTTGAAGACTCTTTACATTTAGAAGATGATATGCATGCTCAGATAGTTGAAGACTCTAGATTTAGAGGACTCCATGGATGTTGAGATAGTTGAAGACTCTTTACATTTAGAAGATGATATGCATGCTTAGATAGTTGAAGACTCTTTAGATTTAGAGGACTCCATGGATGTTGAGATAGTTCAAGACTCTTTAGATGTAAATGACTATATGGATGTTAACAGAGTTGAATACTCGTTAGATTTCCAGAACAGTATGAGTGTTCAGAGAGTTGAAGACTCTATACATTTAGAGAGAGTTGAAGACTCTTTTGATTTAGAGGACTCAACAGATGTTAACATAGTTGAAGACTCTTTTGATTTAGACAAAGTTGAACTGATGTTTGTAAGATCAGAGACTGCAGAGAGGGAATGCCAGAAAGTAATTAGACAAATGTTAAACATTTATCTTCCGAATTTGGGAGATGGAATCAATGATGAGACAGTTGAAGACTATTTAGAGTTAGAAGAATTGGTGGCTGAAAAACACGATAGTGAACCTATGTTTGTGAGAACCGAGATAACAGATAGGGATTGTGAAAAAATATTTAGAGACATATTACAAATTTGTGTTCCAACATTAGATAATTGTATGGATGTTGAAATAGTTGAATATGGTTTAGCGTGTGAAGAATCTATTGGCGAAAAAGCTAACATTGAAAGCATATATGTACGATCTGAAACAGCAAAGAGGGAATGCCAACAAGTAGTTAAAGACATGTTAAATATTTATCTTCCGGACTTATGAAATATTTAATGTTTTATTGTAATGGAATGGAACTTTGTTAATGTATTTGATTTTTTGTGTAAAAGGAAAATATGCGAGTTGGGTAAAAGTAGTTAATGGTCACATACTTTAATTCCCCTATCACTTTTTTGTATATATAGATATGTCATCAAATGAAAAAACGATATGTGCTTAGACTATTACCACCTAGAGATAATTTGTCGTCGTCTACATCATCCCCATCTAGTGTATCTATGCCAATAAGATCATTAGATTTTTTACTTACACCATCTCCACATTGGAATCAAGCTATATCATCTGTTCCAATTAATGTTGCTAGACCGTCCACAATGCCTACAGACACAGCATCTCCTACCCCCAGGTGCAGCAAACATACCTTTTGATGAAGATCTACCAAATTTGGTGGTGGAAGACTCCCCTATCAATGATCGTCCGACGATTACACTGATAAATGGAGCATAAGTATTGACAGTATACATAAATTATAAATATATCATGACCTTTTATTATTTTTGGACATAGGCATTGACAAATTATTTATTGTCTTAAGTTTTCATCCATCTAAGGTTGCGGCAAAGGCTATCACATTGTCCATTAGACAACAATTTGATCACTGATGACCAACTTGGGGAGCAATTCCAAAAGACCATCAAGAACTGTTTTTCCAACGTTTTAAGGTAATATAATGTTGCATTCCTACTAATTTCAATGGCGTTACGATGTCCTATCTTTTTATGGTTTAAATTGTGTTCTATTGTTGGTCATTGAACATTTAAATTGATTTATAATTGTTGTTGTTGTTAAATACATTTGTGGTTATTGTTGGAAGTAATAGTAAAATGACTGTGTTTCACCAACATTTTTTGTGGTGAGATTGGTCTTTATGTATTTATATTTAATATTATAACTTTGTGTTACCTTAGAGGAAATTGGTTTGGAGACTAGAGGAAGAGAGTGAAATTAAAAAAGTATTTCACTCAAAAGCCTCTCATGGACTTTCTGAAATGTTCTGCGATGCCCGAAATGAAAATAAAAGGCCATACTGGATTGGAGATCGTGTCTGGAATGATCTATTATCACATTGGAATGCACCCGAGTATCGTTCCAAGTGTGAAAAGGCAAAAAAAATCGAGCATCTGAAAAGGGTGGCTGTATGCACACAGGTGGTTCTATTAGCTTGCAGGATCATGTCATTCGTTTGGTAAGATGATTTTACAAATATGCATGTTAAATTTTTGTCCATCATAAAATGTGGTTATGTTATATTTTTGTTGTTATCTTTGTAATTAGTCTCAGGAACTTGGTCAATCAGCATACATTAATGAGATTTTTCAACAAACACATTTACGGAAGGATACTAGTGAATTTGTCGATTATAGATCTAGGCAAATACATGTGAGATGCTAATTTGTCATGGTTTTTGTATTAAAACATCATGTTTTATTCATTTCATGAAATAATAACTGTTTTTCAATGACAGGAAAATTTTGAGGCTAGATTGTCTCAAGCTAGGTCTGATGTTCAATCTAGTGTTGGTGATTCTGAAATGACTCTGTTGTCTCCTGCTGAAGAACAAAGACTAAGGAGTCGATGTTGGATTGCAACAGCTGGACTTATGCGTAAGGGACATCTTTACGGAACTGGCGATCTTGCTCATTCTTATAAATGTGGAGATGAGACATTCGTGCAAAACTTGCATGGGTCATCTAGCCATGCCTATGAATCAGTGAAAATTAATCAAATAAAGCAGCAGCTTCGTCAATCAAAGGAGGAGTTGCATCAATCAAAAGAGGCGTTGCGTCAATCAACGGAACAAATGCGAGTTTTTCAATCAGTTGTACTTCAGTTTCTACCTCCAGAAGCTCGCAGTATTATGCAGCAGCAACAACAACTCGCCGATGAACAACACCAACAACATGATCAACCACATGATGCGCAACAACAAAACAATGATGAACCAGCAAATGACCAGCAAGGAGACGATGACAATGACTATGTTGATTATTGACTTCGAAACAATTTACCAGTTATCAGATGTTGAACATTGTGGTTTTATTGTATTTATATTTGGAACTTATTTTACTTTGTTTAAACATTTTGCTTTTACTGTATGAATTCAGTCTTTCATTTTATAATATGCTTTATTTTCATAATGATCGTAAAACATGCTTTATTTTTAATATCAACAATTAAACAAAATGTTCGTAAAACAAAATAAAGTATTGTATGTGATAATAAATTAGCTACAAAAATTACGGACAAAAATTTCCGACGGAAATGGTCATTGGAAATTACCGACGGAACTGGCCGTCAGAAATTTCCGACGCAAATGGTCATCGGAAATTACCGACGGAATTGGCCGTCGGAAATTTCTGACGAAAATGGTCATCGAAAATTACCGACGGAAATGGCCGTCAGAAATTACCGACAGAAATGGCCGTCGAAAATTACCGACGGAAATGACCGTCGGAAATTTCCAACAAAAATATTCCGTCGGTAATTTCCGACGGCCTATTCCGTCAGAAATTTCCGTCGAAAATTATCGACGGGCACAAAATCCGTCGGTCAAATTTCCAACGACCGTTTTTCCGACAGATTTTTGGAAATTCCGACGGATTTTGGCCGTCGGAAATACCTTTTTTTTTGTAGTGTCTCTTCTACCATTGTTGTAGCTTTTTCCCTAACCTAATACTTATTTATTTTTACATGCTTATGATATATAACATACATGACACCAGATTTCAGGAGCTAGAACCTTTTATTTGTGGGACAAGGATATTATGCTTTTCCAAGTTCCAACACAATGGCAGGTTATATATTATTAGTACATGAAAATAAGTATTTTCTTACTAAATTTCTTTGATTGTCAATATATTGAAGTTGAGGCAGTTTGACTCATTAATAATTCATTATCTTATTTGGCAGTTATTGACAATGATAGTTGTTGTTCCAGTGACTAAAGAATACTGGATTTTTTTTTAAAAAAATACATTCTAAGACGATTCTTTCAAACAAAGTCTATATTCTAAGACGGGTTTTTTTTTATGAAAACCGCCTTAGAATCCTTTTTTATTAAAAAAAAATTCTGAGACTATTTACAAAACTGTCTTAGAAGTCTACATTCTAAGACGATCTCTACATAAAAACCGTCTTAGAATGTAGACTTTCTAAGATGGTTTTATCAACAATCATCTTAGAATCCTCATTTTTTTATTATTTAAAAAAAAACATTCTAAGACTGTTATTTGAAAAATCGTCTTAGGAATCGAACCTTTTAAGACAGTCTGAGAATCGTCGTGAAAAATGTTGACTTTCCACGACACCAGCTACAAAGGCAATTTTCGAACCGATATAGAATGAGTTAAATAATCGACGTAGAAAACGTTGTTTGCAGTAGTGATAATATATATATATATATATATATATATATATATATATATGTGTGTGTGTGTGTGTGTGTGTGTGTGAGTGTATGTGTGTGTGTGTGTGTGTGTATATATATAAGAATTTAAGATCAGGACCTTATTCAACTTACTGACCGACCTCTAGGATGAAAATTGTCAAAGTTTTATGAGCATACCTAAGCCTTATCTCTATAGTCAATGTAAGAATATACCCATCTCTCACTTATCACCACAATGAAGGTCATAAGACAACAAATTAAAATAACTTTTAACGAACTCGAATTCTAAGATGATATCCTGAGTTTATCGTATATGGTTGTTAAAGTTTCATGAGCATACTTTAGTCTTATTTTTATAGTCAATGTAAGATTATATACCCACCTCTCACACTTCTCACAATGAAGGTCATAAGACCACATATTAAGACATTGGTAATTAATACGACTCAATACAATTCAAATTCTAGGATAATATCTTAAGTCTCTCTCTCTTTCTCTCTCTCTCTCTCTCTATATATATATATATATATATATATATATATATCTTATCCGGTGATTGTTGATGGACCTATTAAGTCACTTGTTATCTATATCACCCATTATCAGATTGTTATTAAACCATCCACAAATGTCTAATCCTATGTACACTTCAAGCTTGAAACATCCAATTCTCACTATATAAGAGAGGCTTGTTGGAAATTCTATATTAATAGGTGAGATGAACAAAAAATATATAAATTGGGGAAATTTAAATCTCTTATATTAACTTAAGGAGTTTAGGTAAGTCCAAAACCAAAATTTCTTACATTTGCTACATGAACATACAAGATAAGAAAGTTACGTGGATTTTTATCTTTTTTCTAAAGCACGATAACACTTTTTTACCACACTTAATGTAATTTTGCTTTGCAATTTTATTAGGAATCGTGATTTCAAACGAGAAATACTATTTTTTTTATGGAAGTTCTTTTATTTGAAAATTTAAAATAATACCAAATTGTTATTCTCATTTAAGCGGGTATATTACATTCTCTTCAGAATAGTTTTTTTTTACATGTTATTGATATATTCATCTATGTATCTGACTGATCATATATATATATATATATATATATATATATATATATATATATATGTAACGTAATATCCTTAAAAAATATCACACTTACAGTTTAAAGCTTCCCAAAACCTTATAAAAGAATGTAACTCAAATTGGTATTTAAGGCATTCGATCTGCTGAGGAACATCCTATGCATGTGGTCCAAACATGTTTCATCCGGGTTGTAAACATTAAATAATTTAATTTCCATACATAGTCTTACTAATTGATTAAGGATGACTGAGCAGTCAAGGAAGATATTCAGAAGGTATCAATTGCCTCAAGTACGTACTTAGAAGACCACCTCGAAACTTTGGAAGATCCCCTGAAAAATAAATCAAAGGAGAAAAAAAAATCACCTTCAAAGGAAAACGGGGACAAAAAAACCCAGTAATCTCTTTTCTTTTCCCAAATTTCGCACTAAGATTCATTGACGTAATCCATGGATCCTTCTATTTTTTTTTTTTTTATTGAAACATACGCGTAATCTCATCCTTCTAATCTTTCTATATATATATTTTTAATTATTCAACAGTTTCTTAACGTACAGTTTAGGACGTGCAAGAAAAGTCTTCAAGGTTCTTGCAGGTGAGAAAAAACGATAAAAACACAAAAATATAGAGATTAAATTCCATTTTCTAATTAAAATTAAAGTCAAACACTGACAACAACAACAACTGCATTCACGAAAAAAGTGAATTATGTATTTATAAGTTAACAGTTAGTCAATCCTTGAATCCAAAGGGAAAATAAATAATCTTCGTTTCAACATATCCCTTAATTATTTTTGTTCAATCTCCTTTCCTTTACACCAAAGTACATGTACCCTAAAGAAAACGCAAAAAGAAAAAAAAGTAACACAAACATACGAAATTATTAACCCCGTATTGATCTAGCTTATCTAGGCGACCTTGACGCCGAGAAAATCAGCGGCGGATTTGGCCATGAGGGCAGCGAACTCGTTGAAGCTAATGACGCCGTCGCCGTTGCTATCGGCCTCGGCCATCATGGAGGCGAGCTCGCCGTAGGTGAGTGGGTGGCCCATCTTTGCCATGGAACCCGCGAGCTCGCTGGCCGTGATGTAGCCGTTGCCATCGCGGTCGAAAGACCGGAAGACCTCGAGGAGCTGCTCCTGGTTGACGAGGACGCTCTCGGTGAGGTCGGGCATGATGGCATGCACGAGCTCGTCGAACTCGATGTAGCCGTTGCCATTTTCGTCCATGTTGGAGAGGAGGGCGTAGATTTCGTCGCCGGTGGGTTTGATGCCCAGGGATCGGAGGAGCGCTGCGAGCTCCAGGTGGGTCAGACTGCCGTCCTGGTCCATGTCGAAGCGCTTAAATATGTCGTTGAGTTGCTTGATTTGGTCGGTTTCGAGCATTGACATCGTTGTTGGTGGTGGTGAAAGAAAAGGAGATCAATTAAGGCCTAGCTACCTAATGGGGGTGTCTTGGTTTTGAATGGTGGGTTTTTTATTTTTATTTTGGTTCTGTAATGGATGGAGAGAAGAATGCTAGGTTTGTTTTGGTGTACGTCTTGTGATGTGTATGACAATGATGGATCACGCTTGGCAATTTGGAATGGTTCAAAGGGGTAGATGGAAAGCGCATTGTTGGTTAAAGAAAAAGCGTAAAATCTAAATTGTAGAGAAACAGTTAGGAAATAAATAACGGTTTGATAACGTCAAAGATCCACGGATGGAGGGGTAACTTGTGTAGAAACTTGTGGAAATATACGCGTAGGTCAATGAATGAGCAAATAGAAAATGTCTTGAGCAAAGATCCACCGATAGCAATGAATGAGACTCGTGCAGTCGTGCGAGTATAGGTGTAGGTCAACATTATTTCAATGGTAAAAATGTCTTGAGCAAAGAGAAATTACTGGCACAAACTCAGCTATCATTGTTAGGGATAATTAATGAATAATTTACACCTAATTAATAAAATTTAAAACTAGCATATAAAATAAATTTAAAAAATAGAAAGAAACTTACGTCCCCTCTATGTTTTACATAAAAGTCTTCCTCTCACCTCTATAATCCGTCAAGTGTAAATCAACACCTATGAAATATGGACTCGAACACGAACACAATACATATACATACATATACATACATATATATATATATATATATATAATAGAATACTAAAAGATTCATGATATTTCATAATTCAAAAAATCTAAGAAAAATCATCTTAATTAAAAAAAAATACAATTTCTAACTCCAGTTTAATTAAAAAAATAAACAGCATATCCCTTTTATTACCAGAAATTCATATCAACATGCATTCATACCATCATAAAAAAAATGATGCTTCTAACAACCTCAACTATCATATATTCACAAACATCAGAAAATCAAGGCTTGACACAAATATTTCCCTGCAGGAAATAAATTTTTCAATCACCACCTCACATAATAAGCCAATCTCACTTCTGAATTAATTAATAAGGCTTCAATAATATGCTAAGCAATTAATTAATTTAAAACTGACTATACTATAAAGAAAAATTATCATTATTCATTCAGGGTAAGGAACCCAAGTTACCCATTACCCAACGCACATAAACAACAGGGGAACAACCCAACGCACATGGAAACAGGGGTTTGAACTTCGAACCAAACGTACAGAAAAACAAAAGGAAAAGGAAAAAAAGAAACCTGGTGCGTCTGTGCAAGTTGCGACGGCGTGGTTCAATCTGGTGCGACGAACTGGTACAGTGGTGCGACTGTGCGAGTCGTGCGACGACATGGTCTAGTGCGAGGTTTGCGAGATTGCGACTACGTTGTGGGTAGTGCGACTACGGCGCGAGTTTTGATATGCCTTCAAGAACGGTGGACAACACCGATGACGGCATGGTGGTTCGACGACGCCGGTGAAGGACGGTAGACGGAAGCTGGTTGGAATTCAAACGACACCAGTGGATCGTGGTTTCGTAAACAAGAAGGCAGAAGCACGGTGAAAACTGAAAAGTCGAAACGTTGCAATTTTGTTGTTAAATGAAATTTCATATAAAAAAAAAAAGAAAAAAAAGAAAAAGGAAGAGGCATGTCCGCTAGGCCGTGTCCAGACATGGGCCGTGCCCAAATTGCCGCACTCAAAAAGTGGGCCGTGTCGGATACAGCGTCTCTGCTGCGTTCGTGCCGTGTCTGCGTCAGAAACGCCTCCAACACGCGGAAGCGACAGTCGATCGGCGTGTCCGTGCTTCTTAGATCAAGACCATTGTTACGTTTGCCTCCATTATTATTGATCATGAACCAAAACACTGTTTATCTAATATACCTTGCACTTAATTTGGGAACTTTTTATTCTGCCTCCACTTTCAATTGTGTTCAAATTGTCTATTCTTTATTTCAAATTTATGATTCCTTTTTTTGGTCGACTTTGATGATTGATTTGGCTAACATACATTCATTGTCCATTTAAATGGAGGCAAGCGTGGCAACAATATTAATTGGCACGCAGTGAGCAGCCACGAAGATGAGAGGAAGGAGTTTTTTTTTGGTAATGTAGGAAGAAGTTTAGATAAAACTCAAAGGAATGTGGGCTTCTTTTGTTTTGTTTTTTTTTTTTAATGTTAACCTTTTTATTCTTCATATTTTACATGCTGCCATTTTTTAATTTTATTTAATTAGGTGTAAATTTCTCATTAGCTGTGTTGAAAATTGAGGTGTTAAATTTGTACCTACACAAGAATTTTAAGATTGAATAACCGAAGAATTTCTGATTCTTGCATTTTTTTTTTTTTTACACTGACGTATTTAGTGCATGTTTGTATACTTGTTGGATTTAGTTGGCACATGTTTTAAAATATCATTTTATGTGAAATAAGAATTTATTGTTTTTGCTTAAACAATGAGTCGAGGCTATCTGTACAGTTTTATGAATAAAAAATACAATAAAAAAATATTGGTTTGAGGGGTTTAGAATAAAAAAACAAATATGTTGTTAGTAATTTGTAATTATTATCAGAGGTCAATCTCATAGTTGAATAACGTGTGTTAATTGTTGTAAATTTTCTAGTACCTATATTTAATTTCTATAGATAAAAAATAATTTATAATTATTGGATACATGTTAGATATCTTATCAAATTTTCCATCTCATAAATGTTGTTTTCATCAATATCCTCACAATCCTTTCTGGATTTTTGAATCTTAATCTAGTTTCTTGAATTAGTTCACCATTAACAAGGTAAAAATAAGATTGTCATAAACGATAAGCAATATTGTTCCGTTCAGGAAGAACGGATGTGTTTCCAACAAAGATTTATTGAAATTTCGCTATGGGATCAAACTCTCTCTCTCTCCTGAAGATGTCTATGGTTGAAGAACACCTCAGGGAAGAAGATCACACTTGCTTGCAGGGAGAAACACCACAATCTGGATGTGGGGTGTGTGCAAGGTGTGTATTGAAAAGAGAGAGTAAAAAAAGTGTATCCTGTGAATACCTGAGGGGCTGTATTTATATTGTGATTTTGGACCTTGGGCCATGACTTGTAGATAATCTATTTAAAAAGATAATAACAGAAGATAATAGACAATTATCTTATTGTGAATAGGAATCATCACGTACCTTGTAGATAAGATATGAGGACATTTTGAATATTTGAATTGATCAGATAAATTCTCTTATCTTTTATCTCGGTATCTCGGTATTTCCGGAACAGATGCCCCCCAGCTCGGTTGATTAGCACTCTGATCTGCCGAGCTGCACTAAGCGTTTTGTACCTTTCTGGTGTGAATGAGTCGCTGTTGTGGGTTGTCACAGCCGAGGTGAATGACATTGGTTTTATTTTTCTTCACATTTAGGTTTCTGATTTTATCAGCCGAGATGACCTTCAGACGTCGGGACCTCGGATCTCGGTTTTGTTTTTTGCAACGTTCCGATTTTATCGGCCGAGATGCCCTCCTTGTGTCATGACCTCAGGAGATTCCAGATTGTTCCACGAATGGTTTTTCTGTCTCTTCATGTCTTTTGGATGTCTTTTCGCCTTCTCCTCGCATTTAATGTGTTGATAGCTTTTTAAATTTCTAATCATGACCTTTTTACTTTCTTCCACTTTTGCCCACTTACTTATCATTGAAAAGTCGTATTTACCCTTTATGCCTTTTCGCTTCTGGGAGTTATTTTTTTTCAAAAATGTTTCACTTGTTGGTTTTTGGCGGTTATTCTTATTTTAATTCTTCTTATTCCCCCATTTCTTCATTTTCTTCTTCCCCTATTTCTTTTCGCTCTTCGTCTTCTCCTTACGCTTCATCCACTGTTTTCACGTTGATACCTTTTCCTCTTCAGCACTCTTCAGAAACTTTCGTTTTCCCATGTACTTATTACTTCTTTATTACTGTAATCGCTTGTATTGATTTATTAGTTCTGGGCTTTCTGCATATCTTTCCATAGATTACTCTTCTTCTTTCTGTTCATCCTTTCTTCCTTTTAAGTTTTTGTCATTCCTTCCTTTCCCTTTCTTCTTTTGCCATGGATATTACTCCTGAGGAGGAAGCTTTCGTTCGAAAGCATGTTCCTCCCAAGTCTGCTTTTTGGTTTTGGGGCTTTCCTCTTTTAGAGGAAGAAAAGAAAAAAGATCTGTTACGGGCTCGTTCTGGGGGTTCAGGGACTTCGAGGAAGCCCCATTCTGGGTCTTTTACCCTTAGGAGGGGTATCCGTATAAGTACAGATTACAATAGAATGGCCCCTTCAGAGATTATGGCTGAAAGGGCCCTCGAGCAATCTTCCTCTGTAGGGATTACTAGGTCCCCTGCAGTTGTTATCTTTTCTTCGTTTGGCCCCTTCCCAGTTGCATCCCAACGGTTGGGCATTCGTAAAGGCTTTTGAGGATCTGTGTGAGGATTTAACCATCGTCTTTACTGTTCCACTCTTCCTTTGTTTTTTCAATGTAAATACCAGCTGTACCGCCTTCTAGCCGGAAAGGGTGGACTTCTCTTTGCAGCCGCCCGGATCGCCATCTTTTTACTCTTTACTCTGATTCTTTTAAAAAATTCAAAAATAATTTTTTCAAAGTTATCGCCGAACCCGGCAAACATCTATTTTTTCTTTACGGCCCTGAGTCCCCAGGAGTAGAGTGGAAATTCCCACTTTACTGGACTCAAGACCACCATTTACTGACCCCGGCTTCTTATTGTACTGACGAGTCGAGCCTCTCCGATGTAGAGGAGTCGGCCCTTATTCAGATTTTATCATACCGGGATGCCCAAGGTCTCTTTGGTTATTTTTGTCATGACGTTATGTCATTTTCCTTGTCATTGTATTAATGTCTGTTTTATCTATAGCTGCTCAAATGGAAGGTTCATCTCGCCCTCCCACGAAGCCTGCTGGTGGTCAGGGTCTTCGATACCTCAACCGGTTGCCCCCATCCTCCAAGAAGTGAAAAGCCGAAGACCTTGGCAGCGGTTCCCGTGTGGTGACCCCTCTCAACCAAGTGTCGCCGGCTGCTACTGCCGAGGTCGAGGCCGCAGACCAAGTTACTATTTCTTCCGGGGACACAGAAATCATCCCAGCTTCTACCGAGGTCCCTACCGCTGCTACTCCCACTGCCCCTACTATCGCTGCTGCCCTCTCCCGAGGATGCCTTTGGGAAAAAGGTGTTGATGACCTCTTTCCCTACACCAAGGCTCCCAAGAAGTTCTTGGATTCAAGTCCTTTGTCTGATGAGGACATCCAGGAGCTCGATTCTCTTCAGTTGAGTACCTTCAAGTGTGCCTCGTTGATGCCGAGCTTGGTTTCTCTGAAGAAAAGGCACACGAGGCTGCTTGAAGAGCATCGCAACCTTGAAGGGGAATTGGTTATTTCTTGCGACAAGTTATCTGCCACCTCGGGAGAGCTTTCCGAGGTCCGTGGTGAACTTGAAGCGTTGAAGGAGCAATCTCTTTCCTTGAAGGCTTCTAGCGACGCTGCTTCGGCTGAGGCTTCAAGGGCTCAGGAGGATGCTGCCTCTTTGGCACAGGAGCTTGCTGACTTGAGGGTCCTTTACGAAAAATCTCAAAAGGATTACGAGGATGCCAAGAAAGAGGTGGTCGAGCTCCAAGAGGTAGTGAGATCAGCGGCGGAGGAGGCTTTCTCTAATGCCTTGGATCAAATTCGATGTTTGAACCCGGGAAACTCTCTAATCTTGGAGGGAGTTCACTACCGGGCTTTTGTCGAAAATGACAAACTGGTCCCATATGCCGAGGTCGAGGAGGAGGATGTTTAGCTTTGAAGGGCCAGGATGTCGGTTTTATATGTAATTTCTTTCTTATCTTTATCATCATACTTCAAAACAATTTCTAGCTTTACGCAACGCTTTACTTAAATATTATTTTTTTCTTCAAATGTTATTCTCGCGCTCCTTTGAATGTCATTTCGCGTTTCGTACATATATTATCATCGTATCTTGGTTTTATATGACCAAGTTTATTGTATCGGATCTCGGCCTGCGGATTGACGTTACCGAGATCAATATGAGGTCTCGGATTCCTGATTCTGGACGACCGAGAACTACAACAATCGATGCTCAATCACTTGTGGGATTTGATCTTTTCAATTCCCCCCAAGTTATGTCGAGGTCGATGTTGGATTTCAGAACTCGGCTAGTTAATAACCGAGGACCGCAATGGCTGACATATCATAACCACCTAACGGGACTAAATTTCAGTTTCCCTTGAATGAGTTATACCGACCTGATAAGGGCCGGGATGATATGCGGACCATCAAGATATCGTATTGTGCGCACAATATATAAACTCATTTAAATAAGGATCAATATCGAATATTATTTCATGATCTTTTGAAAGAATACATGAATCAGATATCAATTTATCACTTCACGATCTCTATAAAGAGAAATTCGTGTAAACATATCGGCAACTCATGACCCCATACAATTGAACTTGTCATCAAGGAAATACATGGTTATTATTAAGAAATGCGAACGTGGTCTCGGCCAGGGCTCTAGCTATAATATCTTCTCAGTTTGTCGCAGTTCCAAGTTCACAATATTCTCTTCCCTTCAAGGGTCTCCAAAGTATAAGCTCCTTGTCCGAGATTCTGGGTGATTCTGTATGGTCCTTCCCAATTGGGTGCCAGTTTCCCTTCTCGGGCATTCTTATTTCCGATTCGTAGCACAAGATCTCCTTGTTCAAAGCTTCTTGGCTTTACTTTTTTATTAAATTTTCGTGCCGACATCTGCTTCACTTCTAATTCCCGGCGATGAGCTATATCTCGGATTTCTTCTATCATTTGTAATTCGGCAGCTATGACGGATTATTGTCTTCTTCGGCATGGGTCATGCACTGTTTTCTCCATGAGGGCTGGCCGATCTCTACAAGGATCATTGCTTCGTACCCATAAGTCATTCTGAAAGGGGTTTCTAAGGTAGTGGACTGGGCCGTGGTCCGATATGCCCACAACACGTAGTATAGCTGCTCGACCCAATTTGGTCCGGCTTCGTGCATTTGCTTCCTTAGCCCGTCCAAAATGACTTTGTTTGCGGCTTCCGCCTGTCCATTCGACTGAGGGTGTTCTACCGAAGAGAAATGATGCTTTATATGCAACCCACTCATCATCTGTTGAAATTTTTTATCAGTGAACTGTGTCCGTTGTCCGTGACAACTTCCGCCAGGATCCCAAATCGTGCTATGATGTTTCGCTCAAAGAATTTCTGGACCTGGGCCGAGGTGATTGTGGCTATGGGCTCGGTCTCTATCCACTTAGTAAAATAATCGACGGTCACTATTAGCCATCTCATTTGACCTTCGGTTGGTTTGAACGGGCCTAATAAGTCCATGCCCCATTTGTAGAAAGGCCATGGTGCCGTGATCGAAGTCAGCTCGGTCGGCGGGCTCCATAATATTTTCGCATGCCTCTGGCAACTATCACACTTCCTTACGTGCTCAGTAGCATCTGTTTTTATCATAGGCCAAAAGTACCCGACGCGAAGGACCTTCAACGCTAGTGCCCTGGTGCCCATATGTTGGTCGTTGATGCCTTCATGTATCTCTCTAAACACATATTCAGCTTGATCCGAGTTCAGGCATAACAACATTGGTGTGTGAAAGCCCCTGCGGTCATTCACAATGGAGTACATAGCGGCTTCCCGGATCAACTTTTTTGCTTCTATCTCGTCTTCCGGCAAAGTTCCTTGTTCCAAATAGTCAATAATAGGCTTTCTCCATTCCGTGGCCGAGGCAATGATCATAACACATGCCGGTTGAGCCACATCCTATTGGATGGCGGTCCTGTGGCTTCCCGCATCTTTTGTGCTAGCCAGTTTTGATAATATATCTGCCGGGTATTTTCCACCCGGGGTATATGAGAGACGGTTATTCCTTCGAATTCGGCCATCATTTCTTTTGCTTTAGCCAAGTATTTGGCCAGCAGAGGTCCTTTGACTTGATATCTTCCTTCTATTTGCGTTGAGACTAGTTGCGAGTCAATGAAAACTTTGACTTTTAATGCCCCCTGCTCTCTGAGATATTTCAGACCGGCGATTAATGCTTCGTACTCTGCTTGATTGTTAGATGTTGGGAAGTTAAGCCGCAGCGATTGTTCAAGTGACACCCCTTCGGGACTTTCGATGATGATCCCGGCTCCACTTCCCTTAGAGTTAGACGATCCGTCGACATATAACTTCCACGTCGGTATTTCCTGCGGGTTGGAGGATGTCGGCGTCAATTCTACTAGGAAGTCGGCTAATGCTTGAGCATTGATTGCGTGCCGAGCTTCATACTTAATGTCGAATTCTGATAACTGGATGGCCCAGTTCATCATTCTCCCTGCGAGGTCGGGCTTATGCAACACCTGCTGAAGTGGCTGATTCGTCCTTACCACCACAGTGTGGCTTTGAAAGTAAGGACGAAGTCTCTTTGCTGTTGTTAGGAGAGCGAAGGCTACCTTTTCAAGTTTTTGATATCGCAGTTCCGAGTTCTTTAGAGCTCGGCTCACAAAATAAACCGGTAGCTGGGATTTGTCCACTTCCCTGACTAATACGGCGCTCACGGCTTCTTCCCCAACTGAAAGGTACAATATCAGGGTCTCTCCGGGGTTCGGCTTTGAAAGTACTGGAGGTGATGCTAGGCATTTTTTAATTTCCAAGAATGCTGCTTCACATGCCGGAGTCCACCCAATAATGGCTTCATTTTTCAGTAATTTGAAGAAAGGAAGAGCCTTCTCTGCCGACCTCGGAAGAAAACGAGTTAATGCCGCCATCCATCCTGTTAGTTGTTGTACTTCACGCTTGTTGGTCAGGAACTCCATGTCCAGGATAGCTTTACACTTATCTGAATTTGCTTCTATCCCTCTGTACGTGAGCATGAATCCTAGGAATTTTCCTGCTTTCACCCCAAAAGCACACTTCGTTGGATTCAGGCGAATATCGTGTTGTCTCAACTTCTGGAATGTTTCTTCCAGATCTCGGATATGATCTCCCTCGACGGGCGTTTTGGTGATCATGTCGTCAATGTATACTTCTCTGTTTCGTCCGAGTTGATCAGCGAATACTTTATTCATCATCCTTTGGTAGGTAGCCCCGGCATTTTTCAATCCGAAAGCCATGACGTTGTAGCAGTAATTGGCGTTCACACCTCGGAAAGCTGTCTTATCTCGGTCTTCCGGGTACATCGGTATTTGATTATACCCAAAGTAAGCGTCCATGAATGTTAACAGCTGGAATCCAATGGAGCTGTCTACTAGTTGGTCGATGTTCGGCATCGGACATGAGTCTTTGGGACATACTTTATTTAAGTCGGTGAAATCGACGCATACTCTCCATTTCCCATTGGATTTCTTTACCATCACGACGTTGGAAAGCCATGTGGTGTATTGTATTTCTTTTATGAAGCCGGCCTCCAACAGTTCCTTGATGTGTTTTTCCAGGGCTTGTCTTCTCTCTGGACTGAGTTTCCGATTCTTCTACTCTATCGGTTTGGAGCCGGGGTACATAGACAATTTGTGGCAGCAAAAGGTTGGATTGATTCCTGGTATTTCGGAAGCCTTCCAAGCAACCACATCCTGGTTCTTTTTTATGCATTCTAGCAATTTGCTCCTCGTCTCGGGATCGTTTTGCTTGCCTATCTTGGTGATCTTTTCTGACGAATCTCCAATTTGGACTTCCTCTAGTTCGTCCACTGGTTACATCCAGCTCTACCAGGTTGATTGGTTGCCTAGATGGTCGTTCTTCCACCTTATGTCCTGCTAGATCCCCTTTCCTTATCCGGGGTGGAGAGGAGGGGCTCCCATTGTTTTCTTTGACAGTATTATAGTAACACTGCCTGGATTCGTTCTGATCGCCGCATATTGTAATGACTTGGCCGAGGTTTCCTATCATCTTCATCTTTTGATGCTTCGTGGATATCATAATGTCCCATTTATGAAGAGTCGGCCTGCCCAGTATGATATTGTATGGTGAAGGGAACTCGACAACTGTGAAAGTAACTCTTTCTGACTTGAAGCCTTCCTTCGTCCCCAACGTCAGCTGAAGATCCATCACACCCTTCAAACCAGTGCCCTCTCCATTGAAGCCGTACAACATGGTTTGACATGGCTTCAAGTTTTCTTCCTTCAGATTCATCTTTTTATATGCGTTTAAAGTGATGATGTCGGCCGAGCTACCGTTGTCAACGGAAATTCTTCTGACCCGGAAGTTGGCCACGGTTCCCGTTATGTGGCCATCCTCGTGACCGAGCACCACTCCTATCATGTCTTCTTCAGTGAAATAAATTAGCGGGGGAGTACTCTTCTTGGTATTTTTCTTGAAACTCGGTTGAGTTTTTATTGACATTACTTGTTTCAGGTACTTCTTTCGTTGATTAGCCGTGTCGCCTCCACCACCCATGGATCCCGAGATGACACTGCACTCGAACTCGGGTTCTGGGAATTCATCATCCTTCTTGTTCTTCTTTTCATCTCGGCCTCGATCGCTATCTTGGTTTTTCCTTTTACTCTGTTGCCCTTGTGTCTTGATGACATATTGCCTTGGATTATTATATAACGATTTTTCAACTTTCCATTTTCCAGAATTTTCCATTTATAGAGATAGATAGACTAGAAACGACATCTCTTATCTCAATGACACCAAAGATAGGGATATTAAACGAATGGAATTAGTATATGGATGTAATATAATGACGTCTCGGAGGTCCCAACATTGCTCTGTTGTATGGCCTGGACCGTTGTGGAATTCACAGAAACGGGAATAGTCCAGCCCTGCCTTTCTAAACACCGGTCGAGGGCATTCGACTTTCTTCATGTCTGTTGAGGCTACCTCCCTCCATATTTGGGTCTGAGAAGTGTTCAATGGAGCGTATTTATCGTATTTTGCCTCGTATACCGATACCGAGATACCGGAAATAAGCATAGTATTAAATTTCTCGGAGGCCGCCCCTGATGAGGGTTTGGGGGATTTCGGCCATTATGAACTCCTCCTTGATGTTGGTTTCTCGGCGGCGTCGGTTTCCTCTTGCCCTCCTTAGGCCCTGAGTTGGCAATCTCCATCTGCTCCAACTCCAAGTATCTTTTCGATCGCATTTTGAACTCCATGAGCGATTTTACAGGATCTTTGTAGATGGACTTGGCCAGGCGGGATGACCCATTAAGCTCGGCGTATATGAGATGGACGTGCACCTTTTCTTCTAACCCCTGAACTTGCAAAGCCGCCTCCTTGAATCGGTCCAAATAGCTTTGCAAGGTTTCTCCTGGTTGCTGGCGTATCTTTCCCAGGGCGAACTCGGACTTCGATTGCCTCTTGCTGGTTACGAAATTCAGCAAGAACCTGTGTCCGAGGTCCTCAAAATGCCGAATCGATCTTGGTGGCAGGGTGTGAAACCATGTCTGTGCCAGCCCTGTCAGCGTAGTGATGAAGATTCGGGATATGATTGGCTCATCTATACCCCGGACACACATTTGCATATCGAATTCATCGAGATGCACCTGAGGATCTTGACTTCCGTCATATTTTGGTAGGAACGATCCATCAAAATCCTCCAGAAACTGTGCGTTTACTATGGCGTCAACAAACAGACTGTTATTTTGCTTACCTCGGCGATATTTTCTCTGGTAAGTTCCTTCTTTTCTGCTCAGTACTGTCTCCTTCCCCTGGTTCCCCTCAATAATACGAACCGACATCTCGGTCTGAGGGATACGGTGTCCTATGGACCGGGATATCCTCCTTGGTCCGGAGTGATTGAGCGAGTCTAGGTTTCCCTGTCCGGTAACTGGAACCGAATTCCCTTGCCGAGGTTCCTCCTGCCGACGTCCCGCCACATGCGACTCGTGATTTTCTTCTTCTAGGCTCTCCATATCTCTGAGTTGTCGTTCCATATCTCGCATGCGAAGGTTTTCGTCTTGCCTTCATTCATCAAACTGGGCAAGCATAGTCCGAATATCTTCATGTCGCTGAAGCTCATATCGTTTCTCCAAATTCTCAATCCTGGTCAAAATCGAGTTCAGAGCGTTATGGATTACCTGCGTCGTGTCCGGTGCATCCTCACCACCAGGAACAAATATAATAATGTCATTTAATACCTCCCTTCATGTTTGTTGACCCTTATCTTTTATCTCGGTATTTCCGGAACAAATATAATAATGTCATTTAATATTATGCTTATTTTCACCTCCTACGTGATAATTAGTTCATTCTTCTTAGTAACTGGATCCACTTTCAAAAGCCTGTGAAAAGCTATAAAATCAAATCTCAAAACAAGGAGGATTGAATTTTGATTTTAGAAATTCTTTAAACCTTTTTCAAAACATAAAGCTTATCATCTGAAAACAACTTTGAAAGACAATTAATAACATATTTTTGCAAACAAACACAATTAGAGAATTGAAATTGACTTTGTAACGTATTTTCAAAGAACAAAATCAAATTCAATCCCAAGGTCAAATAAACAAATAAATAGATAAATATCATATTCAAGAAGTTTTATACTTGTTCGTCTTTACCACTAAAACCATGTTTATTTCTTGAAAAACCACCAATTTTCACTAACTTCACAAAGTTACAGTTATTTTTCATTGTCATTTCTGGCTCTTACAAACCAAGCTTGAACAACCCAATATTATTTGTCCTACTAAGTCACTGTTGGATCTAAAACAAAACAAAAGATTTCTTGTTTGTTTGGCTCACTGACTAATTGTTAATCGTCTCACAAACAAATATGAAATCTAAGTTCTTAGTCTTTTCTCTCAAGATGTTCAATGTGTTTTGAGAGGCTTTGAACTTTACAAGAATATGCAAAAATCTTTTACATAAGAATTCAAAATGTTAGCATGTAGGTTCATGTCCCATTTCTTCAAAGCTTCTGGTATTTATAGTGCAAAAATATGAAGAGTTTATGAAGACTTTGTAACTCTTAGTTTTTGTTGATGATGTGTTGTAAAATTTATAAACACTGGTTGATTGGGATGATTGTTACTGCATTAATTCTTCATTGTGTGTGATATTATGCATAAATGCCTCCTAGACTAGGAAATGTAATTCAACGTGTTCTAAATGATTGACATTGCATTGATTCATGGTTTTTTAGCCTTGAAGAGTTGAAGTTCTCATGACTTAGTTTTTTAAAATCTCTAAGTTTCAACTCTGCATCAATATAATCGACTATATGTTGATATAGTAGACTAGATCGATCCTTTGTTTCTTTTAGAATTGAGATTGGTTTGCATTTAGTCGACTATCTGTAGTATCTAATAGACTATATCAGGTTTCATGAATTTTCGCTTTCGTAAACAATCAACTACATGGTAATATAATCGACTATCTGCTCATCAGGAAATCCAAGTGATGTTAAGAACAATCTAGTTGACTATCTTTAGGGGGCAATCGACTATATCTGTTATGATGCTAGAAAAATAATTTTTTCAAAGGACTTCATGTGTGACACTTTTTCTCCCATATTTTACATTGCGATTTTGATTGAGAGAGCTATAGAACCTCTAAGTGTCATCACCACTTTGATCCTTAATTGGAAACATCCTTTTACATTGGGTACAATGGATCTTTGCAAAGGATCATGAAGGGAAGTTGATACTATAGAGGAAATGTTTTCAAACTTTCATATCTTTCACATATCGAGTGAAATCTTCCCTTAATCTGCATTTTTTATTTTCATTTTCATCGAGTAGGTTTCTCAATGGTGTGCATGTAGTGGGTGGATGTAGGTTTAGTTCTTAATAGGTTTTCAAGAGTTTAGGCATTTGTGCGCATTTGTTTGAGTTTGGTTGTAACTCAAAGATTATAGTGGAAAGATCCTAGTGAGTTACTATAGATCAACTTGATGTAAATTTCCTAGAAATTGAACCAGTATAAAGTATGTGTAGATCTTTTTCTCTATCCCTTCAACTCTTTGTTGATTATTGGTTAAGGTTCTTAACAATTGATTTTTGATATTTGCTTGGTATCTTTGTTTAAACCATAATTTGTGTAAAAAGAAAACATAAAGGTGTTTACAACATATCTTACTCTCTTGGATTAACTGGATTAAAGGAAAAGATTTTATGAAAAGATTTGATTTGGGTCTAAAATTGTTTTAAAACCAATTCACCCCTTTTGTCTTGTGGTTTCTCGTGCCATTATTTCTAACATATAGGACTTCTTCAACTAGTATCTATTGTGTCAAAACAGATAAAAATCTTCACTTAAGTTTGTGTATGAAGATTGTAGATGTTGGAGCATTTAATGTTTGCATTAAATGCAAGTCCATCTTCATGCTGGAAAACCACTCTCTTTAGCTTCCTTTAAGAACACTTAAGTAGAAAACCACTTGTTTTTCATCAAAACAGGTCTATCATAACAGTGCGTGTCTTTTGTTACTGTTTTTGAGCTTCAAAGTGCTGAATATTCCTTTATGCTTTTTTGGATTTGATAGATCCTGGGAGAATGTAGTGTAAGATAGTTCCTGCAGAACGAATCTCAGACACAAAGTATTAAATGAAGTTCTTAAATGCTTCCTTAAATGGTGTACCAGATCATAGAGTATATTTGTTTTTGTCTAGAAATTTAGATCCATATTCAATCGATATATATAATTTGATATCGTATAAGACACAATTTTTAACCTTTATATTTATATGAATCTATTCAAAATAATTAAGGATTTTGATTTGTGTTAAGACATTAATGTCTTTTGACTTAACAATCTCTCCCTTTTGATGATTGATAAGCCACTTTTTAAGTGTTTAGACACTAATTGGTATGATTTTAAGTGTTCAAACATTAATTACAAGGAGATTGATATTTCTTTGATAAGAGAAAACATTGGAGAGACTAATGAGGCTACAATGACTAGATTTTTGAATGGCTTGAATAAGGACATTCGAGATGTTGTAGAGCTTCAAAGCTACAACACCATGGATGAACTTATACATAGGGTTGTGAAAGTGGAGCAACAATTGAAGAGAAAACAGGCTTATAAGAAGTTTTCATATGGTTATTCATATTGGAAGGATAAAGACACTTCCAAGAAGGAGGGTTCTTCTTCACAACATATTGAAAGGAAATCTTCAAGAGGTAATCCTACTTCTCCTACTCAACCTCCTTCCAATAAATATAGTTCCATTAAATGCTTTAAGTGTTTGGGAAAGGGTCACATTGCATCCCAATGTCCTAACAAAAGGACCATGATTGTGTTGGAGAATGGAGAGGTGGATAGTGAGTTATCTAGGAGTTCTCATAGTTCCTCTAGTGAAGGTGAGGATGATGGTTTTCTTCAACCAGAAGAGGGAGATGATTTGATGGAAAGAAGACTCATGGGAAGCTTGTGCAAAGAACGAGATGATACACAAAGAGAAAACATTTTTCATTCTAGATGCTTGGTGAATGGAAAGGTTTGTTCTCTAATCATTGATGGAGGAAGTTGTACCATTGTTGCAAGCACTAGATTAGTGGACATGCTTGGTTTAAGAATTGCCCCTCACCCTAAACCCTTATAAGCTTCAAAGGTTGAGTGACAACTGTGAGTTGGTTGTGGATAAACAAATTTTGCTTACATTCTTCATTTGCAAGTATGTTGATGAAGTGCTGTGTGATTTGGTTCCCATGGAAGTCCGCTATGTGTTGCTTGGAAGACCTTGACAATATGATAGAGATGTTGTCCACAATGGGGTCACCAATCACTATTCTTTCCTACATAAAGTTAAAAAGGTAGTTCTCTCACTGTTGTCTCCAAGTGAGTGTGTGAGGATCAAATAAAAATGAGATTGAAAAGAGAAAAAGAAAAGAAAATCAAAGAAAATAGTCATTTGAGAGAGAAAAGCCGAAAAGAAAAAGATGACAAAAAGAGTGAAAAGATAGAACAAAAGAAAAGAGACAAAAAGAGTGAAAAACAATTAGTAATAAAAGAGAGTTTGTTCATCACACCTAAGTAGGTCAAAAGAGTGATGTATGCTAGACAACAATGTATTTACTCATTATGAATTACATGTGTTTATCTTTTAGTGCCCTTGAGTTGCCTCAGGGTTTTGATACACTCTTAAAGGAGTTTGAGGATGTCTTTCCACAAGACATACCCCATGGGGCTTGCCTCCTTTAAGAGGAATTGAGCATCAAATTGATCCTTTTTTAGGAGCTTCCCTTCCTAATAGGGTTGCCTATAGGAGTAATCTAGAAGAGACCAAGGAGATTCAAAAACAAGTTGAAGGGTTGGTGCAAAGAGGATGGGTGAAGGAAAGCTTGAGCCCATGTGCAATGTCGGTCATCCCAGTCCCCAAGAAAGATGACACTTGGAGGATGTGCATGGATTGTAGACTCATCATCAACATCACCGTGAGGTATAGACATCCTATTCCTAGACTTGATGATATGTTGGACGAATTTCATGGTTCTTGTGTTTTTTCCAAAATACATTTTAAAAGTGGTTACCATCAAATTAGAATGAGAGAAGGTGATGAATGGAAAACTGCTTTCAAAACTAAGTTTGGACTTTATAAGTGGTTGGTCATGCCTTTTGGCTTAACCAATGCATCAAGCACTTTCATGTGACTCATAAACCATGTTTTGAGACACTTTATTGGCAAATTTGTGGTTGTTTACTTTGATGATATCTTGATTTATAGTTTAACAATGAATGACCACTTATACCATGTTAGGAGTGTCTTAGAAGTGCTTAGACATGAAAACTTATTTGCTAATAGGTATAAATGCACATTTTGCACTAATCAAGTAGTGTGTTTAGATTTTGTTATGAGTGCTAAGGGAGTCCAAGTGGACAATGAGTTTATTAAAGCTATTAGAGATTGGCCAACACCCAAAAATGCGAGTGATGTGAGGAGTTTTCATGGCTTGGCTAGTTTTTATAGACGATTTGTCAAAGAATTTAGCACCATAGCATCTCCACTGAATGCTATTGTTAAGAAAAATGTTGTAATTAAGTGGGGAATGAACAAGAGAATTCCTTCAATGAATTGAAGGAAAAGTTGACAAATGCACCCATTCTTGCTCTACCAAAATTTTCAAAATCTTTTGAAATTAATGTGATGCATTCAATGTTGGCATGTGTGCTGTTTTGTTACAAGAAGGTCACCTAACTGCTTATTTTAGTGAGAAACTTAAGGGTTGATGTCTTGAATTATTCCACCTATGACAAGGAACTCTATGCACTTATTAGAGCTTTGCAAACTTGGCAAAACTATCTCCTTCCTAAGGAGTTTGTGATTAATAGTGACCATGAGTCACTCAAACATTTGAAAAACAAAGGAAAGCTTAATAAGAGGCATGCCAAATGGGTAGAGTTCTTGGAACAATTTTCTTATGTGATTAAACACAAGCAAGGCAAGGCTATGTTGTGGACGATGCACTTTCAAGGAGATATGCTTTAATCTCCATACTTGAAACCAAGATGTTTGGATTTGATGACATGAAGCACTTGTATTCTCAAGACCATAACTTCTCTATATTGTTTAAGTTGTGTGAAAAGGGGGTCTCACCAACAAAAGATTGTGTTTGCCTCAAATTTCTTTGCGTGAACTCATGATTTGTGAAACTTGTAACGGGGGGTTAATGGAACATTTTGGGGTAGAAAGACTTTAAACATTTTGCATGAACATTTCTTTTGGCCTAAAATGAAACATGATGTTATCAAATTTTGTTCTAATTGTATTGTGTGTCATAAGGCCAAGTCCAAAGTCACGCATGACGGTTTATATACTCTATTGTAAATTCCTACCTCACCTTGGACCGATATTTCTATGGATTTTGTATTAGGTCTTCCAAGATCCAAGAGAGGCAAGGATTCAATTTTTGTGGCTGTTGATAGGTTTTCCAAGATCTCACTTTTCATTCCATGTCACAAAGTGGACAATGCTTGTCATGTGGCGGATCTTTTCTTCAAAGAAGTAGCGTGTCTTCATGGATTACTTAGGAGCTTTGTGTCGGATAGGGATTCCAAGTTTTTGAGCCACTTTTGGAAAACTTTGTGGGAAAAAACTTGGAACCAAGCTTCTTTTCTCCACCACGTGTCATCCTTAAATCGATGGGCAGACCAAAGTAGTAAATAGAACACTGAAAATAATAGGAATACTTCACAACAACCAAGAGGGGGGGTGAATTGGTTGAACCTTGGTAATTTTTAAAAACAAATTCAAATCAGAGTTTCAGGATCTTTATCACTTTCAAAACCAAGAAATCAATTTACTCAATTAAATGTCTCAGCCCAAGAATTCAATAGATCAAAACTAAACTTGTTGAACAATGAATATGACTCAAAGAATTAAAGATCAATAAATAAGATGAGAATAGAGATATAGGAATAAGAACACAAGCAATTTATACTGGTTCACTTCAAAATATGAAGCTACGTCTAGTTTCTTCTAATTCACACTGAATTAGAGTTCCGCTATTATAAATTGTTCTTACAAGCTTTTACAAGAACCTCCCTTTATGAACCCTAGATAAAGAACATAAATCTAAAATCCTATTAGACTTTTAAGGAGAAAGATTCAGATAACACTACTATGATCTTTAAGCTAGAGAACCCTTCTCTAGTCCCAAGCAAGAAGAGCCCAATTACAATAGCCAATATCAGCAGAATTTGAAAACAGAATTACAATCAAGGAGTTAAGGAAAGAAACAACCTGATGATCTAGTGAATGTCATGCAAATGAATGAACAAATCAGGTTAAAAGACAAAAACATACTCAGAGCATTCTTCTTCCTTAACCTTTGAAAGAGATTCCTTGCTTAAAGAATCATTCAAATACCCATGAATGTTTTAGAAGAAGCAAGAACTCATAGAACCCAGAAACTCACTTTGGAAGTGTTTAGAAAGCTTGTGTATACTCAGAAATACGAATTGATCAAGTTACAAAACAAGTCAAGCTTCCGCTTCTATTTATAACAGAAGTTGTAACTAACTGTAATCGATTACATGCTCCAAATAATCGATTAAAACAAGTGTGTAATCGATTAAATTAAAATATAATCAATTAAAGTGTTCAAGAAGCATTCTGGGTTTTCACCATGAGCAAAATAATCGATTATCCCGAGCTGTAATCGATTAACACAGAGATATTTATTCTCAAAGTGAACTGTGTAATCGATTACTGGATATGGTAATCGATTAAGTCAGGAAAACATGATTTTCAGTTTGAACTAAATAATCGATTACAGTTTCTGGTAATCGATTATTCCAGAAAGACTTAAAAATTGATTTTAACTAAATAATCGATTACGGAAGTTCAGTAATCGATTAAAATTCATAACAAAGCAATTTTGTCCTATGCAAAGGCAAAATAATCGATTAAACCGATAGGTAATCGATTAAAATGTTTATGAAGGTTTTTTTCAGATTTGAACGAAGAACAAAATAATCAATTAACCCTCCTATGTAATCGATTAAAACAGTGAAAAACTTATTTTTCCAAAAACCTTTCAATTCAATTAAAACCTTAGTTAAATGTTAAAAGCTTTGTTTGATTTTAAGAAAAAAAAACATTTAGTTAATTCAATGTATGAATGAATGAATGAATGCAGGGATCAATCAGGTAGCTTTCCTTTTACATAATATTTCAATTCCAAGTCTTCAAGTCTTTTAAGCATGTTGAAAGCTCAAAACCAATCTTGAATCAAAGACTTTCAAACTTCATAAAGGTCCCCCTATATCCAACAATCTCCCCCTTTTTGGTTTTGAACATGCCAAATTTTTTATTAACCATTTGTTGAACTTGAAGCTTTTAAAGGAAATTGATCATGGAAGACTTTGAACTTTTTCAGACCCGAAAATTTATACTTTCTTTGCAAAGAACAAGTGTTAAAACATCTGATTCCTTTTAATCATCATTCATTAAGTTATTTCTAACTTTAAATTGCTCATATCATTACTTAGCTCCCCCTTAATTAATCAATTAAGTGAATGTTCAATTTATGCAGAAATTTTGTAGAAAAATGGGGATGCACAAAGCACAATGCGGAGCATGACAAATTCAATCAATTTCTCCCCCTATTTGGCTTATCAAAGTCAAAATTAAATGGCACAGCGGATAACACAAAGGAGAAACATAAAGAT
Organism: Glycine tomentella; assembly: GCA_007407185.1. Lineage (NCBI taxonomy): Eukaryota > Viridiplantae > Streptophyta > Magnoliopsida > Fabales > Fabaceae > Glycine > Glycine tomentella. The sequence continues at coordinate 411,629 of PYAF01002435.1, read as the reverse complement.
ATTGCATTAATCAATAAAGGGAGCCATTACAATGATAAAAAAAATAAAAAACATAAAACATAAAAAAAACATTACAATGCTTAAGAAAGCTAAAAGAAATTCAATCAATTTCTCCCCCTATTTGGCTTATCAAAATCAAAAATAAATGGCACAGCGGTTAACACAAAGGAGAAACAGAAAGATATTGCATTAATCAATAAAGGGAGCCATTACAATGATAAAAAAAATAAAAAACATAAAACATAAAAAAAAAAAAAAACATTACAATGCTTAAGAAAGCTAAAAGGATTCAGACCCTTCATACATTAGTTTTGTTTCCAAACTTTCTAGCCTAGTTTTGATTTCTTCTAAAGTTGATTAGTTTCAGCCCTATGTTCATGATGAAGAGAGAGTAGGCCATGCATCTTTTGAATCATCCAGGACTCAAAGGCACTGTAGACAGGTTGTGCAGGGCCATTTTCTTGAGCCTCTCTTTCATCATCATCTTCAGCCTCAGCACCTCCAGCAGGATGAGGTTGTTGGCCAGCCATCTGCCAACCTTGAGGAGTCTTCACCATCCCCAATTTTGCGAGATGCTTCTCCTTGATCATGCTATTGCTCAAGTTGGTGTTGTCCACCACTTCATTAGACACATCAATATTGAAATAGTGTATGAATTTGGATACAAGGACAACATAAGGAAAGGGATAGTTCATAAGCCTCTTAGATTTGAGCATTATCTCCTCAATGATTAGAATCCAATTCTTCTGAATTGAATTCTTGAGACCATACACAATTTGCAGGTCATCATCAGTTGCTTGGGCATGGTTTGTGGCTCTAGGAGTCAGAACATATGTGATCATGTAAGGAAGCGACCTGTCCTCATGAGTCATGGGACCAGTACCCAACCTATGCTTAAGTTGCATATGGGGATCAATCAGCATTCCCCTATATGTATCTATTCTATTGTACCCCTCCATATCTTCCTCAAATTTCCTCTCACCCTCAAAAGATATACCAGCAACCGCCTCTCATACCTCTGGAGTAATCTCCATTACCACCCCACATACTTGAGACCTTAAAGTCTCATCCATTGATCCTTTGGCACAAGTGTATAATACTTTCACCAATTCAGGGTAATAAGTACCCTTCATCTCCACTAACTTCCTTAATCCTTGAGTTTCAAGGAATGCAAGAAATTGAAATCCCTCCCCAATAAACCATTCTAAGTCTAAGTGTTTAGGAGGACCTATAAGCTTTGTGGCATTAAATTGGAGATAAGTCATTTTATCTCTTTCTGCAGAGAACCAATGGTCTAACCTACTAACCATTGGGTTAGAGGTTTCACCAGTAGCCTTCTCTTAGATGTTTTTGCTCTCTTAGAAGTAGACATGGTGCAGCGTATCTAGACACAAATAACAAAAAAAAAAAAATACAAAGAGAAGAAGTGAGTATGGGTGTGATTTTTGTTCTGCACAAAGGTTGTATTTATAGAGTTCCTTAGGCTCCAAAAGGTTTGAAATTTGAATTATAGAGCAGTTAGGACGAATTAAGTCACTACAGAGAATTTGAATTTGAATTAGGTGGGAGTTGGACAGTTACAATTTCCAATAAATCTGTCAGATTTTGCAATAACTCCATGAATAATCGACTATCTGCTTGTGTAATCGATTATTCCGTGAGAAAAATCACGTTTTGTAGTGATGGTAATCGATTAATACTACCCGTAATCGATTATTTCTGTACAATGCTCATGAAGAAGATAAACAGTAATCGATTATTTCATGTTTTAATCGATTATCTTAGAAATATTTGAATTTTAAAAACACATTGAGGCTTTGGTAATTGATTAATTCGACTGGTAATTGATTATCACATGAGGTTTTGAAATTTATAAAAAAATAGCTTTCCAGGATTTTAATCGATTACCATTCACCGTAATCGATTAATCCAGTGAATTTTGCTTTGAAAAAGGATTTTTGATCAAAGTAATCGATTATTTCGAACAGTAATCGATTATCACAGAAAGTTTTGAAATTTTTGAAACTGTCATTTTTGGAAGAATAATCGATTACCAATTCTTGTAATCGATTACTTAAGCACAATTTTCATTCTGAATCCCAATTTGAATGATTTTAATCGATTATTTCAAAGCTTAATCAATTATCACAGGAGAATTATCAGTAAACACAAATTATGCAGTATAGCTTTGAAAATTTTAGGCTTGTGGTGACTTGTGGATTCAAATGCAGATCATTTCACATAGAAAGGCATATATCAATCAAGCAATCATAGATTAGACTCATCCATGATTCCTAGCATGTTTCTAAGTACATAGAATCTATCTCTAGTCAATGGTTTAGTGAATATATCTGCTAATTGGTTATGTTTTGATATTACCTTTTTTAACATGACCTCTGAGGAAATGATGCCTTATCTTAATGTGCTTGGTCCTTGAGTGCATTATTGGATTCTTTGAGATATTAATAGTACTTATGTTGTCACATAGTAAAGGTATTTCTTTCAGTTCAACTCCAAAATCTTGTAATTGTTGCTTCAACCATAGACTTTGTACACAACAACTTCCAGCTAAGATATATTTAGCTTCAGCAGTTGACAAAGCAACAGATTGTTTCTTGCAATGCCATGAAATCAATGAACTTTCAAGAAGATGACAAGTACCACTTGTACTTTTTCTATTTAACTTGCAACCTGCAAAGTCAAAATTAGAATATCCAATAATATTAATTAAAGCACCTTTGGGATACCAAAGACCAACTTTTGGTGTAGTCTTGAGATATTTGAGAATCCTTTTGACTGCTGTAAGATGAGAGCTCTTTAGGATTTGCTTGATATCTTGCACGCAAGCAAACACTTAGCATTATATCAGGTCTACTAGCTGTCAAATACAATAATGATCCAATCATTCCTCTAAACTTTGACTCATCAACCTTTTTTTCATTTTCATCTGTATCAAGATATGTTGATGTTGCCATTGGAGTTGCAGCAACTTTGCTTTTCTCCATTTCAAATTTCTTAATTACTTTAAGGCAATATATGGATTGATTGAGAAATGTTCCATTCTTCATTTGCTTCACTTGAAGTCCAAGAAAGAATGTTAATTCTCCCATCATTGACATTTCAAATTCCTTTTGCATAGAAGCAGAAAATTCCTTACAAAGCACATGATTAGTTGAACCAAAGATTATATCATCAATATAAACTTGAACCAATAAGATATCATTCTTAAGCCTTTTGATGAACAAGGTTTTGTCAACATGGCCCCTTGTGAAAGATTGTTCAAGCAGAAACTTGCTTAGTCTTTCATACCATGATCTAGGAGCTTGCTTCAAACCATAAAGGACCTTTGTGAGTTTAAAAACATAGTTAGGATGTTTAAAATCAGTAAAACCAGGTGGTTGTTCAACATATATATCCTCCTCAATGTATCCATTTAAAAAGGCACTTTTAACATTCATTTGAAAGAGTTTGAAATCCATTAAACATGCATAAGAAAGCAATAACCTAATTGCTTCCAATCTTGCAACTAGAGCATAAGTTTCTTCATAGTCTATGCCTTCTTCTTGGTTGTAACCTTTAGCAACCAATCTAGCTTTATTTCTGACTATGATTCCACTTTCATCAAGTTTATTTCTAAAAACCCATTATGGTCTAGGAACAAGTTCCCAAACTTCATTTCTCTTGAACTGATTTAACTCATCATGCATGGCATGCATCTAATGTTCATCATTTAAGGCTTGATCAATATTCTTAGGTTCAATTTGAGAAACAAAAGCCATATTACAACATAGGTTTCTTAATGAAGATCTAGTAGATACTTCCTTTGAAACTTCACTTATGATGTTGTCAAGTGATAGATCTCTTGTAGTTCTCCAATCTTTAGGCTCTTGAATAGGAGTTGATGGTTTTGTTTCAGCACTTGGTTCTTCTTTCTCTTTATTTAAGGAATCATTTAGCTAAATAAATTTTTCCAGTGGACCTGCATCTATATCACACTTCTTTTTCTCTTTGGAGGGATTAGACTCATCACAAATTACATGTACAGATTCTTCCATGCACATTGTTCTTTTATTGAATACTCTATAAGCTTTACTATGTAATGAATATCCAAGGAAAATTGCTTCATCAACCTTAGCATCAAATTTTCCAAGTGATTCTTTCCCATTGTTTAATACAAAACACTTGCAGCCAAAAGCTCTCAAATGAGAAATGTTGGGTTTTCTATCTTTGTACAGCTCATAAGGAGTTTTTCTTTAAAATAGGCCTTATAAGTAATCTATTCAAAGTGTAGCATATTGTACTTACAGCATCAGCCCAAAAATATTTTGACAAATTTGTCTCATTAAGAAGAGTTCTTGCTCCTTCTTCAAGAGATCTGTTTTTCCTCTCCACAACACCATTTTGTTGAGGTGTTCTTGGAGCTAAAAAATTATGGTTAATTCCATTTTTTTCACAAAATTTTTCGAAAATGTTCGTTTTGGAATTCTCCACCATGATCACTTCTTATTGAGATCGTTTTGCTACCTTTTTCATTTTGTGCAAGTTTGGCCATTTTTCTAAATGCAAGGAAAGCATCACTTTTGGATTTCAAAAATAGAGTCCAAGTAAATCTAGAGTAATCATCCACAATGACAAGCCCATAATCATTGTCACCTAAACTCATTGTTCTAGAAGGACCAAACAAATCAATGTGCAGTAATTCAAGTGGTCTAGAGGTGGAAACAATGTTTTTACTTTGAAAAGAGTTCTTAGTTTGTTTTCTCTTTTGACAAACATCACAAAGTTTGTCTTTCTCAAACTTGAGTTTGGGTAACTCAATTACTAAATCTTTTCTAATAAGCTTGTTCATGTGATGCATGTTTATGTGACTAGCCCTTCTATGCCATAGCCAAGATTCATCAATTTTGCTTATAAGACAAGAAGTGTTGTGGAAGAATGCAATATCAATTGAAAGTAAGTAAATGTTACCTTTCCTTTTACCTATATGAATTACTTCACTACTTTTCCCATCACAAATCATGCAGCAGTTCTCATTGAATGAGACTTTAATCCTTTGTCACAAAGTTGGCTTATGCTTAAGAGATTGTGCTTCAATCCTTCTACATAAAGAACATTTTTTATCTTTGTTTTGAAGCTATCTCCAATGTTGCCTTCTCCAATGATCTTTCCTTTATTATTATCCTCATAAGTGACATATCTTCCATCTTTAAGAGTGAACATGTCTTCTGTCATATGTCTAGAGCATACACTGTCAAGGTACCATATTGAGGATCTAGCTCTTAAACATACCTGCAAAAATCAAATTAATTTATAAAGGATGGCACCCAATTGAGGTTGGGTCCATAGGGGTTAGCATTTTTCTTTTTCTTTGGAATCCAAATGCAATCTCCATTTAGCACATAGAATCTCCTAGCATAACATTTGTATGATGTGTGTCCCTTCTCCATACAATAGTTGCAAATGACAGATTTTGATGTTTTTCTAAAGACTGCATTTTGATTGATCTTTGAGTTTTTCAACCACTTTCGATTCTTCTGTTTTGGAGGCACAAATACAGTTTTTCCAAATGATTTTGAGCCTTGTTTGTACCCCAAACCAGAAGTATCTACAACATATTTTTGCACACTCAACATTTCAGACAAGTTGCATTTTCCTTTGTAAAGCTTTCTCAAAAGATCAATTAAATCATTATTCTTAGATAAAAGTAACATATACTTTTCTCCTTGACTCTTTTTGTAATCATCAAAATCTTTTTGCAGCAAATTATACTTGTCAACATTTGTAGAAGAAGAAGCACATACACATCCATTTAAATTGTAACTTGAAACAAGTTTTTCAGTTTCTTCTTTCAAGTTGCAAATCTCAGTTTGCAATTCAGTTATTTTTTCAACATGCCATCTAAGTTTCCTTTGAGCTTGTTATTGGATTTTGCAAGCTTTTAGGCTTCCTCATGCATTTCTTGGAAAGCATTAATAGCTTGTTCAAGTTCAAAATTTACCTCATCTCCATCACTTGATAGATCATCATCATCTTCATTGATAGTGGAGGTAAGACACATGTTGGCTTCTTCATTTTCAGTTGAAGATTCTGAGGTAGTTGACTCATTATCTTCCCAAGCTATGTAGGCTCTTTTAGATTTCCCTTCCTTCCTCATCTTGTTCTCTCTTTGTTGCTTTTTCAAGTATATTGAACATTCAGATTTGATGTGGCTAGGTTTACCACATTCAGAGCATGTAAATTGTTGCCAATCTTCTTGTTGTTGTTATTGTTGTTGTTCTTGCTGATTTTAGTGAACCTTCTGTTCTTATTTTTCCTCAAGAACTTGCTGAATTTTCTGACAACTAAGTTCATGTTGTCCTCTTCATCCTCCTCACTTGATTCCTCCTCTTTTTCAGCTTTTGAAGCTGTAACTTTTAATGCAATGCTTCTGTTTTTCTTTTCTGCATCTTCATTACAAATTAGTTGTGTTCTTATTTTTCCTCAAGAACTTGCTGAATTTTCTGACAACTAAGTTCATGTTGTCCTCCTCACTTGATTCCTCCTCTTTTTCAGCTTTTGAAGTTGCAACTTTTTAATGCAATGCTTCTGTTTTTCTTTTCTGCATCTTCATTACAAATTAGTTGAGACATTTCAAGCTCATATTCAAGTAGCTTACCAAATAGTGCAGCCATAGACATCTTTGATAGATCTTTGGATTCCTTGATTGTTGTCACCTTTGGTTGCCAAGGCCTTGTTAGACACTTCAAGATCTTGATGTTTAATTCTTCAGTATCAAAGATCTTCCCAAGACCCAATAGATGATTGACAATATGAGTGAATCTTGTTTGCAGCTGAGAAATGTTTTTATTGGTGTTCAGCTTGAACATCTCATACTCATGGATCAATGCATGCTTCCTTGATCTCCTAACTTCTCCAGTTGCTACATGAGTGTCATACCCTAATTTTTTCCGGGTAAATTAAAAAAAAAATGATGATAAAAAATGAATGATAAGAAAGAGAGAAAATAAAGAAAATGAAAAAAAAAAGGAAAAGGAAATAGAAATAATAATAACAAATAGTAAAAAAAAAAAAGATAACAAATAAAAGATATAAACAGTTTTAAAAAAAATATGTATAAACAAAAAGAAGAAAAGAAATAAAATAGTAAAGAGCGAAAAAAAAAGAAACAGATAACAAAATGAAAAACAATGCAGCAAATAGCAAAACAATAGAAAATGGGCCATAAGGCCCATTAAGTCATAAAACCTACGTAAGGCAATAAGAGGCATAAAAGGAAAAAAGCATTAGGTCACCAAAAAGGAGGAAATCAAGGGGCTAAGAGTGGCAGTGCGAATCCCGAGGCATGAGGAGCCAATCAAGGAGTGTTTTTTGTCTTCTTGAATCATCTCCAACAGTGCTGAGGTAGTCACCTCCATTCCCACAACCCTTTTCTTTTCTTTTCTTTTTTTTTTTTGTTATTTCTTCTTTCCTATTTGTTTCTTCTTCTTTCTCTTGTTCTCATTTTCACTCATTCTTCATGGCCTGTACATTATTTCGGTTGAATGATGGAAATGTTTGTTAAGTGTTGTGAGTAGTTTCTTTGACTATGTATGGTTGCGTTTTTTATTTTATTTTCTTTCCTATTTCCTTTTGTGCTTGCTTTTTGCACCTTGCTTATGATAAGTTCACCCCCTTTTTTATATTTGGGCCTAGCCCAACAGACAAAAAAAAGAACCGAAAAAAAGAAAAATTAATTTACTTTGTGCACCCTTACTTAATAAATACACCCATCTTTTTATAATTGCACACCCCTCAGCATTTGGGCCTAGCCCACTTGGTACATCACATTAATACTGTTTGCACCTCTCCCATTTTCATATATGCAACCATAATCTCTTGGGCCTGACCCACTTTGTAATTAAATAATTTTGGCTGATTGCACCCCTTGTCCTTATTGTTGCACCCATAATTACTAAACGTACCCCCACTTCTATTATATCCATTTTCTATTTCCGTTTGATTTATTTGATTACGTAATGTTATTTAGTACACGCTTATGCTTCGTGCACTCCACGCTGAGTCTCCGACTTGCTTGGTAGTGTTTCAGTAACGTGGTATGTTTCGTGCACACCATGCTGGGTCTCCGACTTGCTTGGTAGTGTTTCAATAATACGTGGTTAGATTTTGCACTCCATGCTGGGTCTCCGACTTGCTTAGAAGTGTTTCAATAACACGTGGATAAATTTGTGAATATCATGCTGGGTCTCTGACTTGCTTGATTTCATAGAGTTTACCACAAATTCAAAATCTTTTCTAAAAAAAAAAAAGCTAAAAATATTCAAATGAAAGACCACTCAATCCTCCTTTTTCTCAAAATTACACATTACTCGAGATTGCTTCAAGGTCCAATGCCTTTAGCAATTCTCCTCGCTTTCTCTTCAAACTTAAGGTCGTTTCAAGGTCCAATGCCTTAACGACTCTTTTTCGTGCAATTAAAATAAATAGTTCAAAAAAGATAAAATCAACCCAATCAAGCTTTTTTAAAAAGAACTACGTAAGTCTGATTTCCTCATTGTACCTAGGGATACGTAGGAGCAAGGGCTAACCCCTTGTCGACCTAAAAAAAACAAAATATAAAATCTTCTCTTTTCTAAAAAATAAAAATTTGATTTTCTTTTCTAAATAAACAAAAATAACAAACATAATTCATTTTCTTAAGGGAAGATAAATAATTTAAAGAGTCACTTTATTTGTCACACACTCGATTAAAGGCTGCCGTCTTCGTGACGGACGTGTGAGGTGCTAACACCTTCCCCGTGCGTAAACGACTCCCGAATCTTGTTTTCTCTAAAATCGTAGACCATGACTTATCTTTTGGTTTTTCCGACGTTTTCCTTAAATAAACGTTGGTGGCAACTCCCTCAAGTTTTCCCATTTTTTTGGGAAAAATTCCTATTTTTCATTTTTCATCGACGTCCCCGTCGCGGCCGGATAGGTTGCGACAGATGGCGACTCCACTGGGGACTAGTTAGAGAGTTAATTCATTTAATCGTGCGTGCAATTTTATCGTGACTTTTTGGTTATTTGTTTTTCCTTTTTCTTCTTTTCGCGATGCTCCTGTTTGTTATCGTTTCACTCCGCTGCCGTCCTTTTCGTTGTTTTGCTTGAATCTCGTTTTTTATTCTTTGTCATGCTCATGCTTGTATATATATCCTTTGTCATGTTGTTACGCATTTGTAGTTAGAAATAAATTACATCATTGAATCCAGGGTAGACGACATGTGTTGTACTTGTTGTATCTGCTTGGGAGTTTTCTAATTGTTTTGCAGGTGGGGTTAGGTAATTCCTAGGTTGCTCTATTCACACACGACACATACACTTTTTGCACACACTTTGAGATGTTGGGCCCTATACCCGGGTCTGTGTGAGCCATAGGGAGTGGAGGTCGATCTATGGTCATGCTGGGTCTCCGACTCGCTTGATGACAGTGAAGCCTCATCTAGAGTTTTCCTCTTTTTGTGGTGCATTGCCGCTGGTAGTCCCTATCGCCGCATTGTCATTACATAAGAGGACTATATCTCTAGAAGCCGGTGAGGTTACATGAAGCTACCCTTGGAAATTGTCACTGAATAGTAGTGGACTTTTAGACCCTTTCTGTTAGGTTCCTAAATTAGGGGCACGGAGCAGACTCACCCCACCTCGTTTCCTTGGTCACATCACGCATCTCTTCATACCATTGCAAGGGATATCATCTTTGCATTCATCATTTCTCATATTAATGCACTGCGTAAGTCATTGCATTTTTTATACATATTCATATAGCATGTTGCTTGTTCAAGCAATTTCATACATTTTGTCGTCATCATTTGCATCCCATGTTCACTATGCATGATACAAACATATGTCACATTGGAGTGCGAAAGTCGCAAGGGACCTCATTTCTGCATTCATCATTTGTCATATTTATGCACCGCATAAGTCATTGCATATACATTCATATTCATAAAGCATGTTGCTTGTCCCAACAATTACATACATTTTGTAGTCATCATTTGCATGCTATGTTCATCCATGCATGATTCAAACATATATTTGTTCCTGTCTTGCAATCTCCTCTGTGTTGCCAAAAGTCGCAATGAAGCACAAAAGCTTACACCGTATTCTTGGTTACATGTGTTGAGTACCGTGGTCATGTCCATAAACAACCTATGTCGGAGTTATACACTCATTTTTCTTGAAAGTGATTGAAGACCACATGAGCATGGTACCCAATGCGTTTGACAAAAAAGAAATGGTGGTCTTTTGAGCGTCTTGCGCTGATCTCATAAATGCATCTGTCACGCATAGCATAAGTACGTCATGCTCATTCATCATATCTTCTTTATGATAGGTTGTTGAAGTATTGATGATCAAAACTTCCATTCTTGGAACATGGGGTCGAATCAAGCGCAATCTTTTAAGAGAAAGTTTTATCGAGTCAAGGCAAAATGCCTGGAAGTAGCCAACATGCGAAAACTGGGGCAGTGGATGGATCATGTTTTCATAACCTTTTTGACTACTGCCAACAAGTGACTAAGCTGATGACTTAAATAATTGAGAACCGTTGATGTGTCAGTGTTTTATTTCCAATTGTACTTTGACTCTGATTAGATGTAATGAACTATCTTGTTTTCATGAAAATAGAGTTTATTTGACCCTATGTCCTATTGAGCGTTCTGTGTAAAATTCGCGATACTTCAGCAAGTTATCATTTGCATGCATCCATGTTTATTTGTTTTGCCGCATTGTTATGCATCGCTCATTACATTCTTTCCTTGAAAAATCAGAAAAAAGTAACCATTGTGCTAAAAAGTAAAGACTGTGCTTTATGACACCCACACCAGACGCGTGCCAAGACTACAATAATGAGTGACATAGAACAAGTACAAGAGCAAATGAAGGCTGATAGCCATGAAAGAGCAAATGACAATTATGATGGAGGCGATGATGAGCATGAGGGAGATGATGGAGGTCAATGCTGCCACTACTGTTGTTGCTAGTACCACTATTGAAAGGGACCCAATTTATCCGCCCAATTCCAATCAAGAGAGTAGTCCAGTCTTAGGTGTAGTACTTCAAGGAGGTGAGGCAGCAACAAATATATATTGGCCTCATTATGTCCCAGTCCAAAGCAAGACTCATTTTCCACCATACGGTTTGCCTCCCAATTATACACCACATTTTGCTGCATACGCTCCTGGTGAGAATATTTGTAGTTCTGCACCTGTAGTCATTGAGAACAAACAACTCCAACCTGATCATACTCATACACATGTTCCTCCAGTCGTGAATGAAACATATATGGCTCCCCATGACCACACTTTGCTCAATTTATGGGTTTATCCGAGATATACTAGTGAAGGGCATGCATTTTCTGGTGTCCCTGTGCTAAATGCTCCGGGGGCCCCTCAGCATCAACCATCATCACAACCCTTACATTTTGTGATAGGAGAGCCTTTTGCTGTAGCCAAGAAGGAAAGATTTGATCATATAGAGCAGAGGTTGAGGGCCATTGAAGGAGAAGAAAAGTATGGCTTTGTTGACATGTCAGAATTGTGCTTAGTACCTGATGTGGTCATTCCTCCAAAATTCAAGTTGCCATATTTTGATAAATATAAGGGGACCATTTGTCCAAAGAATCACCTAAAGATGTACTGTAGGAAAATGGGGGTATATGCGAAGGATGAAAAGCTGCTAATGCATTTCTTTCAGGAAAGCTTGATTGGGGCAACTGTTATTTGGTATGCTAACCTAAAATCCTCTCGGGTCCACTCCTGGAAGGATCTAATGGACGCCTTCATTAAGTAGTATGAATACAATTCATACATGGCTACAAATAGAATGCAATTACAAAACATGTGCAAGAGAGATAATGAATCATTCAAAGCATACGCTCAAAGGTGGAGAGACCTGGCAGCTCAAGTAGTACCCCCCGTGGCGGAGAGAGAGATGATAACCCTGATAATGGACACATTGCCAGTGTTCTATTACGAGAAGATGATAGGTTACATGCCTTCAAGTTTTGCAGATTTGGTGTTTTGTTGGTGAAAGAATTGAAGTAGGTTGGAGGAAAGGAAAACTTAATCAAGTTGCTTTTGTGAATCCTAGTAATAGGGGACACGAGATGAGTGACGAGAGGAATTATGAGGAAGAAGCTCATGCTATAACTGTTGTTCCCACATGGCCAAACTTTCCACAAGCCCTTTATAATCCCATGTATCAATACCCTCCCCAACAATATCACTGCCTAGCCAATATCAGTCATGCCCACTATCCACCACCCTATCAACCAAGAACACCCAATCAACCACAAAGGCCACCCCTAAACCGACCACAAAATTCACCCGTTGCACTACCAAGACCTAATGCCAACCAAAACACCAACCAAGGAAGAAATTTCCCAGAAAGGAACCCAATACAATTCACTCGAATCCCGATGTCATATGCTGACTTACTTCCATATCTGCTCAACAATGCAATGGTAGCAATAAACCCAGCAAAGATTCCTCAACCTCCATTCCCTCGAGGGTACAACCCAAATGTGGCATGTGCTTATCATGGTGGAGCTCCGGGGCATTCCACTGAGCACTGTATGTCTCTGAAACATAAGGTGCAAAGTTTGATTGATGCAAGTTGGTTGAAATTTCAGGAAGATAATCCCAATGTGCAAGCTAACTCACTTGTAGATCATGGGAGTTCTTCTGTGAGTGCTATAGAGGATCAAAAGACATAGGAATTGAAGAGAAGGGAAGGACTCTTGTGGTAAAGAAGACTTTCTCAGCTGGAGCACTGATGTTGATAACTTGGATGGTGAAGAGTTGTCTTTGCCTGTGCATTCTGATGTAGTCAAGCGATACGATCTGTGATGCTTGGGGCAGTTTGAAGTTGTTCTTTTGGTCATTTCCACAGACTCATTAGGATTTTCATCTTTATGCTATTATTGTAAATAACAATCACAACGTTAATAGTATGGATGAATTTGATGCCATCATCTCTCATTTTCCTCACGATTATATCTTTGCATTTATTCATCTTTCACTGAAATATGAATATATGTCGCTGGTTTGCTTGCTCATGTGACCTGTGCTCCATAATTGACCTCCAAGTCTGCCCAATCAAAAACTCGCGCGTTCTACACGTTTGGTGGGGGTGCCGTAAGCAATGAGTAAAATCGAATAAACATTTGATTGACTGTGTTTCAAATAAGATAATAAATGCAAACATGCATGCGACTTCATCTTGTCTTTCTTAAAAGTTTTGTGAATAATGAGAGTCATTTGACTTAATCTATCAATTGAAAATGTTTAAAATGTTTCTCACCCTTGAAAATTCTCCTTTGAGGACCTGCACAGCTTCTTTCATTTCTTTCTTTCTGTTCATTTCTTCTTGCTACAAAGGCATGACAGACAACAACAACGGATACCTCCAAACCCTACACTGGGGCAATGACAGATACCCCGCACTGGCTCCAAGCGAACCTAGGGGCAGATAAGAAGTTCTCACCCGATAGGCTGAAAACCCGAAAGGGCAGCCTAGGCAAAAGTTAGGGTATAAAAAAAAAAAAGAAAAATGAAAATGAATAAAAAATGATGTAAAAAAACAATTCGAGCTTGTTTATCAATGATTCTGTCCCAAAATCCAAATTGTAAAAGTCTCTAGTCAAGATTTGAAATGACACATGGCCATGTTTCTTTATCCCAAACACTAATTTATCCTTTGCTACCCACTTTGATCCAAAAAAAAAAAGAGAAACCCTAGAGTATGAACCACTGTCAAACTGGCAAGAAAGAGCAATGCAAGCAACATATGCTTGAGGTTTACTAAATTCAAGGTTGGGCATTGAATGATGTTAAGAAAGCAAAACCGCCGAAGGCAAACAAGGCAAAAAGAGACAAAAATTATCCAAATTTCACAAGGAAGGCACAAAAGTGCAATGATTGACAATGCATAAGACAAATGGAGTAAAGCCCAATCCAAAGAGCTTAAATTAATCAAAGCGCTCAAGGTTTTTACTCTATGTAACCCTTAAACACTCTTTGAGCCTCTCTGACCTTTCTTTCATAGCCCTCATAACCCCTGGCCACGTTACAAGCCCAATAAAGCCCATGTGGATCAAGCCCTCTTAATAGGAATACGTTACAAGCACTCTCACAACTCCTAAGGTGTTTCATCAAAGGTAATTTGAAAACTTGGGAAGAATGGTTACCCCATACCAAATTTGCTTATAATAGGGTAATTAACTCTACCACTTCTTTTTCTCCTTTTGAGGATGTTTATTGTTTTAATCCTTTATCTCCTCTTGATTTAATTCCCTTACTTGATGATTCTTCTATTTTGAGTAAGGATGGACTTTCTAGAGCGACTTTTTTCAGGGATCTCTATGAAAAGGTTCAGAATCAAATTGAGAAGAAGATGGAGCAATATGCATGACATGCCAACAAAGGGAGAATGTCCATGGTATTTGAACTCGGAGATTGGGTTTGGTACATCTAAGGAAGGATAGTTTTTATTACCAAAGGAAATCTAAACTCAAACCTAGGGGTGATGGTCCTTTCAAGGTCCTTGAGAGGATTAATGACAATGCCTATAAGATTGACTTGCCAAGTGAGTATGGGGTGAGTTCTAGTTTTAATGTCATTGATCTTTCTTCTTGTGATATAGGTGTTTTCGATTCAAATCCGAGGACGAATTATTTTCAAGAAGGAAGGGATGATAGAGGATTACCCAAAGAGCATAAAGATCTAGAAGCACTCCATGAATTGAAGGGTCCAATGACAAGGTCCAAAGCCAAGCTTACAAGAAGAGATGAACAAGAGAATCAAGGTTGGACTACTCATCAAAGGCAAGGATGGAGGATGCCATAAGGAGCTGAATTGGAGCATATTGATGATTGCTAAATAGCTCGCTTAGCTCACATGTCGCACTTAGCACAATTCCTTGGTAGAGTTTTTTAGGCTTAGTGTGCTTAGCACAATGCCTTGGCTCGCTTAGCATGCATGTCGCGCTTAGTGCAATTCCTTGGCAGAGGGTTTTTTGGGCTTAACGCATGTGACTCGCTCAGCACACAACTTCTGCGAGGATTTTTGTATTTCTTGTTTATTTGTGTAATGAGTCTCAATGTGGACTAAAATAGGCCTAAATTGTGTGTGTGTGTGTGTGTGTGTGTGTGTGTGTTAATAGAGGCGTAGCTCTATGAGCACTCAGATATTTCTATTTTTGTGGGGAACTTTGATTAATGAAATTAAGCATTTGCTTGAATTGAGAGCTTAGCCTCTTATTGGTTCTTAACTAAACCCAAATCGATTCTTATCAAGGAAGCTTTCCTTTATGGTGAATTCTCCTCTGACTTATCGCTCTGTTATGGATCATGGCGTCATTCATTATCATCTTCTCCATTTCTTGTTTTTTAGTTTTTTCAACAACCATGGAGTCTTGAAATTTGTATCCGAAAATGATCCAATCCAAGCGTTCAGGTCTTGGTCGTCATCAATAACCCATCTCGGAGGAGAAGAACTAGGTATGCGTGGTAAATAACTTATTGTCCTGGTGGAAAAAGTCGGAGAATCCATCCCTTGTAAGTTGTTGACACAAATCTCGTTAATGGGTAGAAAGGTGTACTAGGTGATAACCAGATTTTTTACTATAATTTTATGTGATTTTTTAGGCCATACTCATGCACGTTATTTCATTTTACTGAAAAAGCTCATGTTTTGGTGTTGGTTAATGTAAGACAGGTGTCCAAGAGTAATAGAGTGTAAAAGAGTCAGAAAACATGTAGTTTTGAAGAAATCTAGACTCTCCCACATCCACCATTGTCGTGGTCATCTGGCCACGACTTGCAAATTAGTGTCTATGACCTTTTTACCATGGTCTTGGTCATTTGACCATGGCCATGGTCATTTGTGTTAAATATAGGGAGAGCATCATGAAGAGTGAAAGACTTTGATTCAAGAAATGTGTTTTGAGCTTTCAACATGCTTGAAGTGCCTTGAAGTAATGTAATTGATTCAAGTGTAAGAGAAAGACAATCTGATTGATCCTTGCATTGCATTGCATTCATTCATTACTAAGCTTAAATGATTTTCATTAAATCATCAAAGGTTTTATCTTTTTGGTTAAGGTTTGAATCTGATTAAAAGGTTTTTGGAAAGATATTTTTCTTATTGCTTTAATCGATTACTTAATGATATAATCGATTATTCTGTTCTTCGTTCAATCTGGAAAAACCTTTATGAACAAATTAATCGATTACCTATCGGATTAATAGATTATTTGACCTTTGATTGAAAATAAACTGCTTTGTTAAAGGTTTTAATCGATTACTTAGTGTAATCGATTACATAGTTCAAAGATTATTTTAAGCCCTGTGATAATCAATTACAATTATCAGTAATCGATTACATAGTTCATTTGGAAAATGGCTACTTTATGATTTAATCTATTACCAAAATTCGTAATCGATTACACAGTTCATTTTGTGAAACATAGCTTTCTGTCTTAATCTATTTTACAGCTCGGTTTAATCGATTATTTTGTCCATTGCTGAAACCCAGAAAGCTTATTTAACATTTTAATCGATTAAGTGATAATTTAATCAATTACATAAGAATTTTAATCGATTATCAGGCGCGTTTAATCAATTACAGTTAGTTGTAAATTCTGTTATAAATAAGATTGAAGGCTTGGCTTGTTTAACAACTTGACCACTTCGTATTTCTGAGTATACACTAGCCTTCTAAGCATTTCTAAGTGATTTTCTCAATGTTTTTACTTCTTGCTTTATTCAAACATCAATGAGTCTTTGAATGATTCTTGAGCAAGATTCTTTTCAAGGTTAAGGAAAAGCATGTTCTGATTTAGTTTGCTACTCAACCTGATTTGGTAATTCATGTGCATAACATTCATTGGATCATCAAGTTGTCTCTCTCCTTAATCTTTGTGTGTAAATTTGGTATTGAATTCTTGTTGTAATTGGTTATTGTAAAGTGGGTTCTTCTTGCTTGGTTCTAGTTCTAGAGAAAGGTTCTCTAGCTCAAGAACATAGTAGTATTCTCTGGTTCTTGCTCCTTAGAATTCTAATAAGGTTTTAGATTTCTATTCTTCATCTAGTGTTGATAAAGGAGAGAGTTTAGTAAAAGCTTGTAAGAACAGAATTTTATAATAGTGGAACTCTAATCTAGTGTTGATTAGAAGAAACTGAATGTAGTTTTAGTTATGAAGTGAAACAGTATAAATTGCTTGTGTCTTTGATTCTATATCTCTATTACTCATCTGGTTCTTTGGTCATTGATTCTTTGATTCATATTCATTGTTCAACAAGTTCTGTTTTGATCTATTGATTTCTTGGGCTGAGTAATTTGATTGAGTAAAATGATTTCTTGGTTTTGAAAGTGATAAAGATCCTGAACTCTGATTTGAATTGATTTTGAAATACCAAGGTTTTGAAGTGATAAAGTGCTCTGTACTTCCATCAAGTTTCCACAAACTCTCAAAGGGTATCTGGTCATCTTTGGCCTAAAGGGCATTATGGTAATTTATTATTCTTGGGACGTGATGGTAATTATCCAAAATGTTCAAGGGTATTTGTGTAATTTCCACCACAAAATATCTAGGGGCATTCTTGTCATTTTCAAAATATCCAAGGGCATTTGTGTAATTTCTTCCTTAAAATATCTAACTAAAATATCTAGGGGCATTTTTGTAATTTTAACCTCGAGGGTATTTCTGTCATTTCTAATTTACGGAAAGGGCAATATGGTCATTTTTTTCCAAACAATTTTGTAATGCCTCTAATTAACATTTCACCCAAATAATTTGAACATAGACCATTAATTCTCCCATAACCTAAGACTTGCATTAATAAATATTTGACTATAGTTCTGAAATTTTGGGGTGTTACAGCCATTCTCTTGATATTTTACAACAACTAGTTTTGTTATTCATTCATTAGATTTCTCCTCTAATCTTAACTGCTATTTTACAACTGATCACTCTAAATCTTGATTAATTTCCTATCAATGATCATTTGCTTGGGATTGATTGATCTGATAAGTAATCGTTTTCATATAACTTGCACGAACATTCTAGTTGTATGAATCCCCAATAGATTAATTAATTGATCATCCCTTTGATCTAAATTGATATTTTTATGATCAATTGAATATGGATTTAGAGCAAAAAACGTTATCCAACCATGATCAAAGGCTAATAATTGAATTAGGGGAATACTTGTAATTGACGATAATTAGGGATTCATTAGAATTAGAATTGGGAGAAAGAAGGTATGCACGAATTCACAATCATGGGCTTTTCATAATTATTATTTTGTCACTAATTCATCTGCTATAAATCTTCTTTTCGTTAAAGGATAATTGATTGTAAATCTTTCTCTATTTGATAAAACTTAAATAATCTAGTCTACTATGGAATTGATTATTTGGGAACACGACTGATCCTCTGGGTTTGATATCTGGACTTAGGTCAACGAATTCTACTATGTAAGGTACACTTGCCCTTGTGTAAGTACTATTTTTACGCATTACTAGGTGTGTGATTAGTATTGGTTTATAGTTTTCACTTTCATAAGTTGCTTTATTATGCCTGAGTTTGTTTACAGAAGAGCTGGTGGGGAAAACAAGACAAAAGCAACCCATCTCTAACCACCATTTTGCACTTGAAGAACCAGAGGCTAAGAAAAGGTTGGTCAAGGCTGGGAAAGACAAAAAACCTATAGTTGAGACCCCAACCAAAAGGGTTTTGATTCATGAGAGCCTACCACATTGAATCATCCCCCACCAAAAAAGCTTAAGGTTGATATAGGTTGATCCAGCGTGATCACAATAATGTTAAGCTCTAGCTCTATTTTTCATATGCTTGTTATCCCAACTTGGATGGCTAGTGGCGAAGAGATTGACCTCGAGTTGTCAAAAATATCTTGAGTTGAAAAAGACTCGTGGCAAAGCTAATCTGATACACTCCTAATCAAAGTCGAACACTTTCAAAGCAGTTTACTGATGATCTTAAGAAGTCTTAAGCTTAAGTGACCCAGTTGATTGTTGACTTAGGGAATGAAAAGTCCGCTTCCAAGGAGAGAGAACATCATCTTGTTGAAGAAATCCACTATTTATAGGTGGAGCTAGAGGAAGCTTTTAAAAAGTGGGAGGAATGGTGTGCAATATTTAGGAAGGCTACCTAAGAATCATTTGACAACACCCTTAATCGAGTAAAGTTTTTAAAACCTGAAGCAAAATTAAGGTTGGGTTACTACTCGCGTTGTTACGAGATCATCAATATTTGATGGAACTCACTAGTGAACAAGGTTATGACTCCGACCTTTCCTGGAGTATTGAGAACTGGTGATGGTGGGGAGACCAAAGAGTAGATGAGCGATGGTTTTTTGGTGAGTCATGTTGAGACAAAGTCCCTTTAGAAGATAATGTTTTAATGATGACAAACCACTGTGACGCAAAATTGCAAGTGATTGCACTTAGCTACATTAATGGTTTCTTTGAGTGTTCTTTATTAAGACAAGACCAATTCAGAAGCATGGTACTGAGAAAGCAAAATTAAGCATTGATTAATGCTTTATTTTGCATATATTTAACATGATTTAATGGTTCTTTTTTACTCTTTTAATTTAGTATTGTGAGATTGGACTTCATTGAGCCCAAGTGTCAAGTTTTGTTAATTTTCAAAAAACTTCTCATGAAATTATTTTTGTGTACAATTTTAAGTCTCACGAGCTCAAGCTAATTAAAAGTTTTAAGGGGTCAAAATCGAACATCAATGTTGCTGCCTTGCACTTGGATTTTTCAACTTTAGTATTTTTGGACCTAATTTGTAATTAGTGGCCCAATAGTATTTTTAATAGGTCTTTTAGGGATTTTAAGAATGGGTTTTAGTTGTAATTAAGGACCCATATTTTTTATTAGTGCTCTTTTATTAAATACACCCACTCTCTTGTAGACACAACACTTCACACTTAAATTTTACATTTAAGAAAACTAATTAGGTTTTGCTCACTTCTTCCTTCTTCATCTTGTTAGGTCTGAACGACCACAAGTCTCATCCACCTTGGATTTTGATGTATAACATAAGTATAAATTATTAATATTCTAATGAGTTTTGACAAGTGGACATGAACTTTATTTTATAGAAATTTACAATACTAAGTATCATCCATAACTATAGAAAGCATGCTCTGTTTTAATCTAGCGTCCAACACACTATATCCAGTGAGCATTCACTCTTATGTTAGTCAGTATAACACACTGTCTTAAGGTAAACTCGCACATCCAATCTTTGAGATTGGGTATGACAAATAAGGGAAGTGCACAAGTATTGTTTTATTCAAATTCTATTTACCTATTTTATTTTTGAATAACTAACATTTGAATTTAAGAAAATGACAGTATAGAAGAGAATAAAAGGTTTCCACAGAATATTCCCTTAAAGGTCGTTTTCATCGCAGACAAAAAACACATAGCGTTGTCTATACTATGGATAAATCCTCTCCATTCAAAGCTTGACATGTTACCTTATTTTTCAGTGTAAGACAATAGTCCTTTCAAGATGTTGACGTTGGTCCCATAACGGATACTTCACTGTAGTCTATAAAAGGTTGTCTCCCTCAATCTAGCAATTGACAATACGTGAAGCAAAACTTTGCTAAAATCACTAGACGATTATACACGGATTTCATTTGTTTATCCTTTGTGAAGCAAAGTTATTATGTATTTGTGCCTAAGTGTATATTCATTCTTTGAGTGTTAAGAATACTTGTATTCATTCAAACATTTTTTTATGAAAGCCAAAAGTGGCTTAGTGTTAAACAATACTTGGGTTCTTAGATTCATGGGGAGTCTAAGAAAGTACCAAAAGTGGTGTTAAGAATACTTGTAAAGCCAGGAGTGCTAGGTTAGAATAATTGTTTTGTAATCAAGTTTTTATTAGTGGGACCCTTTACTAGTGAGTAAAGGAGAATTGAACGTAGCTCAGGTTGAGCGAACCAGTATAAACCAAGTATTTCTACTTCTCTCCATAAAGGTTTGTTAAGCATTTTTATTACACTTTTTATCGCATATTAACACCAAGTGTTTATTTGAAAAACTGTTTCAAGAACCTTTTATTTGTCATGGATGACCATATTGTTCTTCACTATATATTTGTTTTATCCTCAATGGACGACCAATGTTTAACACACTATTACCCCCTCTTTTAGTGTGTTTCTTGCAGTTTCACTTCTTTTTTTCCTCTCTTCTAAATTTTAGTTTTGATGCTTTCAATGATGATGATCATGGAGACATAAATCCATTTTCAAGCCAAGGGTCTCAAGCTTATGGCAAATTTGAGTTCCTCTGGATGCTTTAATTTTTTAATTTATGACTTGTGTTTTTCCCCTTTTTTTTGTTTCTCAATATTTTGAGTTAATATGCATGATAATGTTGAGATTTGGGAAATGGAATTGGGATTAGGGGGTAGGATTAATGAATCCTTTCTTAGTGACCGATTGATTGCTTATTCCAATTCAAATTATGCTTGAATTCATTTTAATTGAGAGATGCGATTGTATTTCTGATTTTGATGAACAAATGTGAGGTTTATCTCATGATTTCGAATTGGATTGGATGATTATGATTTCGTTTTTCATTATAGAACTGTGATGATTTACTAAAGCATTGGATCCTTAGGTTGTTTCTTTGAATCTATTTCGATTTTAATTACATTATATTTTGTGTTCTGTTTTTTAAATTTTGTATTAAACGAATTCCCCCTATTTTGAATTAATACAAGGTATTTGTTAAAATGTGTGTCTAAGAAACAAATTGGGATCATGCCTTGTTCTACAAATTTTTTGGGATCTTAGTTGCTTTTGACAGTAATTCGATAATTGTTTCCATGTACAAGTGTGAAGCAAAGGCCTACAATGGAACCTTTTCATGACGTAGACTCTATAATCAAAAGCAAAACTAACAGAATGAGAGTTATTCAGAAGCTAGAAAGGAAATCATGTTTTCTGGGTCAAATTGTAGATATTGTAAGCCGTGTATGATCAAAGGCATGATGTTGGGGGTAACTTAAGTCAACTGATAGATATTAGAAGCTACACATGGCTTAAGGTCATTAGAAGTTGGATTACAAGTTAGCACATGATGACAAACATCTCTCACTATCTAGAAGCACACACTTGTCAAGATATGCATCAGTGCTTGGACAACACTGATTTTGAAGTTGCGAGTTCCTTATTATCTTTGATGATTTTCAATCATAGGAACTAAATAAGACAATTGTGCTTGTCAAAAAACCAACAACCAACTAGAAGGGAGATTGTTGTGAAGTGACGAAAATACCACAATAAGGGAGGGTTGAATTGTAGTTTTGCAAAATTTTAATTTCCTTTTGAAAGTAAATGGTTTCTGATGTAATGTTCAAAATGGAATAGTTCATAAAGAATAACTGTTTTAAGCTCAAAACGAAAATGCAAGTGGTTCTTGAAAAATGATTTTTCACAGTTCAGAGCTCTATTTCAAAAACGACGTGTTTGTTTGGAAAAACCTTGATAAAAGAGATCAGTTTTAAGTGTATTTGTGAAAGGTTTTCTTGTATTAAAGATCAATAAAAAATAGATAACAAATTTGTAACAAAACTAATGCAGAGAGAGGGAAAAAAGTAGTGCACAATGTTTTTATACTGGTTCACCCCAAGCTTGGGCTACGTCAAGGCCTCATCATTCAAGATGATATCTCACTAACACCACTACCCATTGTTGGACCAACAACCACTAGATTTCAACAACGTGCTAGTATTCCCACTGGACTTTCAACCTAACCTCAACAGACCAACAACACCACTAGATTTCAACCTTGCCAACCATTGCTAGACTTATAACAACAAAGGAGTTCTATGATTTGGATTGCATAGATATAGACTATCACCTCACAGAGGGTTTTCACTCAAGAAAATACAATCTCTCACTTCTATCCTAGATCTATTACAAATTATAAGCTCAATATATAACTAAGTTACTTTCAACAGAGAGGTTGAAGCAAAAATTATTGATTTCTCACATAGATTAGGCTTGAGTTTCTCTCATTGGAATGCTTCAGCTTATCTTTAAGATCTCTTTAAACATATCTTAAAGCTCCAAAGAAGATTTTGAAAATAATATGAACACACACAATAACCACAAGGGGGGTGAATTGGTTTAAACTTGGCCTTTTTAAAAAATCTTTAAGAATCAGAATAATAAGATCTTTATCACAATTAAACCAAGAATGCTTCAAACAATAAAATCACTCAGCTCAAGAATACAATTACTAAAACCTTCACTTGTTGAATAATGAGATTTCACCAAAAGAATCACAAATTAAGATGATAATAAGAGATTAAAGAAAGTAATCAACACAAGAACTTATATTGGTTCCCCTCTCAACAAGAGAAGTTACATCCAGTTTCTTTTAACCAAAACTTGATTACAGTTCCACTATTCACAAAATTCAATTCTTACAAGCTTACAACAATCACCCTTAATCAATCCTAGATTAAGAACAAAAATCTAAAACCCTTATAGAATCCTAGTGACTAAGCACAAGAGAAATCCTTCTCTTCTCTTCCCTCTAGAGAACTCTACTCTAAAAAAGCTTCAAGACACTTTTGTAATAGTTACAAACAACCAGAAATTATAAAAATGAATTTAAATCAAAGTTAATGGAGAGAGACAACCTAATGATCCAATGAATATGAACGAATATGGTTTACCAATCAGGTTTGAAAATAAGTTTCAGAACTTCTACTCCAAACACTTCTTTGATATCTTCCCTAAGAAGAAATCTTTCAATGCAATATGAAGATTTAGAATTTGTGAGACAAGAGTTTCAGAACTCAAAATATCCTTTCTCACTTTCAGAAGGCTTTTGAAAAAATGAAAATTTTGTAGAGTAGTAGTGTGTTGTTATTTTCAAAAGACCCAATAGTTATTTATAATAGACTGTTGTAACGGAATGTAATTGATTAAATCATCAATGTAATAGATTAAAACCACCAATGTAATCGATTAAGAACAAATTCAATCTATTAAAATGTTCTTCAACTTTCTGGAAAAGATATATCAGCAAAGTAATTGATTAAATCGTCATGTAATTGATTAACACAAAAAGTCTTGTTTTCCAAAACGCGCTAAGTAATCGATTACCACAAATCGTAATCACTTATCATAGGAAGACATTTCTGTAACTTTGTGAAGTGTAATTTATTACTATTCTACTGTAATCAATTAAAGTGTTCTTGAATCTTTCTGGAAAAGATTCATGAGCAATGTAATCGATTAATTCACTATGTAATCGATTAACACAGGAAGTCATGTTTAAAAAACAAGACAAGTAATCGATTACCACCAAATCGTAATTGATTATCACAGGAAGACTTCAACTGTGATTTGTGAAGAGTAATCGATTACCATACAGTTGTAATCAATTACTGTGTTCTTCAAAACTTAATTAATAGATTAGCATTAGCTGGTAATCGAGTAAAGCAGTACGAAATTATTTTTCCAAAACAAGCTTTGAACACTTTGGTTTTTTCAATGCAATTATGAATACTTTAAATCTTTTCCTACTTTAAATCTTTTCCATAGATCATATGCCTTTTGTAAAACTATGAATGCAAGCCAATGAATGATGTTTATGCAATGCAAAGGATCAAAGGATATCCATCTAAGAATTACATATGCCTTCAATTGAATGGCATGTAAAAGTTAAAACTTATCCAAGATTCAGATCCTTAACATCTTGATTCTCTTCAAGCTCCCCCCTGTCTAACAATCTCCCCCTTTTTGACTTTGATTATGCCAAGCTTCAATTGAACATGTTGGACCTTTAGTGTTCTTTTTAAGGGATGATTTTCAAGAGCTTTATACTTGATATCTGAAATAAGACCAGCCACTTTGCCAAGAACAAATGTCAAGTATACTTTGCATAAACATTTATAATTCTTGAGATTGCTCCCCCTATCTTAAGTAATTTTTATAAGGAGCAAAAAATGCTTAAAACAAAGTTAAGATTTAATCAGTTGAATTATTCTTCTTTCCCATTCAATTAATAACACAACATCCTCATATATATATGTGTGTGTGTGTGTGTGTGTGTGTGTGTGTCCATTTGATCATTTTTCTCCCCCTTTTGGCTTATCAAAGTAAAAAGATGTACAATTATAATGGAATAAGCAAGGAAGAGATAAACCATATGAAACAAAGTTTTATTTATTGATTGAAAGGATGCAAAAACATAAGAGAAACTTTAAAGATAATTTCTGGAAATAAGAGAAGTAAACAACACAAGAAGAAGCAAGAAATTATAGCCAACAAACTAGAGATTATCAAAATCTCTAAGAGTCATCCTAGCATCTATATTTTCTAGCCTAGATGTAATTTCTTCTAAGGAGGAATTAACTTCAGCTCTATGCTCACGATGCAAGGCTAACATAGCACCCATCTTTTGCATCATCAATTATTCAAAGGGAGTCCACTGTTATTTAGCAGGGCCAGCCTCAACATCTCCTTCTTCATCACCATCATCTTGTGGTGCTTGCTCTCCAGCCATCAACCATCCATTTGGAGTCTGCATTAACCCCAGCTTGTTGAGATGTTTGACAGAGATAAGGTTGGTGATTTTAGTTGTGTTGTCCACAATCTCATCAAAGACATCAATCTCAAAATAGTCTATAAACCTTGAGACTAATACAACATATAGGAATTGATAACTAAGAAGTCTCCTAGACATCATCATGGTCTCTTCAAGGACTAGAACCCAAGTAATCTGAGTTCTAGTTTTCAGGCCATGCACTAGCTGCAAATCATCATCTATGATTTGGGCATGATTTATGGACCTAGGGGTGAGGATATAAGTGATCAAATAGTGCAACAATCTATCCTCCCCAGTCATATTTCCAACCCACAGCCTAGTCTTCAATCTAGCTTGAGGATCCAGTAACATCCCTCTATATGTATCAATTTTGGAGTACCCTCCAACCTCTTCTTCAAATCTCCTAACTCCTTCACAGGAGATACCAGCCACAACTCCCCAAATAGTGTTGTCAATCTCCATGACAACTCCTTTCACTTGAGAACGGAGTACACGATCCATGCTAGCCTTGGCTGAAGTGTAAAACATCTTCACCAACTCAGGGTAAAAAGTACCCTTCATCTCAAGAAACTTCTTCAGTCCTTGAGCATCTAGCATGGTAGGGAATTGAAATCCCTCACCCACAAACCAGTTAAGGTCAAGATATTTTGGGGCATAACTAGTTTGGTTGCATGAAATTGCATGTTGTGATTTCTATCCACCTCATATGTGAACCAAGTATTGACCCTATTCACTGTAGCATTTGAGGATTCTCCAGCTTTCCTCTTGTTGGTTTTGGTTCTTTTGGGGACAGACATAATGTGTATAGGTAGAAAAAGGAATGGACAAAGTTTTATGAGAGAAAAAGGCAAAGCACACGAATTTGCTCAAAATGCTTAAGAGAGAAAGAGATTTTTAGGTGTGAAGTTTCAACCTTTGAAAGCTTGAATTTATAGTTTTTGAAGTTTAAATTTAAATTTTAAAAACTTGGTAACAGTAAATTCGTGTTCCAAGAATGTCTGGGTTCACTGAACCATATTTTAAATTTGAATTTAAAGATCCGATTGTCAGTTACAATTTTCGAAAATTGTGTAGTTTTGCAGAAACACCAAGATAATCAATTACATAAGCTCGATAATCGATTATACCAGAGAATTTCAACTTTAAAAACAAATTTCTGCAACAATTAATTGATTAATCTGACATGGTAATCGATTACTCCAGGGAGTTTGGTTTTTTTTAAATAGCTATCAAGTCTTAAGTAATCGATTAAAATACAGGGTAGTTGATTACTCCAGAGAGTTTATTTTTCAGAATTACATTTTAACACCAAGTAATCGATTAATCCGTTACGTAATCGATTACTACAGAAAGATTTGCATTTTGAAATATGTTTTATGTATCGAGTAATTGATTACTTAATCCTGATAATCGATTACTCTAAAGATCTTTTGTCTATAAGTTCCTTTTAAACCACAAATAATCGATTAATATCAGTGATTTCCATCAGATTTCGAATTTTAATTTGTGATGCATGGTCAATTTTGATTGCATATCATGTAGTCAAACAAATCAATGGCATGCTATCATATATTAGATTCATCAAAAATTCCTAGCATGATCCTAAGATCATAGAATCTATCTCTAGAAAAGGATTTGGTAAAATATTAGCCAATTGATTGTTTGTATCAATATACTCAATTTTGAGATTACCCTTTTGAATATGATCTCTGAGGAAGTGATGTCTGATCTCTATGTGTTTTATCCTTGAGTGCATGACTGGATTCTTTGATAGGTTTATTGAACTTCTGTTGTCACATAGCAAGGGAATTTCTTTCAACTCTACACCAAAATATTGGATTTGTTGCTTAAGGCACAAACTTTGTGCACAACAACTTCCAACTGCTATGTATTCAGCTTTAGTTGTTGAGAGAGAAACACATGATTGCTTCTTGCAATGCCATGAAATTAATGAGCTTCCCAACAAGTGACATGTTCCACTGGTGCTTTTCCTATCAAGTTTGCATCTTGCAAAATCAGAATCTGAATAGCCAATTAAGTTCACTGATGCACCTTTTGGATACCAAAGACCAACTTTTATGGTTGATTTGAGGTATTTGATGATTCTCTTGACAGCAATGAGGTGTGACTCCTCAGGATTAGCTTGATATCTAGTACACAAGCACACACTCAACATTATATCTGGTCTACTTGTTGTCAAGTACAGTAGTGATCCTATAATTCCTCTATACTTTGACTCATCAACCTTCTTGCCATTTTCATCTGAATCAAGATAGGTTGAAGTTGCCATAGGAGTAGCAGCATCTTTGCTTTTCTCCATGTCAAATTTCTTGATCAATTCATTGCAGTATTTTGATTGGCTGAGAAATGTCCCATTTTTCATTTGCTTCACTTGAAGACCAAGGAAGAATGTCAATTCTCCCATCATAGACATTTCAAACTCATTCTGCATAGAGATAGAAAATTGTTTGCACAAAGAGTGGTTAGTTGAACCAAAAATAATATCATCAACATATATTTGAACCAATAAGATATCATTGCCATGCTTCTTGATGAACAAGGTTTTGTTTACTTGTCCTCTTATGAAAGATTGGCTAAGCAAGAAGTTACTCAATCTTTCATACCATGACCAAGGGGCTTGCTTTAATCTATAAAGAGCTTTTTTTAGTTTGAAAACATGGTTTGGATATTTGAAATCAACAAAGCCTGGAGGTTGATCAACATAGATTTCCTCCTTAATATATCCATTAAGAAAAGCATTTTTTACATCCATTTGAAATAGTTTAAAATCTATCAAACATGCATATGCAAGTAGTAATCTAATGGCCTCTAACCTTGCTACTAGAGCATAGGTTTTCTCATAGTCAATACCTTCCTCTTGGTTGTGTAATCTTTTGCAACCAATCTAGCTTTGTTCCTGACTATGATGCCACTTTCATCAAGTTTGTTCCTAAAAACCCACTTGGTGCCAATAGGTTTGTGAGAAAAAGGTCTAGGAACAAGTTCCCAAACTTTATTTCTCTTGAACTGATTAAGTTCATCATGCATGGCAAGCATCCAATGCTCATCAAGTAAAGCTTGGTCAATGTTCTTAGGTTCCATTTGAGAAACAAAAGCCATATAGAGATTTCCTAGTGAAGATCTAGTAGATACTCCCTTAGTAACTTCACCAATTATGTTGTCAAGGGAGAGATCTCTTGTAGTTCTCTAATCTTTTAGGCTTTTGGATAGATGGTGATTGTTCCATTTCTACATTTGGTTCTTCCTTTTCCTTTTCATTTGATCCATTGATTTGTATATACTCTTCTAAATGGCCTGCATCATTTTCACACTTCCTTTCCTCTTTAGAGGAGTTAGATTCATCACAAATAAGATGAATTGATTCTTCCATGCATAAAGTTCTTTTGTTGAAGACTCTATATGCTTTTCTTTGTAATGAATATCCAAGAAATATGGATTCATCAGCCTTAGCATCAAACTTTCCAAGTGATTCCTTACCATTATTTAAAACAAAACACTTGCAGCCAAATGTTCTTAAGTGAGTGATGTTTGGTTTTCTACCTCTATATAGTTCACAAAGAGTTTTCTTTAAAATAGGACTTATGAGTAGTCTATTTAAAGTGTAGAAAATTGTACTTACAGCATCAACCCAAAAATGTTTAGGCAAATTTGTCTCATTAAGAAGAGTTCTAGCACCTTCTTCAAGATGTCTTTTTCCTCTCCACAACACCATTTTACTGAGGTGTTCTTGGAGCTGAAAATTGTGGTTGATTCTATTTTCTTCACAGAATTTTTCAAAATGCTCATTCTGGAATTCACCACCATGATCACTTCTTATTGAGATAATTATACTTCCTTTTTCATTTTCAACAAGCTTGGCTAATTTTCTGAAGGCAATGAAAGCATCACTCTTGGATCTTAAAAACAAAGTCCACGTGAATCTAGAATAGTCATCAACTATTACAAGCCCATAGAAATTACCTCCTAAGCTCATAGTTTTAGAAGGACCAAACAAATCCATATGAAGCAATTCAAGGGGTTTTAAGGTAGAAACAACATTTTTATTTTGAAAAGAAATCTTGGTTTGTTTCCCCTTTTGACAAGCATCACATAGTTTGTCATTTTCAAACTTTAGTTTAGGTAAGCCAATGACTAAGTATTTTCTAATAAGCTTGTTTATGTGATGCATGTTAACTTGACTAGCTCTCTTATGCCATAGCCATGATTCATCAACTTTACTTACTAGGCAATTAGTATTGTGAAAGAATGCATATTCTATAGAGAGTAAGTAGATATTACCTTTTCTTTTACCTACATATATAACCTCACTGGTTTGACCATCACATATCACACAACAATTGACCATTGAAGGAAACCTTGAATCCTTTATCACATAATTGACTTATACTTAGGAGATTATGCTTTAAATCTTACACATAAAGAACATTTAGGATCTTGGTTTAAAGATGTCTCTTATATTTCCTTCTCCAACTATCTTTCCTTTGTTGTTGTCGCCATAAGTGACAAATGCTCCATCTTTAAGAGTCAAATTTGTAAGCATGGACATGTCACTTGTCATGTGTCTAGAGCATCCACTGTCAAGATACCATAATGATGATTTTGCTCTTAGACACACCTGTAACATTCAAATTAAGTGGCAAAGGAAGGTACCCATTTAAGGTTGGGTCCATAAGGGTTAGCTATTTTCTTTTTCTTTGGAACCCTAACGCAATCTCCATTTGGTACATAGAATCTTCTAGCATAGCACCTATGAGATCTGTGACCTTTCTTCATGTAGTAGTTACAAGTCACAGATTTTGATGCTCTTTCAAAATGAGTCATTTGTTTATGCTTTATTTTTTAAAAGCCTATTTATTTGATTCTTCTGTTTTGGTGGTACAAACTTGATTTTTCCAAAAGGTTTTGTTTTATGTTTGTAACCCAAATCAGAAGTATCTCAAGCATATTTTTGTACACTTAGCATTTGATCTAGACTGCATTTTCCTCTATAGAGTCTTTTCAAAATATCTACTAAGTAAGAATTTTCTTAAAGCAATAGCATGTATTTTTCACCTTCACTCTCTTTGAAATCATCAAACTCTTTTTGTGAAGCTTTACATTTGTCTACATTTGATGAAGAAGAGGCACACATACATCCATTAGTTTTGTAGCTTGAAACAAGTTTTTCATTTTCTTCTTTCAAGTTACAAAGTTCAGTTCACATTTCTACAAGTTTGGTGACATGCCATCAAAGATTACCATTCTGCCTATTATTGGATTTTGCAAGCTTTTTGAAAGATAGGGCCTTGAAGCCCGAAGGCATGTGAGAAAAACAAAATTTTTCAAGCGGAAACACACATACCACACAAGAATCATTCTTTATGACATAGATGTTACCTTGTTTATATTCCAAATTTGATGATCAAGGATAGGCTTGAAGATACAAGCCCTCTAATGTTGATCCACACCACTTCTTGTCAAGACTCAAGAACACTTCTTGAAGACCACCAACAAACACCAAAGGAGGCAGGCTAGGCACACCAATGGAGAGGAAGAAGGTTAGGTTTCAAAGTGTTTTTACTTATCTAAGAGACTCACCAATAGATGATATTGGTGGCAGAATTTTCAGTCAAAACTCACTCAAAGGGGCACATGAAAAAGGAGG
Source organism: Glycine tomentella (assembly GCA_007407185.1). Classification (NCBI taxonomy): domain Eukaryota; kingdom Viridiplantae; phylum Streptophyta; class Magnoliopsida; order Fabales; family Fabaceae; genus Glycine; species Glycine tomentella. The sequence continues at coordinate 380,309 of PYAF01002435.1, read as the reverse complement.
AAGATAGATAGGTTTTTTTTTTCTCAAAAAACTATTAGAGAACTATGATCACAAGAATATATTTTATAGAAGAGTTTGAGACAAATTTTTTTAACCAAAAATCTAATTGTGGAACACCCACACGTGAAGATAAGATGGAGTTGTTGCATTTCAAAAATTGCCAACCTCCTATCATATCCTCCTAAGACCAAGTCAATTACTTGGGATTTATTTTGCCAAATGATAATCATATATCAGCCATATGTAAGCCCCATAATCAGCCCTCAAACGTCTTCCTAAAATCTAGAACATGATCATGATAAGATGCTAGTTGAATTCAAATTCAAATTCAAATCTATCCTTTTGATATGAAACTACCTATTATAGATAATTCATATTCAAATATCTAAATTCAAAATTTAAATTATCAAATTTAAATATTAGATAATTTATTTAACTATTTAAATTAATTAATAATGTCTTGGACTATTCAAGCCCATTAACTCCATTCATGCACCCTCTCTCTTTAAGATAAGTATCCAAACTCTTTCTTGGGCCAACAACCATTATTAGGTCCAAAACCTTTAATGTTATAATGTCATGACAATAAAGTGTTAGTGTGTGACCCATTAGGCCCAATATAGCTACTGACATAAATGAGTTTGGGCCCAACAAGACCACTATCCATTTAATGACAACACAGAGCACTAGCAATGCTTTGTTGCCCCAGAACTAGTTAGGTAAATGACAAGATTATCCTTTTAAATCTATTTGGTTTCCGTATGTATTTCCTTTCGTCTCGGTTACCTTCCCATAAAACCTAGGGTAAGGAAACGTATCAGCCCTTGCGGTCTAATCTTACCCGAGATCGTTGATCCCCATTTTCAGTGTCTCTAGACTAGGAACTTAAAATTTAGGAGTAGACATTTGGTATTCTTGAATCCTCATGATCGTGATCCCATCACTGATTTTCAAGAGATACCTATTCTTTCCAAGGGTTTTATCCAGTTACTCATATATTAATAATGATATCGAGACAGAATATGAAACAAGATAAAGAGCGCTTATAATTTATTCATGACAATATGAAAAGTACATGTACGTCCTAATCTAATTAAAAGATTGTCTCTAGGACATCTATATACTAACATTGAGCCTCTTCATGCATGTCATGGAAAGCATAAGCAATTTGATCAAATTTAGGATTTACCTCTGTTTCAGCACTTGAAAATTCTTCATCTTCACTTATTGTAGAAGTGAGGCATACATTATCTTCTTCATTCTCACTTGATGATTCAGAAGTTGTTAAGTCATTATCTTCCCATGCTATGTAGGCTTTCTTTGGCTTTCCTTCTTTCTTTACCTTCTTTTCACCTAATTGCTTCTTCAAGAAAATAGGACATTCAGATTTAATGTGGCCTTGCTTACCATATTTGAAGTAGGTGAAGTTGGTGTTGTTATTGTTGTCACTCTTTTTGTTGTTGTTGTTGTTGAACTTTGTGAACTTTCTATTCTTGTTCTTTCTCATGGACTTGCTTAATCTTTTGACTATTAGGTTCAGATTCTCATCACCATCTTCTTCACTTGAGTCTTCTCCTTTATCCACATTAGAGGATGCAACTTTTAAGGTTATAATTTTTTGTTTCTTATCTGCATCTTCTACATGTGTTAGTTGAGATTCTAATTCATACTCAAGAAGCTTACCAAATAATGCAGCCATGGACATCTTGGATAGATCTTTTGATTCCTTGATTGTTGTCACCTTTGGTTGCCATGGTCTTGTTAGACACTTCAAGATTTTGATGTTTAACTCTTTAGCATCAAATATCTTCCCAAGACCAAGAAGATGATTTACAATGTGAGTGAATCTTGTTTGGAGCTTAGTTATGTTTTTTGTAGTGTTCATCTTGAACATTTGATACTCATGAATCAAGACATGCTTCCTTGATCTTCTGACTTCATCTATCCCTTCATGAGTGACTTCCAATGTCTCCCACATCTCCTTTGCGTTTTACACCTAACTGTTCTAAAGAATTCATCAGAAGAAAGTGAAGAAGTAATCATGTTCTTAGCTTTAAAATCATATTGAACAGCTCCCTTTTCTACATTTTTATCTCATCCCATTCTTTGAGGATCATATCATTACCAACAATTTTGATAGGAACCAAAGGACCTTTTTCTATTGCAATCATGTACTAGGGTCATTTGATTGGATGAATATCTGCATTCTATTTTTCCAAAAATCGAAATGTTCTCCTTCAAACATCGAAGGAAGATTGAGGGAGGCACCCTCTTTGAAGGTAATCTGTGTGGTATTTATTTTTTTAAAAAAAACGATAGTGATCTTGAATAACACTTAAGAACCTGCTCTTGATACCAATTGAAAACAATATGAACACACATAATAACTAAGAAGGGGGTGAATTGGTTTAAACTTGGCCTTTTTAAAAAATATTTAAGAATCAGAGTAATAGGATCTTTATCACAATTAAACCAAGAATGCTTCAAACAATAAAATCACTCAGCTCAAGAATACAATTACTAAAACCTTCACTTGTTGAGTAATGAGATTTCACCAAAAGAATCACAAATTAAGATGATAATAAGAGATTAAAGAAAGTAATCAACACAAGAACTTATATTGGTTCCCCTCTCAACAAGAGAGTTACATCCAGTTTCTTTTAACCAAAACTTGATTACAGTTTCACTATTCACAAAATTCAGTTCTTACAAGCTTACAACAATCACTCTTAATCAATCCTAGATTAAGAACAAAAATCTAAAACCCTTTTAGAATCCTAGTGACTAAGCACAAGAGAAATCCTTCTCTTCTCTTCCCTCTAGGGAACTCTACTCTAAAAAAGCTTCAAGACACTTTTGTAATAGTTACAAACAATCAGAAATTATAAAAATGAATTTAAATCAAAGTTAATGGAGAGAGACAATCTAATGATCCAATGAATATGAACGAATATGGTTTACCAATCAGGTTTGAAAATAAGTTTCAGAACTTCTACTCCAAACACTTCTTTGATATCTTCCCTAAGAAGAAATCTTTCAATGCAATATGAAGATTTAGAATTTGTGAGACAAGAGTTTCAGAACTCAAAATATCCTTTCTTACTTTCAGAAGACTTTTGAAAAAATGAAAATTTTGTAGAGTAGTAGTGTGTTGTTATTTTCAAAAGACCCAACATTTATTTATAACAGAATGTTGTAACTGAATGTAATTGATTAAATCGTCAATGTAATCGATTAAAAACAAATTCAATCGATTAAATGTTCTTCAGCTTTCTGAAAAAGATATATGAGCAAAGTAATTGATTAAATCATCATGTAATTGATTAACACAGAAAGTCTTGTTTTCCAAAACATGTCAAGTAATCGATTATCACAGGAAGACATTTTTGTGACTTTGTGAAGTGTAATTGATTACAATTTTGCTGTAATCAATTAAAGTGTTATTAAATCTTTCTGGAAAAGGTTCATGAGTAATGTAATTGATTAATTCACTATGTAATCGATTAACATAGGAAGTCATGTTTAAAAAACAAGCCAAGTAATCAATTACCACCATATCGTAATCGATTATCATAGGAAGACTTCAACTGTGGTTTGTGAAGAGTAATCGATTACTGTGTTCTTCAAAGTTTTAGTAATAGATTACCATTAGTTGTTAATCAAGTAAAGCAATATGAAATTGTTTTTCCAAAACAAGCTTTGAACACTTTGGCTTTTTCAATGCAATCATGAATACTTTAAACCTTTTTCACATAATATATGCCTTTTGTAAAACCATGAATGCAAGCCAATGAATGATGTTTATGCAATGCAAAGGATCAAAGGATGAACTCTTATCCATCTAAGAATTACATATGCCTTCAATTGAATGGCATGTAAAAGTTAAAACTTATCCAAGATTCAGATCCTCAGCATCTTGAATCTCTTCAAGCTCCCCCTATATCTAACAGATTGTTGAAGTGGGCTCCACTCAACTGGAAGATTTCTTGAGCAAGTAGACATACTGGACAACTATCCGAAAATGATAGCTTATAAAACCATTACCAGGAAGATATTATGAGGTTCCCATTTTGAGGAACCTTTTTTGTGAGCATTGTGAACCATTTTTGATGATTGTTGAGAAAAAAGTTCATACTTGTAGTATTCTTTTGATGAAGTTCAACTAATATGCCTTTTTGAAGTAACACAACATCATCAAAATAGATTACAAACAAATACTTACTCTGCCACTTATGGCTACACCAAGTATTCTCTAGGTTACTCTTGAGATTAAAGAACACCCAAGTATTTTTTTTATCACTAAGTCCCTCCCAACTTTTCAAACAATAGTTTAATTTGAATACAATATTCAAAACTCTCAAAGAGAGGATACACAATAAACTCGAATACAACAGAATAACTTTGTTATGCAAAGTTTGCTCTTTTAGCTAAACGTTTGATCATCCACTGATTTTTGCTAAGTTTCAACACTTGTACATAATGATTCCTTCATTGTTGATTCTACTCCCTTTATCTTCTATTTATAGGCTTAAAAGTAATATATCCGTTGTGGGATCAATGTCGATATTCGTTGTCATATAGTTTCCATTATTTGCCACGTGTCAACATGTAAAGGAGATAGAAGGGGGGACAACAGTACAACCAATACACAATTTTCTGCTCCACTACTCGTACGATAACGATTTGTAGAGAATATCCTTTCCTATTGAGTTGTTCTTGTACACACTTGAAATTCAAACGATCAGAATTCGAGTCATAAGAGAGAAATACATATGTTTCATAGTTTCTAGAATGTATATAAACCCCGTTAATATACAAGTGTACGAACACATGATTGGATGTTAACTAACTTAGATATAATTTTGTTTGAGTCAGTTAGTTAGTTCCTTTTGGACGTTCAAGAAGCACAACACATTGGATTCTAGTTTTCACAAACATGTTTGGAAACTTGCTTAGTTGCAACATATTGGATGTTGATTTTAATCCTTAAGTAAAATAGGTGCCAATTGTTTGGATACTAAAAGAATGTATCAGTTAAAACTTAAGTTATGGATTTCATTACCAACAACATATGATTGGACACTATTGTTCCTGTAACATTGAGTGAAATCCATTAGTCCACACAAAGTCTAATATATTTTTATCATAAAAAATCATAGTGTTAGGACTTGATGTCGCCCAATGTCTTAGGTTCTAACAAACAATCTCTAGAAGACTTCCTATGATTCGAAACTCAAAATCATGTGGAAACCACTAAGACCAATAACTAGCACTCAACAGATCTTTCTCAATGGATCCTTCAACAGATATAATCCTAACTTGAAGAGTGAAGGCTGGCTAACCATGCAAAATAGATGAAGACAACTCAATGAGTTGTAGAAGGAAGAGCTTGAATGTGTGGAAAATAGCTAGCTATAGGAACTTGGACAACTCATGTAGCACTTGAAATTTGAATTCAACATTTAATTGCCACAACAAAGGCTAGCTTAATATCACTATATAAATTGATCAAATTCAATGGAATAACTTGTAAGGAAGGATTACCAAAAAGAGAAGATAAGGTCAAGTGAACTAACCCTTAAGAACTTATTTAGCCAAACATTCTAGGTGGAGCTAGTAAAGCCTAGGCATGGCAACAGGGTGGGGCAGGGGCAGGTATTGCATTTCCCGTCCCAGCCCCAACTCAAAAATCGCTCCCCGATCCCTGTTGAGTTTAAAAATCCATCCTCATCCCCGCCCTCGTTGGGGGTCAGGTTTTCCCCGCCTTGCCTTGCCCTGTTCCCGCTATTTGATTAAAATTAAAAAAATAAAAAAATAATATAGTTTTTTTATTGAAAAAATCGGACGAAAAGGCTAATTACGTAACCAAAAACAACAATAACAAACCCACATTCAAAATATGGGATCATAATTTAAAAATTACAAAAAAAATCAATGAATTCAATTAAAAAAATTACAAAATAATATATCTTTTTTAATATTATTTATTACGAGGTGGGTGTCAGTGCGGGTGTGGAGCAGGTATCAGCAATCTCATACCCGCCCTCACTTCTGGCTATCGGGGAAAACCAAACCCGATAAAGTTGATTTTTTCCCGTTAAAATCGAGGAGGATTTGGGCAGGTACATGTAATGCCTCTCTTTTACTCACTCGTGCTTGATTGTTTTTATATGGAAATTCGTGTCCTTTCTGTATTATAACGTTTTTAGTTATAAATTTTTCACGAAAATTCTTTTTGCTTCGCTTGCGAATGATTCGTTTGTAACGTACACGATTCTTCCTCACCACGGTTTAATTATAATAATAAGATATAGTCCATAATACAGTCCAAATACAATTATCCAAAATAATACACAGACTGTCTACTACAAATTACATGCCACAAAATTATAGACTACAACAAACAGTTCATCAAAACTTCTTCATCATCCTGCATCTACAGTTCTTGCTTTCCTGTTCCTCTGCTCGCCCAAATGAATTGGGATCATCACAGGTGTCAACCACCGACACAACACAGGGTAAGTTTATGATAAACAAAGTTTGAATAAACATACAAACCAAAATACATACGTAAATAATAATATTTATAGAATAACAACACAGAGGATTCAACCACAGATTAAATTACCTTATCTACGTAGCACACGAATTAAGTCATATCACCCACACAACATCTCATCAACAGATAACCATCCCACAAGCTCATCATGTGATGTATAGAATGCATGTTTACAATCTTTTTATATGATGCATGACTGAGATCTCAGCTTATTAAATTATCATCAGTGGCCACAGTCAAGATAGCCTCACCCTCTCTGGTGGAACCAACAAACCTATCCAACCAGTTGGGGTAGCCCAGGGGCACGTAGGATAGTCACCTCCACCTATGTGATCATCATGGTGGTGTGTGGTCCTCCCTGTCTCAACTACCCCAAGTTCATAACACCTTTGAACGCGTGGACTCAGTTTAGCTATCTGACAACATCTCCACGGATTAGCCCCCGCCAAGCATAACACCACGGATTAACCCCCGCCAAGCATATGCATATGAAAATGCATGAATGGTTTATTTTATCGCATCTTAAATTATTCTTCTTCTTATACCTCAAAACTCTGGGAATCCATAAATAACCACAACAAATTTAACAACACAAGGATTCCAATCATAATACCATTCTCAATTTATTTCTCAACATCTAAAGCATCACACCACCAAGCAACATGTTAATTCATCAAAGTGTATATAATCACTCAACCATACATTAGCTTTTTATATTTCAATTTTACAACATATGAAATAATACGCATCCTTGGTTTAAATCATTCGATCATGCAAATACCATTCATTCTCATAATAAAGATTCAAACCAACCACTTTTAAAACATATTTTATTCATTGAAGCAAATTATCAAACACTTAGAATGCAAGCATGAATTCATAGAATCCTTTAATGAAGTCTATTAAACCTTATTCTTTAACATACTTCTAAGAATAATTAAACAT